>JBBDGP010000665.1:805000-1160281 GCA_037952835.1 Lithobates septentrionalis
TCCTGACATGTTTATACAGATGTGTGTATTTCTATACTACTAGTTAAAAAGATTTGTTTTGCTGCAGCTTTGGGGCTCAAATTCAAGCATTGAAATGAAATGTATTTAAAAACTGGATTCAGAGGCCAAAATGGTGTCCAAACCAGCAGCCAATGAAATGCTTGTGTTCTACCCAGAGTTATTTGCAATTGCACCAGTTTTCTCCCATTGTGTTTTTGATTTACTAATAAAAAATTTTTCAAGTAGAAGAGTGCACTCGCACGTGGCTGATAAGTAAAGAGCGCCGCCTATGCGTTTGTGATATCTTGTTATATAATTGGGGTTAATCAAGCCAATATTCTCTAAAGCAGCTTTCTGAGCTTAATGTTTGGTGCCAAGCCCATATATACAATAATGTTATACCCTTAAGGGCTTAACCAAGAGCACAGTTGTCGTTCTATTGATCTTGTAAACTTACAGCTAGAAGTCACCTTGGGCTAACTATGAAGTGAACCTGTTTATTTCAAACATCAACTCATGCAAGAGAAAAAAGAACTTTTTCCTGCATGTGCCTTAATGTGTGATGTACACACAGGTTTAGTACACACATTTTGCCCTCCTGTATGCAAGCGTAACCAGTAGTGGACAAAATCAATTCATGTCCTTTTTTAGGCTTCAAAATGAGAACAATCCTACACTAGATATCGGTGACATCCCTGAAACCTTCATGCTCATGAGAACACAGCCTATCCATTCACTAGGGACCAGTGACATCACTGAGATCCTCCATAATCATGGCAACACAGCCTATCCACTCACTAGAGCCCGGTGACATCACTGAAACCTTCATATTCACCAGTGACATCACTGAAGCCTTCATATTCACCAGTGACCTCACTGAAGCCTTCATATTCACCAGTGACCTCACTGAAGCCTTCATATTCACCAGTGACATCACTGAAGCCTTCATATTCACCAGTGACATCACTGAAACCTTCATATTCAGGAGAACACAGGCTATCCATTTACTAGAGACCAGTGACTTCACTGAGATTCTCCATAATCATGGCAACACGGCCTATCCACTCACTTTAGACCAGTGATATCACTGAGGCCTTCATATTCATGGCAACACGGCCTATCCATTCACTAGAGCCCAGTGACATCACTGAAACCTTCTATATTCACCAGTGACATCACTGAAACCTTTATATTCACCAGTGACATCACTGAAGCCTTCATATTCACCAGTGACATCACTGAAGCCTTCATATTCACCAGTGACATCACTGAAGCCTTCATATTCACCAGTGACATCACTGAAGCCTTCATATTCACCAGTGACATCACTGAAGCCTTCATATTCACCAGTGACCTCACTGAAGCCTTCATATTCACCAGTGACATCACTGAAGCCTTCATATTCACCAGTGACATCACTGAAACCTTCATATTCAGGAGAACACAGGCTATCCATTTACTAGAGACCAGTGACTTCACTGAGATTCTCCATAATCATGGCAACACGGCCTATCCACTCACTTTAGACCAGTGATATCACTGAGGCCTTCATATTCATGGCAACACGGCCTATCCATTCACTAGAGCCCAGTGACATCACTGAAACCTTCTATATTCACCAGTGACATCACTGAAACCTTTATATTCACCAGTGACATCACTGAAGCCTTCATATTCACCAGTGACATCACTGAAGCCTTCATATTCACCAGTGACATCACTGAAGCCTTCATATTCACCAGTGACATCACTGAAGCCTTCATATTCACCAGTGACATCACTGAAGCCTTCATATTCACCAGTGACATCACTGAAGCCTTCATATTCACCAGTGACATCACTGAAGCCTTCATATTCACCAGTGACATCACTGAAGCCTTCATATTCACCAGTGACATCACTGAAACCTTCATATTCAGGAGAACACAGGCTATCCATTTACTAGAGACCAGTGACTTCACTGAGATTCTCCATAATCATGGCAACACGGCCTATCCACTCACTTTAGACCAGTGATATCACTGAGGCCTTCATATTCATGGCAACACGGCCTATCCATTCACTAGAGCCCAGTGACATCACTGAAACCTTCTATATTCACCAGTGACATCACTGAAACCTTTATATTCACCAGTGACATCACTGAAGCCTTCATATTCACCAGTGACATCACTGAAGCCTTCATATTCACCAGTGACATCACTGAAGCCTTCATATTCACCAGTGACATCACTGAAGCCTTCATATTCACCAGTGACATCACTGAAGCCTTCATATTCACCAGTGACATCACTGAAGCCTTCATATTCACCAGTGACCTCACTGAAGCCTTCATATTCACCAGTGACATCACTGAAGCCTTCATATTCATGAGAACATATTCTATCCATTTACTAGAGACCAGTGACATCACTGAGACCTTCATATTCATGAGAACATATTCTATCCATTCACTAGAGACCAGTGACATCACTGAGACCTTCATATTCATAAGAACACAGCCTATCCATTAATTAGAGACCAGTGATATCACCGAGACCTTCATAATCATGGGAACATTCATTCATCACTGCTGAATAAGAATTTTTGAAACAGACTGGAATATTGGTGGTTTTGTACCCCTAAATTATATAACTGATATCAGCCAGTGTGTTGCGTGACCTGTGGTCATGGGTGGTGGGTTGGGTTTCTAAGATCTCCCTCTTCATTAAGTGATTTTGCCCTCTAAAAAGGTTTTAAGCTGAGTTTGGTGTGACATCTGGAAATGTGGGTGAGTTTAATACCTGCTTTGTATCTGCTACCTCTAACCATAACTTTTTGCATGTCTGCACTGGTTATGCAATGCCTGCTAATCTAACCCAGCACTGTACCCTGCTGACAAGCAGGGGGCAGCCATGACACTGAAAACTGCTTGAACTGTGTATGCTTGTATGCCTATGTTTGTGCGTAACTGGTCACGTGAACCATGTTGTCTTAAAACTAATGTCTGTTCTAATACTATACGTATATTTGCAAACAAGATGGTTGGTGAATAGCAGCTATTTTATATGCACCACCAGGTGCTGACAATACAGCTCGATAGTCACTAAGTTATTGCAGCCCTCATAGAAACTCATAATTGTTCAGTACATTAGAGGAGTCAAAGCTAAAGCTGTGTCATCGGGGAGATTGCTAAAAGATCTATGAATAGAACTGTACCAAATCTGCAGTCCAACAGAGAAGTGATGATGGCTCTCTGTTGGAAAGGTTACACTCTGCTGCATGTATACGTACCTGTCCCAACCCTACCTCTATGCATGGTACTACTTGTATACCCTACTGCATCATGGTTACTGTTCTCCCCCAGTTTTTAGTTTCTCACTTTAAGCCAAAGATTGGTCAAGACTTAAGCTCACCATACACTACGCGATCTCCTTTTAGATCTACCATCAACTATGTAGTGCAAGGGCCTGCCCGATTGAATACAGTTTGAATGGTTAGATTAGGTGCATCTTCCTATTATATGGTTTTGGTAAATCTAAAGGAGATTGTACAGAGACTGTGTTATCGGATGGTATAGTGGATGGGCCATATTAGGTCAGTGATGTCACAAGCATCCTCGCCCCTTTGTGTACATGCAGCTGCAAAGTGGGGAGTGTAGTTGAGTGGGGGAAGATGACCGCTTCCTTCCAGGATCAATTGGGACCCAAGTTATGCCAAAACCAAGCTCGTTCTTGGGGTCCACTATAGCTTGGGGAATTCTTTTTAATGGAATCCGCAAACCTGACAATGTTGTTTCTAAAGCAGCCTTTATCAACCCTTTTTATTTTATATATTATATATATATATATATTATATATTATTTATATATATATATATATATATATATATATATATATATATATATATATATATATATATATATATATATATATATATATATAATATATAATTTTTTTTTTTTAACTCCAGAAGAACCTTTTAAAATGTACAGAATGACTCGAGAAACCCTTGCTAAAATGTATACCTACTAATCCCAGTACATTAGCAAAATCTTATAGCTACAATAGTAAATAAAATAAAAGGCCTAGAGTATGCGACAACCAAGAGTTATTTTTTATCACCCCTCTATTTTGAATGATGAAATAATTTCCAGTAATATTCACATACTTAAAGTGATACTAAAGTCTTAAAAAAAAAACAACCATATACTTACTTGCTCTGTGCAGTGGTTTTGCACAAAGCAGCCCAGATCCTCCTCGGGTCCCTCGCTGGTGCTTCTGGCTTCTCCCTTCTGCCTGGTGCCCCCACAGCAAGCAGCTTGCTATGGGGGCACCCAAGCCGAGCCGCTGCTCTGTGTGTCCATTCAGACACAAAGCCGCGGCCGGGATCCACCGTGCCCCCTCTCTCTTCATTGGCTCACTGACTTTGACAGCAACGGGAGCCAGTGGTGCCAGCTGCCGTATTAGCCAATGAGGAGGGAGAGTGCAACTTCGCTGGATCGAGATGGGCTCAGGTAAGTATGAGGAGGGCCTACAGAACACAGAAGGTTTTTATTTCTTAATGCATTAAAGGAGAAGTATAGCCAAAGCTTGTTTGGCTGTACTTCTCCTGTGGATCACTGGAGTGCAACCCCTTTCTCACTCCTGTGGAGCATTTTCAGCAGAGAGCGGGCTCGAGTTGGCTCTCTGCTCTTGTCACAGAAGTCAGGCCAGGGTCCGCGTCATCACGACAATGGGGGTTTGGATCAGCCAGATCCCTGGACCCGACACCCAGCTCAGTCTCTCAGTGAGCCGCTGAGAGCCTGAGCTGGACTGACAATCTGCAGCTCTCTGCTCACGGAGCTGTGAGAACTGAGCGATCGCTGGTGTTCGATCGCTTGGCTCTCAGTGTAGAGGCGCCGGGGGACAGATGCAGCATCCACCTAGGTAAGTATGATTCTGGAAAAAAAAACAACCACATGCTTCTCTTTTAAGATAAAAAAAAAACAAAAAAACCTTCTGCCTTTTAGAACAACTTTAGAATGCAGCTTACATTGCCGGTCAGTCAGAAGAATGCACCTTTTTACTTTGCTGGTCAGTGGGGCAGCACGGGCCCCTTGGGTTGGCGGTCATTGGGGCAGCACGGGCCCCTTGGGTTGGCGGTCATTGGGGCAGCACGGGCCCCTTGGGTTGGCGGTCAGTGGGGCAGCACGGGCCCCTTGGGTTGGCGGTCAGTGGGGCAGCACGGGCCCCTTGGGTTGGCGGTCAGTGGGGGGAAGGATGTCATCCTTTCGGATAATTAACAATGCTTGGTTATTGTTGTCATCTCAGTGGCTGTGCCAAGCAAAGTTGGCCCCAGAACTATGTAGGCACCAGCCGGTTGGAGCTACATCTGCCTCCATCTCAGGAGGAACCTTAGGATGTATGGTCCCCTTTTCAGAATGGCTGCCCTAAAGGTAACCGGTCAGAACAACTGTTAGCTGACACAGTGAAACCTGTCATTCAATGATGGAGGCTGTCATTGGCTTTCTTCCTTACACAGGCCATACATTATACATTTTTCTTATTCAATTACCCTTTATATTTAACTTCAACTATGTAGTGCAATGGCCTGCCCGATTACATACAAATTGAAAGTGTTTAGGTTTGTCCTTATATTTTATATGGCTTTGGTAAATATAAAGGAAAATTGTATAATGTATGGCCAGCCTAAAGTCCATGCTTATTCTGGCATAAACGTGTCACGGGTTGTGATGCCATAGAGCTGTGCTTTGTCTGCAGAGTAACTCCACTTCTGGGATGGTATAGGAAACCTTGTATGCTGGATGGAAACATGGGTGTGGTAGTTGTCCTGACAGACCCTCTTTGAACTTACAGAAGAAGCCACATAGTTAGAATGGCCTACTCTTTGACTTGACCTTCAGCAGGCCCCATAAATTCTACTGCAATTCATGCAGGTTTGTGCTTTCTTTCCAGGTGTTTATCCATTGAAGATGGATAAATAGATATTCCCCATAAACTAAACCTGTGAGAGATCTATGGTTGCTGACTTCTGTCTGAAATTCAGCCACTTCTGTCTGAAATTCTGCCAGAAAACTAGCATTTCTTTTCTCGGACATCACGGGACACAGAGCCACAGTAATTACTGATGGGTTATAGGGTATCACTAGGTATTGGACACTGGTCACACCCTAATCAGGAAGTTCAACCCCCTATATAACCCCTCCCCTTCCAGGGATACCTCAGTTTTTACACCAGTGTCTTAGGTGTTGGACGTGCAAAGATGTCCTGTGCTGAAGCTCCAAAAGGAATATCCCAAAGATCCTATACTGGGGCAAGCCAGGCGACCGGATCCATTCAAAGTGTCTTTTCATGGCCGAATTGAATGGTACCCGAGCCTCGTGTCCGAAGAAACAAGGTTTTACCTGTAACGCTTCTCTTTTTAGAGAGCTGGACCCGCGGATCAGAAAATGGCTTTAAACTTCCTAATTTCTGGCGAGGTGCTTTACAGGCCCAGAACTGAAGGATCCCCCTACTGATGGGGGCCCCAGTCTCTGACGGTTTTTCACAAACGGAGCCCACCGTGAGAGGCGAAGGCTGGGTCTGTGTAAACTGAACCCTGCGGCCTGGATAAGGTAAGAGGAGATTCCACAGAATTTTAAATTCTAGTGGCTCTTCTCCTTTAAAGTGTATGCATGCTGTGCCTATTGTGACCACCGGGGGCGGCCAAGAGCACAAACCTTCTCATGCTTGATCTGTCTCAGCATAGGCTCTTCCTCCAGCTCCAAAGGTAGATGGTGGGGGGTTTTCTCTGCTGGGATGGTCCCCCCAGGCTAGGGAAAGGCTCAGGTAGGCTGTAAGGCGGGTGAGACCGCACTGTCACAGCCGCTACCGCGCCGCCACCGAAGCCGCATTGCGAAGCAGGGCCCATCACTGCCGGCCTCCTCCTTATTCCCTCAACCCCAGCCTCCCTTCAGGCTTGTCAGAAAGGGTCGGCTCGCGCGGGAAGCGCTCGTTTTTCAAAAACGAGGGGGGGGGGCGGGGCGTCAGCACAGCGTCAGCGTGCCCAGACGCCCACATTGCCTGAAAGCATGGCTATTTAAAGCACACTGTATAGGTGCTCTGAGCTTTGGAGAGACACAGAGCTGACAGTCACATGTAAGGTGGGACACAGGCATTCCCCTAGGCTGCATTCACTAAAGAACACCGGATTGGGCATTTGGTAGCAAGGCTTTTAGCCAGACTACATCGCTCAGCAGTCAGTGTTCGTTTTTGATACCTCACACCTTGTTGCTTTGCACTATGGGTAGAAGAGGTTCAAGCACCCCTAGAACCAGAGGCACTAGGGGGTCTCGTTCAGGTTCAGAGGACCCCCCGTCTGCTACACCATCCCCTCCTGAGGGACCAGGGGCAGCTGGACAGGGAGAGCCTTCGGGGTTAGGGGCTACATCTGCTGCCGGCACTTCAGCCCCTGTGTACCTTACACAAGAAGTTTTTTCCTCAACCATTTCTGGATTAGAGAAAAAACTAATGGCCGCGATTACATCTTCACTAAGTGGAAGAAAACGCACAAGGCCTTCCTCTGCTCCCCAAGACCCTCAGACAGAGGAGCTCTGGGATAAAGGAGATGAATCCCCTTCAGAGGATCGGGATGGGACAGATGATTCCTCTTCGGAGGATTCAGGTGTAGAGGGACCCTCTGCGACTTCCCAAGAGGAGAAAGTCTTAGTGCAGATCCTCACTGGTTTGGTCCGCTCCACATTTAAGTTGCCCCTACCTGAAACTACTACAGAAACCTCTTCTGCTTTGGGGTCACTGAAACCTTTCCAAGCAGCACATGCTTTTCCTGTTCATAAATTACTTGAAAAGCTGCTTTACTCTGAGTGGGATAACCCAGATAAGCGATTTCTTCCGCCGAAAAAGTTTTCTACACTTTATCCCATGGAAGAAAAGTTTATTAAGAGGTGGGGAATACCGGCCATTGATGCGGCCATTTCCTCTGTAAATAGTAATCTGACTTGTCCTGTAGACAACGCTCAGATGCTCAAAGATCCTGTGGATAAAAAGATGGACTTCTTATTGAAAGATGTGTTCTCTTTAGCAGGATCAGTGGCCCAACCTGCAGTAGCAGCGATTGGAGTCTGTCAATACTTAAGAGACCATGTTAAGCAGGTCATCAAAGTATTGCCTGAACAGCAGGCCCAGGGGTTTGCGAACCTTCCTGCGGCTTTATGTTACGCTGTTGACGCCATTAGAGATTCTATCGTGCAAACCTCTCGCCTCTCGCTTGGGTTGGTGCATATACGTAGAATCTTATGGTTGAAAAACTGGTCAGCCGAAGCACCATGTAAGAAGCTTCTGGCTGGGTTTCCCTTCCGTGGTGAAAGGTTGTTTGGAGAGGACTTGGATAATTATATCAAGACGATCTCCTGTGGGAAAAGCACTCTCTTACCTGATAAGAAGAAGAGTAAGCGTCCCTCTTTTAAACGGACTCTTTCCCCAGCGCCAGGGGCATCAGCCTCCAGGCAGTCACGACGGTCTCCTCCGTCTGGGACAAGAAACAAGAGTCGACCCCAGGGACACAAGAAATCCTGGGGGAAAAGGTCTTCTAAGCAAGACACTAAGACCTCTTCATGAAGGGGCGCCCCACTCGCTCGAGTGGGGGGAAAGACTGCTGCAGCTCTCAGGGCCCTGGCAGAAGGATTACAGGACAGATGGGTAATCTCCATGGTAACCTTAGGGTACAGACTGGAGTTCCAAGAATGTCCCTCTCCTCGTTCCCTCAGATCAGGTGTTCCCAGAAAACCAGAAGAGAAGCAGTCGCTCCTTCTAGCGATAAAGCGACTTTGGTCGCAAGAGGTCATTGTGGGGGTTCCCACAAAGGATCAAGGATTGAGACTCCGTTCCAATCTTTCTATGGTCTGAAAACCAAATGGGGACGACAGACCCACTTTGGATTTGAGAGATCTGAAACGATTCCCAAGGATGCAGTCCTTTTGTTTGGAATCAATTCAGACAGTAATCTCCGTCCTGCAGGGAGGAGAATTTCTGATATCAATAGGCATCAGAGATACAGGCCTATATGTGCCCATTTTTCCTGCTTAACTGAAGTGTCTGCAGGCAAGGATCACTGCTCTAAGGGAGCTGATTCTGACAGTCAGGGCCAAGAAGGGTCTTTCTGTCCGCCTTTGTATGAGGCTGCAGGGGAAGATGGTGGCTTCATTCGAAGCAGTTCCCTATGCGCAGTTCCAAGCAGAACTGTTGCAACACAGTATTCTGTTGACCTGGAACAGGAAGGTGCAGGCATTAAAACTTTCCAATGCACCTATCGCATGCGATGCGTCAGAGCCTCAGCTGATGGCTCATACCCGAAAACCTACAGAAGGGGAAATCCTTCCTACCGGTTGCCTGGGATCCTCTTGCAGGCAGGACGGATGCGTTGGTGATTCCGTGGCATCGGCTCTCACCGATTTATGCATTCCCTCCCATTCTGCTACTGCCACGGCTCCTTCGCAGACTCAGGCAAGAAGGGAAGTCGGCACTTCTGGTGGCCCCCGTTTGGCCCAGAAGAACCTGATAAGCAGAAATAGCAGGGATGATGGTGGGTTCCCGGTGGACCCTACCGATACACCCAGACCTGTTAGCTCAGGGTCCGGTGTTCCAGCCTGCCTTACAAATGCTAGATTTGACGGGTGGGCTATTGAATCCCACGTTCTGGAAAATCGTGGGCTTTCAGGTCCTGTCATACCTACCTTGATCAATGCAAGGAAGCCAGCTTCCAGAATGATTTATCATAGAGTCTGGAAAGCTTATGTATCCTGGTGTGAATCCAGGGGTTGGCATCCCAGGAAATATGTCATAAGTAGAATTCTGGATTTTCTACAATTAGGATTAGAGATGAAGCTGGCCTTGAGTACCATCAAGGGCCAGGTGTCGGCCTTATCAGTGTTGTTTCAACGGCCGCTTGCTTCGCATTCTCTGATCCGAAACTTTATACAGGGGGTGATGCGTCTTAATCCTCCGGTTAAGGCGCCCCTAAACCCCTGGGACTTGAACTTGGTTCTATCGGTGTTACAAAAACAACCTTTTGAACCAATACGTCAGATTCCTTTGGTCTTACTGACGAGGAAACTAATTTTCCTGGTAGCTATCTCTTCTGCTAGAAGAGTATCAGAATTAGCAGCTCTTTCCTGTAAAGAGCCTTACTTGATTATACACAAGGATAGAGTGGTACATGCGCCCTCATCCTAGTTTTTTACCGAAGGTGGTTTCAGATTTTCATCTAAACCAAGACATTGTGCTACCTTCCTTTTTTCCAGAACCTTGTTCTTCGGAAGAAAGGTCATTACATTTTTTGGATTTAGTAAGAGCAGTCAAGACCTATCTGGAGGCAACTGCTCAGATTTGCAAGACGGATGTTTTGTTCGTGCTGCCGGAGGGTCCCAATAGAGGACAGGCAGCGCCAAAAGCGACCATTTTTAAATGGATTCGACAGTTGATTATTCAAGCTTACGGTTTGAAACAGAAGATTCCTCCGTTTCAGATCAAGGCACATTCCACAAGGGCTATTGGTGCTTCTTGGGCAGTGCATCACCGGGCCTCTATGGCTCAGATCTGCAAGGCCGCAACCTGGTCTTCAGTTCATACATTCACCAGATTCTATCAGGTGGATGTAGGAAGGCATGAGGATATCACCTTTGGGCGTAGTGTGCTGCAGACAGCGGTACAGGGTCCTCAGGTCTGATAGCACCCTACTTGGTTGTGATTCCCCCCCCTCAGTTGGCATTGCTTTGGGACATCCCATCAGTAATTACTGTGGCTCTGTGTCCCGTGATGTCCGAGAAAAGAAAATAGGATTTTTTATTACCGCTTACCTGTAAAATCCTTTTCTTTCGAAGGACATCACGGGACACAGAGGTCCCGCCCCTCTTCTAATACACCTATACTGCTTTGCTACAAAACTGAGGTATCCCTGGAAGGGGAGGGGTTATATAGGGAGTTGAACTTCCTGATTAGGGTGTGACCAGTGTCCAATACCTAGTGATACCCTATAACCCATCAGTAATTACTGTGGCTCTGTGTCCCGTGATGTCCGTCGAAAGAAAAGGATTTTACAGGTAAGCTGTAATGAAAAATCCTATTTTTCAGAGGTTGGGCTCAGCAATGTTGGCTTTCATGTTTCTCTTGACCTATTTCATTGGAGAATGCCTGTGTTGAGCAAAGTATAGTAACATAGTTAGTCAGGTTGAAAAAAAGACACAAGTATATCTAGTTCAACCATAAAAAATAAATAAAATAAAAAATATCATACAATCCCATATGCACAATCCTATACTCAGTTGATCCAGAGGGAGGCGAAAAAAAACCCAAAGTATGGATGATCTGTCGTTGAACTCTTTTGAAAATGCTAGATACCTTGCCATCATGCTTACACTATATTGCCAAAAGTATTCGGACACCTGCTTTTACACGCACATGAACTTTAATGGCATCCCAGTCTAAAGCCCCTGTACACACTATTCAATTTTCTTCAGATTTACCAAAACCATGTAGTGCCCTTGCCTGCCTGATTGCATACAAATTGAAACTCTTAAGGTTTGACCTCCATATTATATGGTTTTGGTAAATCTGAAGACAAAAATCTGCAGAAAATCTAATAGTGTGTGTGTATAGGGCTTTAGTCTGTAGGGTACAATATTGAGTTGGTCCACCCTTTGCACATATAACAGCTTCAACTCTTCTGGGAAGGCCGTCCACAAGGTTTAGGAGCGTGTCTATGGGAATGTTTAACCATTCTTCCAGAAGCATGTTTGAGGTCAGGCACTGATGTTGGACGATTAGGCCTGGCTCACAGTCTCCGCTCTAATTCCTTCCAAAGGTGTTCTAATCGGGTTGAGGTCAGGACTCATGTCTTTATGGACCTTGCTTTGTGCACTGGTCCAAATCATTTGGTGGAGGGGGGATTATGGTGTGGGGTTGTTCTTCAGGGGTTGGGCTTGGCCTCTTCTTTCCAGTGAAGGGAATTCTTAAGGCGTCAGCATACCAAGATATTTTGGACAATTTCATGCTCCCAACTTTGTGAGAACAGTTTGAGGATGGCCCCTTCCTGTTCCAACATGACTGCCTGACCTCACAAATGCCCTTCTGGATGAATGGTCAAACATTCCCATAGACGCACTCCTAAACCTTGTGGACAGCCTTCCCAGAAGAGTTGAAGGTGTTATAGCTGCAAAGGGTGGGCCAACTCCATATTGAACCCTACGGACTAAGCCTGGGATGCCATTAAAGTTCATGTGGGTGTAAAGGCAGGTGTCCCAATACTTTTGGCAATATAGTGTATTAAGTGGTTTAATAAACTTTCAGTTACATGAAACAAATATGGGGATAAGGAGTTTTGAGTTTACATGTGGCCCCGGGGTTAGCAGCCATCATATTTCTCTCAGTATAGGGTTGCCAGGAGAAACCTAGGGATTGCTTGCTATTAGTGATCTCTTCCTGAAAATGCTAGTTGTCTGGCTGCTGTGCTGAGCCTTTATCTTCAGTACTGTCTGTCTAGCTCAGAACAGGTATACTTACTAGAAAAGGCAAAGTAAAGTCAGAAGTCCTTTATTTGCTTACGTATTCTGGGCTATTGACTCAAGTCAGAAGCTTCTCATGTCTGCCAGGCAACTAGTCTTTCCAGAAAGAGTCAGCAATGACACTTACTTTTTTTTTTTTTTTTTACATTTCTCTCAAAGGGTTTCCTTTTAATTTTCCTTTTACCACATTGTGTCAGCTTAAGGATGACAGGTCCTCTTTTTATTATTCCTTTCCTCTTCATTCCTGTTTCTCACACTATGGGGTCCCGGTGCCTCTCTCTCTCCTCTCCCTTGTCCCCTTCCTTTCCTTCTGTAAGGTCTCGGTGCTGATGGAAGAGAAGCGGAGCCTGATGTCTGAAAACAGAGTCCTCCGGGAACATCAGGAGGAGGAAGGAATGGAATCTCCCCAGGTGTTCAACAAGAAGATGCTTCTGCTGCAGAGTCAGATTGAACAGTTACAGGAGGAGAACTACAGGTATCAGAGATCTAGATGAGAGCCTGTCAGAATGCTCAACTGCACATCACATAACTGTAACGTGTCATGGATGCTCTGTAAACGGCTGTGTCTTGCTAGCGTGGCAAATGCTGGACTGTGCGACAGAATCTACGTGTTAGAATGACTTATTTTGAATCTGACCTGACTCTAATGAACTGTCACATACAACACACCTGCAAAGTGGCAGACTTTCAGATGTGGAGTAAAGAAAAACCTCAGCGAAGCATGGAATGTTATACAAGTGCATATAGCCTATACACAAAAACCTTGGTTTGTGAGCATAATTCGTTCCAGAAACATGCTTGTAATCTAAAGAACTTGTATATCAAAGCATTTTTTTTTTTACAGGGTATAAAGGAGAAGAGAGGCACCTCTAAGTGTAGCAATAAGTTGCTAAATGTTGTACCTTCATTAAATATAACCATATTGCTACACTTAGAGGCTCCTCTCTTCTTTTTTATACTCCAGTTGTTACGCTACACTTGTATCAAGCCATCGCTTGTATATCAAGGCAAAATTTATTAAAACATTTTGCATGTCTTGCAAAACACTCTCAACCCAAGGTTTTACTGTATATAATTGGGTATGTGTGTGTTATTTCTTTTTGTCCAAAGTTTTTCTCAAAACATATATAAATAACACTTGGGGGGAAAAAAAATTAACTTTTATATGTTTAAGAGCCCTTTCACACTGGGGCGGGGGCAGCGTCGGCGGTAAAACGCTGCTATTATTAGCGGCGTTTTACCGTCGGTATGCGGCCAATAGCGGGGCGGTTTTACCCCGCGCTAGCGGCCGAGAAAGGGTTAAATACCACCGCAAAGCGCCTCTGCAGAGGCGCTTTGCCGGCGGTATAGCCGCGCCGTCCCATTGATTTCAATGGGCAGGAGTGGTGAAGGAGCGGTATACACACCGCTCCTTCACCGCCTTGAAGATGCTGCTGGCAGGACTTTTTTTACCGTCCTGCCAGCGCATCGCTCCAGTATGAAAGCCCTCGGGGCTTTCACACTGGAATGAAAGCAGCGGCACTTTCGGGTCGGTTTGCAGGCGCTATTATTAGCGCAATAGCGCCTGCAAACCGCCCCAGTGTGAAAGGGCTCTAAAGCACTATGAAACCTAAAAGCAAATATTTATTATATTGCAGCTTATCAATTATTAGATGTTATGGCTGCATTTGTTTCCTTTTTTAAAGTGTTACTAAACCCACAACAGAAAAATCATTCTTTATATGCAGTAAAGCATGCTTGTTATGCTCACTGTGGAACCTAAGGGGGTAATACTGCGTATTGTGTAAAAAGGCTTTTTGATCCTGTCTTCTATGACCCTCCCGTTCTTCCACAGTCCCCAATCGTTCTCCTCATAGCACAGAGCCTTGGAGGCACCCTGCACATGCTGTTTGGTGTGTATTGCTAGAGGTTGTTTTTTTTTGGGGGGGGGGGGGGGCGCAGCACAGGTCCAATCAGCACTGTTCAGACAGAGGGTCAGGGGTCATGCAGCCTAATGGAACGGTCAGAGGAGAATGAAAACTCCTACAAGCTTTAACCAGACACTGATGAAAGGCACAAGACTGCTATATACTGCTGATGAGAAAAGGTATTTAGCAGTTTGTTTACTAAAACTTTAGCAGTTCTGTGTACTGTGGGAGACCAGATATAATGAATGCAGGGTCCTGGGTTTAGTAACACTTTAAGGCTTTTTTTTCTTCTATTTTTATCTAGTGATCCAGCCAGCGGTCTGTTTTTCACAAGCTTAACGTGGTTGTAAAGGTAAAGAACAATTGCAGCCATCTCCTCTGTTCTGTTAGGTTTAATGTACACGGGACGTTTTCACATCTAATGATTGGATATCTGAAATGTGTTAAATTTTTGGTTTTGGGTTTAATACCGCTTTAATGTAACATAGTACCAAGGCATAGACAAAGACAAATTAATATGCCTTGAGTCCTCTGAATTCAACAGTGGAGTACATACTTTACATGCCGCATGTTTTGGTGCATAGGGCTGAATGAAATGTAATTTTTGTGACTTCAACAAAGTTACAAAAAAAGAAAAACACATAGACGGTGTGATGCGCCATTACAATGTATTGCACAGCTCCTTCAGAGCACACACCAACGGCTGAGCTGTAATACGAACTGTTGATGTGAATGGGCCCTAATTTATTAATGTACAACTGCAGAATAACAAGTCCACACAGGTAACACTAACATGGAAGAGATCTTGCTGTACTCTGCTTTTCTTACATCCAGTATAGCGATATTATTGCAGCATCCAACAGACAATACAATTGTCACCACTATGAACTACTTTTAATGCACATGTCTAATAAGCATCGTGCGGCGTTTGTCAGTTTGTCTCACAACCTCCAACACCAGCAACACCACCACTAATGTGTTAGAAATGGCATACTGAATCGCCCCAAGTATTTCTTGGATAAGTGTTCCATCCATAATTTTAATTTATCTACTGTAAATATACCTCACAGCGGTCTAGAGAGCATTCTGATGCTATATTAATCAGTCCTGGTTGATCTTACAGTCCCATGTTCTCTCTGTCTACCAGTCACACAGGAGGCCAAGTTTACTGCTTTATTAGATGGTGTGTTTCTGCAATGTAGGATATAATTGAAGGCTCTTGAGAATAATGCACAAACACAGAGAATATGCCATATGACCCATAGCACAATAAGCAGAATCGTTCACCCTTTTGTGTAGGCTACTTCTGATTGGTGGTTGGGAATTACTGGACTTTGAACATCATAAATCCTTCGGCACAAGCCCAACCTTTTGATAAGGTACAAACCATGCATAAAAAGTACCACATTACAGCATTGTAATCTGCATTGCCTACCCAGCTTTGAAATGTGTGCAGGTAAAAAATAGAATATATGGTTGTGTCTGTGTCACGAGCTTGGTACCGTGCAAAACCATAAAACAACCACTGAGATCTTCATCTGCTGGTCTGACGGTAATAATCGCCTCCCAGCCACACAGGGAGAAGCCCCAGTACAGGTCTCTGAATCTGGTGAATCCTTAGAGGTAGGAGGACTCCAGAACAAGCTGTTCTCTTCCTGTTGTAGCTGGAATATCCAGATATGGCAGCTTCATAGGTCAGAATATACAGGGATAGTTTTAGGAGATATGGTAAGTAAGCCATCATTATTTTACAGATTTTATTTATTTTTTGTTAATAAAAGGTCCCTTTTTTTTTTTTTTAATTGAATGTGCCACAGACCTGAATGACTTCAGGTAAGAAATGCATAAAAAGTGAAAATAGATTGGTAGATCCAAAGATACAGATGTCATAACTGAGGCAAATCTTTTTGTGAAAGTCATGCCTTGCCTTGCTAAGTCTCCAAGAGATAAAGGACATTCAAAATGTGATTTTGTTTTTGTTTTTTGTTTTTTTAAGAGAGATCTTTGTCTTTTTAGGCTGGAGAGTGCACGGGATGACTACAGGCAGCGGTGTCAGGAGTTGGATCGGGAGGTGCAGGATCTACAGCAGCGTAACCAGGATCTCACAGGGCTAGCACACGAGGCCCAATCACTGCGGGATGAGATGGACGTGCTCAGGTGAGCGGGTATTTTGCAAATGGGATTGAGAATCAGGATTTGAAGTCTCAAAAAATGATTCTTAAAGAGAAACTACATCCCCCCCACACCTTTTTTTACTAGGTAATCCACAGAAAACATACACAAAAGGAAAAAAAGGGGCATGGCTGAGACAAGTAGTATGCAATATTTATAAAAAATTATATATTTTTTTTACAAAGTTTGTTTAAAATTTGTGTGTGTATATACATACATATATACATAAAACCAATGCTAGGTATCTTGCTCAGAGGCGAGACCAACTGCAAAATTTTGTATGTATAATCATTATTTATGGCTAAATATGCCCAATCCAAATTGTATATAAATTTCCATAGGTCAACACGTTTCACTTAAATTGGCTTCATCAGGATGCATAAATAATAGCAGTTGTTGATAACAAACAAATGTATATTTTGATTAAACACAAACATAAATACTTAAAGCGGAGGTCTGCCCACTGCTGCAAAAATTAAAAGCCAGCAGCTACACATACTGCTGGCTTTTAACAATAGGACACTTACCTGTCCTGGAGTCCAGCGATGTCGGCACCGCAGCTGATGTTTCCATCAGCTGTCGGGTGCTGCTGCCGTCATTGCAGGTAAGGGAATCTGACATTGTAGCCTTACGGCTTCATGCCGGGAACCCTACTGGGCATGCACAAGGCTCCGCTCCTCTCTCCTACTGGCCAGTAGGCAGGGGAGGGAGGAGGGGGTGGCCAAGCACTGACGTCAATGGCTGTGGCTCCTCGAAGTGGGAACAGGATACCTGTCAAAGACAGGTATCTACTCCCCCCGAAAGGTGCCAAATGTAGCACCTGGGGGAGGTGGGGGGAGAGAAATGACACACTTTTGGGTAGAACTCCGCTTTTAAGGGTTACCACATATCACCTGCAAGATCCCAATAAAGGGCACACCTTAATGTCAGAGCAGCTTACAGTACATAGGCGGGCACCTGAGCACAAAGGGGCCAAAATGAGACGCTGGATACCTATATTAAGAAAAACAACCAATTACAATACCTATGTCTCTGGTCATCCAAATTGGCATTTGTCCCATTGACCCTTTATACCAGATAACATCACTTGGTTATGTCACTGAAACCAAATACCAATATATGCTACATATTCCTACCTAGGACACCATTAAACGGTTTAAGAAGCAATGAAATCTATAATTAAGTACATAGTTAGTCTGTATATCATTGCTATCAATTATGATAAGGGAGCAATCCAATTACCTCCTCAAACTGCAATCTGTATATGGAGATTCAGCGAAAGCCAAAGGGTTTGGGAAACCAACATAATTGTACACACTTCAACAGAATAAATAAAATAAAAAGAACAACCCAATATAGTTTTATATATTTCCAAAGCTGAAGCTTAGACTACACTAGATGGTGCCATTGTTCAGCAAGACTAAATACTCACTGATTAGCTTTAAGAGCCCTTGCACACTGGGGCGGGGGGCGGCGTCGGCGGTAAAACGCTGCTATTATTAGCGGCGTTTTACCGCCGGTATGCGGCCGCTAGCGGGGCGGTTTCACCCCCCGCTAGCGGCCGAGAAGGGGTTAAATACCACCGCAAAGCGCCTCTGCAGAGGCGCATTGCCGGCGGTATAGCCGCGCCATCCCATTGATTTCAATGGGCAGGAGCGGTAAAGGAGCGGTATACACACCGCTCCTTCACCGCTCCGAAGATGCGGCTAGTAGGACTTTTTTTACCGTCCTGCCAGCGCATCGCTCCAGTGTGCAAGCCCTCGGGGCTTTCACACTGGAATGCAAGGAGCGGCACTTTCTGGGCGGTTTGCAGGCGCTATTATTAGCGCAATAGCGCCTGCAAACCGCCCCAGTGTGCAAGGGCTCTAAATGTCCGTACAAATATATGTAATTTTTGACTTGCCAGTAAAATCTGTTTCTTGGAGTACAATATAGGCCACAGGTCCCCCAAAGTCCTGTTATTTTATTATCCCCCTAATGCTTGCTACAAAACTGAGGCTAGCTGAGACTGGGGAGGATTATATGGAAGATGTATCTGCAGCTTTTATTTTTGCCAGTTTCCAATCACCTGAAGGCAGCAGGTTAAAACCCAGGGTTAATGAATACCGTGACCTGTAATGTATTGTAAGAAATGGGTTTTACTGGTAAGTAAAAAAAAATCACACTTTTTGTGTTAAATTGATTGGGCAGCTTGACTTTATGGTGAAAAGCAGCATTTTTACATAGAAATGCCAGCTAGGTATTTTACATTTTTCTCCCATCTTCTGTTGCCTCTCAGGCACTCCTCGGATCGGGTGGGGAAGTTGGAGTCTTTGGTTGAGTCATACAAGAAGAAACTGGAGGACCTGGGTGACCTGCGCCGCCAGGTGAAGCTCTTGGAGGAGAGGAACACAGTTTACATGCAGCGCACCTGTCAGCTGGAGGACGAACTTCACAAGGCACACGCATCTCGCAGTCAGGTGGAGGGACTCTCCAGACAGGTAAGTGGATGAATACCAGCATTATTGAAAAGAGGAAGAAAGATGCAGCTGAGCCCTGATGTCCTTCTAATGAGAATAAACACACAAAATATTTAGGAAAGTCAACAGCAAAGTATGAGCAGAGCAGTCCAAAGATTACAAGTGGTGTCTGATTGTACTGTGGCAGGCACTGCATGTATGTGCGTTGAGTAGGCACCTCAGTGCTGGACTAAACCACAGAGGCACACAGTGAAGGGATTTCTGTATAATAGACTGTAATAGGCAAATAGTGGGTCTCGAGGGCATAAAGTGGAACTTTAGTCAGAAAATTAAGTCCTGCTAGATTACTTCAGGCTGGCCCCTTTTGCTCAGTTGCTCTCCATTTTTAGGCACTGCTGAATTTGTAGAGGCCGATCTGCTGACAGCCTTAAAGCAGAATTAAACTCTCCTATTCTTTACAGCCAAGGAAGCTGCTTCTGTTTGATCTGCAACTGCCATGGTGCTGCAAATGTTATCAGTTATGATACCAGCCATTTGATGGTTTGGTTGAGGACACAAGCAAATGTGACAGTTGGCAATCCCGGCATTCCAGGAATGTATCTGATTTTTGAAACTGTTAAATTGATTGGTCTAGTTCTGCTTGATGATTAACTGCTGTTCAGGGGCTCTGGGCTTCAGCAAAATGACAGCCTCCAGCAAGAAGAAATGGGAGCAAACCTTGCTAAAGAACATTATGTTTTGTCAAGTTGTTATGGGTAAAGTTCTGCTTTTAAAGTAGAAAGTTTAAAATGGCAAACAGGTTCACTTATACGTCTTACTGCTTGCATCTGTTTACTTGTTTACCCCATTCTGCTGTTATAGTTTCATTTTCAAACACTGCAGATCCAGGAACTGCACAAGAAGCACTCCTCAGAATCTCTACGTGCTGAGAAATGGCAGTTTGAGTTCCAGACTCTTAAGGAGAAGTATGAAGCTCTACAGAAGGAGAAAGAGGTGAGCTTGGGTACCACTGTACAATGACAGCTGCTCACTAATGTTCAATCATTTGAGCATCACACATGTAGTTCCCTGTTGCTGAAATCACCAAATGCAACCAACAGTCTCCTGTAAGCCCTTGTTCACACTGCTGCAGCTTCAAATCCAACATCCCTGCGCGACTCCATCCCAGCTTGCATACGACTTCTTTTTTTTTTTTTTTAACAAACAGGTGTGCTTTATTGTATCACATGGAAGAAGGTTACATAATACCTCTTAACATAATTCAGAACATTACATGACAGATAAGCATGAGCAATCGCATAGCAGTGTCATACATGTGCAGGAGGTGAAAAATCAGTACATGTCAACATTCTAGACAAAACGATCACAGAGAAAAGTACCTCATGTATCCGGGGATTACCCCTCCCTCCCCCCCCCACATAGTACGTGAATCCACCGTGGCCCTCTAAGATGAGAGCCAAGGTGTCCACACTTTCTCAAATTTCCATGGACAACCTCGATTGATATATGTGATTCTGTACATAGGTATAACTGCCTCAATCTGTGCCTCCCAGGCCGACACGGTCGGGGGTGAGGGGTCTGTCCACTTCATCAGTATCTCCTTCTTGGCATAATAAAGTAGAAAGGAAATAAGCAATTTTAAGTGATAGGCTCTTTGTTCATTGTCATGAATCCCGAGAAGGGCCAACTCCGGAGTGATTGGTATGGATATTTGCAACCTGGAATTTATCTCTGCAAATATTGCACACCAATATGTTGCTATCAATGGGCATTCCCAGAACATGTGGAAAAAAGTTCCAATTTGACACTTACATTTGTTACACATAGGGTCTCTGTCAGGGAATATGCGATGGAGTCTCTGTGGGGTGTAATAAGTCCTATGTATAAATTTGACCTGGATTAACTTATCCCTGGATGCAATCACCAGTTTAGGGCCATTATCTAGACATTCCTCCCAATCCTCTCTGTCTAATGATGGAATGTCGGTGTGCCAGCTGTCCCATAGTTTTGCTATTTTAGGAGAGTCCTTACCCAGGAGTACAGCATACAAGGTGGAAAGGGGCTTAGAGACATCTCCAGACGCCAATAGCTCCTCAATGGGATCTGCCTGAAGCAAAGGTGTCTGAGGAAACTGAGCCCGTGCCGCATGTCTTAGTTGAAAACATCTAAACCTCATCCCTCTGGGCAGCTGGAATTTATTCATTATTTCCGTGATAGAGAGGAATTCCCCTCTGGGCATAATTTGTTCTATAGTTGTAATGCCTAACCTGGCCCAAAGCTGTGGGTCAGGCACAGTCCGGAAGTGTTTAAGAGCTGGATTTCCCCATAGCGGGTTCGCTGGCGATAACTGACCCGGAGAGAGGAATCTACGTCTTGCAGCCACCCACACCCTCCACGTTGCCCGAGTGGGTTCAGGAACTCGCGTATACGCACCCGGACCTCGATAAGGAAAGTTACGTAGATCAGTAAGGGAGCCCAAATAGTTTGCCTCAAGGCAGACTGCCGCATTCATTTTAGAGCCTTGAAACCACCAGTAAACCGACACCAACATAGCCGCCCAGTAGTAGACCTGAAAATTGGGGAGGGCTAATCCTCCAAAACAGGTAGGCAGCCACAAAGTGGAGCGCGCCAATCTGGGGTTCCCACCCCTCCAAATAAAGGTTCCCACCAGACCACCAACCTCCCTAAAAAATGAAGCAGGGACCCACACCGGGGAATTTCTAAAAACATAATTGAATTTAGGAAGCATCATCATCTTAATGAGGCCAATGCGTCCCAATAGATTTAAGGGCAAGTCAGCCCAGGCCAAACACTTCGCACGCAACATACTCACGATGGGGCTCAAATTTTTAATTATAAAGTCTGATGGGTTTTTCGTGATCACTATCCCTAAATATTTAAACTCCGTCACCCACTGTAGTGGGGAGGATGATGGCCCAGAGGCAGCTGCATCGTCCAGAGGGAACAGTACTGATTTGGTCCAGTTAATCTTTATACCAGATAACCCCCCAAAGTTGTCAAAGATTTTCAATGCCGCAAGGAGAGACGGGCCCGCATCATTCAGGTATAGAAGCGCGTCGTCCGCGTACAGAGACAGCCGCTCTTCCAGCAGACCCACCCGCAAGCCCAGGACATCCGGAGCACTCCTGACTGAGATTGCCGCATACGACTTCTTTAACAGAAGTCAATGCAAGTCGTGTTGAAGTTGCCGCAAAGTAGTGCAGAAACCTTTCTCTAAGTCGGAGCGACTTGAGTCACACCGATTAGAAACGGTTCCATTGCCGTTAATCGGGCACGACTTGTCATGCCACTTTGAACTCTCAAGTCGCATGACAAATCGCGGCAGTGTGAACCGGGGCTAAATGAACATGTTGAATACTTTCTGGCAAGTGGTGAATCCCATTCTTTGTTTTCCTACAACCACATGAGCACAGCTGCTGACTGACTCTACCAAGTGTGTTGGATGACGTGTTCCCCGCTGGGTGCCATCCTATCTCCCACCATTCACAGCATAATTACCAAACACAGTGATGTTGTGGCTTGTGGGAAAGAACCACAGCACCCAGCTACTTTTTTAGTAGTTCTTACACAACAAATGGGTAGTATTGTCACTTATCTTGGTCATGATTCAGGTTTTGCTTTTTTTTTTTTGGGGGGGGGGGTTGATCTAGCATGTATGTTGTAGCAGAGCTATTGGACTTGTCCTTAGCTGGGTATTTGCCAGGTTTATAGTATTTGGAGTCCTTTTTATATCTTGCATATCTTGCATATCTTGTATATCTTTTGTATCTACTTATCTAGCGGCTGCTTATGGAGCGGGATTCTCTCCGGGAAACCAATGAAGAGCTGCGCTGTTCCCACCTCCAGCAGACGTGTCTTGTACAGGGAGGTAAGTGGCCAGCAGGGGGCTGAGACAAATTTATTTTAGTAGATTTTCTTCATTCCTTAGAGTTAAAATGAACGTATGAGAGAAATATCAACACCGCCATTGCTGACCTCAGTCTGAAAACTTTATGGCTGTCATGTTGACTGTCAGCATTGTTCGCCATTTATTGGGTCACTGACTTAGAGCAAGGATACAGCCATTGAAATTAGAACTCCTTACCTTCATAATTTGTTAAGGTCCGTTCTAATTCGAGGCTTAAAGCAAACCTGTGCTACAGCACCTTTCTGTTGTGCCCATATCTGAACAGAGCAGTAAAAGAAAGGTGTATATAGTATAAAAGAAGTAGATTTGTCTGGAGAGCAGCATTAAAGTGAACCTTTTTGCTTTGCCCTGTATAGGCAATTTCAGTTTAAACACACCTGTTAATATTTTCTAAATCTTAAAAGCACATTTGAAACTGATCTCAAATTCAGACGTAATGCACCTGAAAGTACGCTGTTTGCCCAATAATACGGGTCCTTCTATGTGAACACCACTTTACCTCCTTTAAAGGGGTTGTAAAGGTAAAAGTTTTTTCACCTTAATGCATTCTATGCATTAAGGTAAAAAAACATTCCTCCACCCCAAACTTGCTCATCCATGTCTTTATGGACCTTGCTTTGTGCACTGGTGCGCAGTTATGTTGGAACAGGAAGGGGCCATCCCCAGACTGTTCCCACAAAGTTGGGAGCATGAAATTGTCCAAAATGTCTTGTTATGCTGACACCTTAAGAGTTCCCTTCACTGGAACTAAGGGGCCAACTCCTGAAAAACAACCCCACACCATAATACCCAGTACACAAAGCAAGGTCCATAAAGACATGGATGAGCGAGTTTGGGGAGGAGGAACTTCATTATCCTGCACAGAGTCCTGACCCCAACCTGATAGAACACATTTGGCATGAATTAGAGCAGAGACTGTGAGCCAAGCTTTCTTGTCCAACATCAGTGGCCAACCTTACAAATGCGCTTTTGGAAGAATGGTCAAATATTCCCATAGACCAGTGATGGTGAACCTTGGCACCCCAGATGTTTTGGAACTACATTTCCCATGATGCTCATGCACTCTGCAGTGTAGTTGAGCATCATGGGAAATGTAGTTCCAAAACATCTGGGGTGCCAAGGTTCGCCATCACTGCCATAGACACAGTCTCTAAACCCTGTGGACAGCCTTCCCAGAAGAGTTGAAGCTGTTATAGCTGCAAAGGGTGGGCCAACTCAATATTAAACCCTGCGGACTAAGACTGGGATGACATTAAAGTTCATGTGCATGTAAAAGCAGGTGTCCCAATACTTTTGACAACATAGTGTAAGTGTATATGCTGTATGGGTGGTTCCTTTTCAGCTTAAACTTTCTTCTTGCTCTATTGTAGATGTTCTTTCTGGTCCATCTCCTCCAATGGAGAATTTGGCAGCAGAGATCCTGCCTGCAGAAGTAAAGTAAGTCTGTCCCGCAATGTCTGTGATGTTCTCTGACAGGGAAGAGTAGAAACAGCTGTGTTTTATTTGTAACACTGAGGGATTGATTTAATAAAGGCAAATAGGCTATGCCCTTTGCGAGTGCGGTTGTACACTGCAAGAGCATTTGCTCCTAAGGTTCGTAAATGTGGTAAAGCTCTACAAATGTCTAAAAGTAGACAGAAGATGGAAACCTAAATTGGAAAGCGTAAATTCGTTTAATCATTTTGATGCTCTGTGCATCAAAAATTCTAAAGCCCTTTTGTCACTCACCTGAATACGCTCACATGACCCTTGACGGTGCCATTCCCAAGAGTGAAAACTGATGATTTACCGCTGCAGTGCGAGCCTGCTACTTATTGCTATCACACCACCGCTGGAGTCTTCAGAACCTGTGAGGACCTCACCGAAGGACAACCAATGGAAAGTGCCCATATCTCAAGGCAGCAGTGTGGCATCCTGAGGATGCACCCACCCACTCTGCAGCCCAGAAGAGATGAGACGTTATACCCAACATGTCACATGACCAGGGATTCAGGTATGCATTTATTTATTTATTTTTAAATGTATTGGAAAATTTAGCTAGAGAGAAAGTTTTTAGTGGGGACAGGTCAGCTTTAATCCTGCAGCCCCAGGCATTGGACCTTGAATGGTATATACAGCCCTCTGTCATGTATTCTACTAAAACCTGTATATCTTCCAGGGAGACAGTGATTCGGCTGCAGCAGGAGAATAAGATGCTGTGTATTCAAGAAGCCTCGTACCAGGAGCGCCTCACTGAGCTGCAGAATCTGTTGGAGGAATCGAACCGAGGCCGTAACCGTCAGGAGAGTGAGAACCGGTAAGGGCAAGACACAAATATCATAAATTTTATGAATACTTTTAGAGCCACCCCCGTAGGAGCCACTGGTATGTGTGCACAGGTTCTTTCTGTAATCAGTGCAGGCACTCATCAAGGCAGTATTTCATCCACTCGGGCTCAATAAACAGTCTAGGGGTGTCTTTTTTTTTAAGTTTATTGCTAAGTAACTAACTGGTAATTTGGGGGGGGGGGGGGGCAAATGCAGGATGAAATGCTCCAAATCGCTTGATACTTAAATGGCAGAGGACTTTTCTCATTCTTTAAGCAGCAGAAATACTGTATCTGCTGCTAGCTGAAAACCAGGAGAATTGCTGGACAAGTTTAGCAGAAATAGGCTGAAATGCTCTAGCTTCTTGCAGCTCAGGGACCACCAGATTCCGCAACACAGTGGGTTGGCTCTATTCACAGATCCTGGTAATGGTCCGTCCAGAGATGAGACCTCCGGCAAAGCAGCCTAGCTTCCAGTTCAAGAAGAAGGGTTCCAAAGACAAGCAATGCCCCTTTCCTTGAGCACATGGATCCATCCCAACAGGGGGAGAAAAGACAATTCAGGGTTCCAGCCTGTTTAACAGTAGCCCAGAAACCATCTGGGTGCACCTACTCAGGGATTAGTTTGGCCCTATTAAATATTCAGGCAGGGGATTTGAATTGTCCCACCCTAAAATCCAGAAGCTTCTTCTGAAGGCAGGTGGAAGCAATCAAAATGCCAGACTGAAACCCTGAACAGACTACACCAAACAATTACTGTTTCTGTGATTACAGCAGAAGCACAAAACATTAAATTTGCCTAACAACCGAACTAGGAGGGCGCTACATCTAAGCATCATGACACAGATGTATTTAAAGTGGTGCTATTAGTCCAGATTTTGCAAGTCTGCATGAATAAATTCTAAAGTGTCACAAAATACAGTGGGTAGTATACCTTTTCTAAAAGCTGTGCCTTTTGTCATCAGAAAGCTGCTGTTCAGATCCACTTAGTGACTGCCTAAGCTGAGATAATGTCATCAGTTTGCAGCATATGGTTTATTTTCGGTATGTAGTATATCTGATCTTAAGTCCACTTTTATTACAAAAAAAAATAAATTCTTGTGAGGAATTATGTCAATGTACTATAGCTGATCCCTTATTCGGAAAGGATTAGTTATCCGACTGTCCTGCTTCACTGCCATGCCAGTGCTTAAACATGTGGATTTCTGACTTCCTATTCGTGCATATTTCGGGTCCGTGACTCAGAAATGATTGAAGCCAAAGTCAGCCAGGAACCTGGAATTCTTGGGATGTAAGCCATGTTGGCTATGTTTATCTCCCACTGCAGGTTTCATTTATTCTAACTTTGATCTTCTTTCAGACTGAATCAACAGCAGATCCAAGAGCTGCGGGCTCAGGTGGAGGATCTCCAGAGACAGCTGCGGGAACAGGGCAGTCGCGCTGAAGATGTAAGTACCGCTTGTGTGATTCTAATGTGTAAATCGCATATGTAACTCTGACATGTGCTTTTTCTTTTCCAGTCTTCACACCTGAAAAGGAAACTGGAGGAACATCTGTAAGTGTAAACGTCTCTTGTCAGTACTGCTCATGCGAGGGTCAGCTCCATACTTCATTGGGAGAGTGGGTGGAGCACTGGTCTCCAAGCCGCATACATAATTGTTCCAGTCTAGCTAGGTAAATTTTATACTGAGGTTACTGAATAAGGAGCTTTGGCAGAACTTTCAGGATAACCATCTTGCATAAAATAGGAGAGAGTGCCAAACTGGAAATGACAGCCCAGATGTGATTCTTTTATGCGTCATATTTTTATTTATTTTTTGGTTAAAGCGGAAGTAAACCCATCAATTTAACAGTTGCACGTGCCGGGAATGTAACTATCACATTGGTTGTGCTCTCAACCAGACTGTCAAACCATTCAATGGCTGGTGTCCTAACTGATCACATTTGCAGCATCGTGGCAGTTGAAGAATAAACCGAGGCAAAGATGGGCGGTTCCTTGCCTGGAAGTGGGTATGTCACGTACACACGGTCGGAATTTCCGACAACAAATGTTCGATGTGAGCTTGTTGTCGGAAAATCTGACAGTGTGTCTGCACCATCGGACATTTTGCTGTCGGAATTTCCAACAAATGTTTGAGAGCTGTTTCTCAAATTTTCCAACAACAAAATTTGTTGTCGGAAATTCCGATCGTGTGTACACAATTCCGACGCACAAAATTCCACGTATGCTCGGACTCAAGCAGAAGAACCGCACTGGCTATTGAACTTCATTTTTCTCAGCTCGTTGTACGTCACCGCGTTCTTGATATTCGGAATTTCCAACAACATTTGTGTGACCGTGTGCAAGACAAGTTTGAGCCAACATCTGTCGGAAAAAAATCCACGGTTTTGTTGTCGGAATGTCCGATCGTCTGTACGCGGCATTAGAGTTTACTTCCACTTTAATAGAAACCCTTAAAACTTGTTGGTGTTTTTTTTTAAAGTGCCCTTCATCAGGGTTTGATAGGGAATCTGGACAAATGTTTGATGTCCTGGGGTTGTAATGTGAATGTGTTTAGAGCCCGCTATTTTAAGCTGCTGGAGCAGTTTCATGCAGTCCTTGCTGCCTCTGTACTAGCTAATATGCTGAAAACTCTAGGACCCCCAAACACGTCACATTCAGACATGGAGTGTTATATGTGGCATGCCTTGTTCTGTGAGGCCACATCTGCATTTAGCCGGGTTCATTGTGTTGTGCTGATAGTGTACTCAGTCATGTGCCCCCAACTCTATGACCACGCTGTCGCCTCCAATCGCAGTGGTCACCTGATCAGAAAGACCATGTAACCCCTAATGGCGTTATAAACTCTTCCTCCTCTCTGTAAAATGTGCAGCATAGGCAGTCTCAACCTAGGAGGTGGAGTCGCCTTACTTGTGGCTTCTGATTGGCAGCCTGGCTTCACCTCCTCTGTACTGTGCGAGAGACAAGATGGTGTACCTGTTAGGACAGTGGTTCTCAACTCCAGTCCTCGGGACCCACCAACAGGCCAGATTTTAAGTATTACCTTGGGGGAGTTGCAGACTAGAATACTGCAATCGCTGAGCAGCAAGTGATATCACCTGTGATGTATTTCAGCTATCTTGCAAACCTGGCCTGTTGGTGGGTCCTGAGGACTGGAGTTGAGAACCACTGTGTTAGGAGAATATATGTGTCGCTGGGAACAGACCTGGAGGTTTGTCCAATGATTATTATACACCACAGGTTGTAGCTGAATAGTTCATATATCTCTATCCATCTCCTATCTCTATCTCTAATAGGCAGCTTCTGTACATACTGGCAAAGTAAAGAGGTGCAAGAATTTAAAACGCAGCTCTTAGTGAGCAAACTTTTTATTTATTTATTTTTTTTATTTTTCAGGGACAAGCTGCATGATGCGCACTCTGAGCTTCAGAAGAAGAGAGAGTACATAGAGACCCTGGAACCCAAGGCTGACCTGAACAGTAAGTAGGCATCACATTTCATTCTGGTCTTGTGAATTAACCCGCCTCTTGGACAACACACAGCCAGACAGGTGACATGCATTTCCTGGTGCAGCTATGAGTCTTCTTATTCCGTATCCATCTCTTGCCTAATCATACTGTGTGTAAATTAATCGGCATTGTCACCTTTGTGCTTTTAAGCAGAGAAGTGACCCAGGAAAGATTTTTACTAAACCAGGAATTAGCAGATTGGTCATTGTGACTAGCAGAGGTGTGTTATTCACAAGAACGGCTGAACAAAATTATACATACTTTGGGAGTGAAGCAGTAAATAATAATCATTTATTACAGACCTTTATATAGCACTGACCGTTTATGCAGCGCTTTACATACTGTACATTCACTTCCGTACCTTCCCTCAAACAACTTGCAGTTTAAGGTCCTTATTACTCATACTAGAGCCAATTTAGACAGGAGCCAATTAACCTAAAAGCATGTACTTGAAGTATAGGAGGAAACTAGAGTACCTGACAGAAACCTATGCAAACACAAGGAGGACATGCAAACTCCATGCCGATGGGGAATTTGGCTGTCTGCCTGAGGTTCCTCTTTAATTCAGTTTATTACTCAGTAACCATTTTCAGGGTGTAATTAGTGTGACTTGAAATCCTGGCTGTGTTTCTTCAGTGTCCAAGAAAGTGGACGAGTTACAGCAGATCCTGCGGCAGAAGGAAGAAGATATGCGCGCCATGGAGGAGAGGTACAAGAGATATGTGGAAAAAGCCCGTACGGTGAGTAAATCTGTGACTGCTCACAGACCTTCTCAAGTACCGTTTTATTCACTTAAAGGATACGATCACCTTTAGGAGCATGTTACACCCATATTTAGAGTGTAACATGCTCCTATGTGCCCACCCCCCACCACCAGCGCTCCCCACTTTGTGACAGCGGGTGGGGGATTCTCTCCCCGTACCCGCTGTCCCGTTTTGAAAACCGCACGGCTCCGCCAGCACAGCTGCATCATTCAAAAAACAGATTCATATGAATGAAAAAACTAAAAGTACTTGTAGTTTGAATGGGCTGCTCAGCACGCTTGTAGTTAATTCAGTCGTCTTCTACAAGCCCGTACGGAGATACGGGCACAAAGCTAGAGGAGGACTGTGCAGAAACCTGACATTGCACCCATGTTCTACTGATCGCGGGTGCAATGCTCTTCAGGATCCAGTAAAAAAATTATAATGAATGCAAATTTTTTACCTACAAAAAAAGTGCATTTATTTATCTTTGTTTTAAAAGATAAACTTTTAAAGTATAACCAATTCGATTCTGCCATTTTATTTTCCCTCACTGCACTAGAGACATGAAATTATGGTGGCTTTGGACAACAGGTCCTCCTTTAGATACTTGCAGACTCGTGTATATAAAAGGGCCATGTGTCCAATCCAGGCTTTGAATATGAGATACAAAGCTTCTGCTTGCTGTAGTGGCAATAAACCCGGCTAAACATTTAAAACCTTGGCTGACTTCATATAAATGTGTTGCATAATATTTGAGCTAAGCCATGGCCCTATACCATACCTTTGTCATTAACAATATTAAAATTCTCACTCACTCCTGTTTTTAATCCTATAGATGAGGTTGTGTAGACAAAAACTCACCCCAGCTCTACCGCATGATTGTAGAATGATGAGCTGAATAATGGTGCTCAGGCTTGTTGTGTCCCATAAACCCATAAACTCGATTGCTTCTGAAATCTTTATTGAGCACTAACAGCAGTGCGACATCTAAAACGCTAACATGTTTCGACCGGAGCATTCTTCATGAGGAAGGCTCCGGCCGAAACATGTTAGCATTTTAGATGTCGCACTGCTGTTAGTGCTCAATAAAGATTAGGCTCCGGCCGAAACATTTTAGTGTTTTTAGATGTCGCACTGCTGTTAGTGCTCAATAAAGATTTAAGAAGCAATCGAGTTCCTGGCATTTTTTGCTATTTTGAGGTTTATGGGACACAACAAGCCTGAGCACCATTATTGAGCTCATCATTCTACAATCATGCGGTAGAGCCTGGGTGAGTTTTTGTCATTCAATAAAATCCAACAACGGTAGAAATGTGACACAATAAAAACTTTCCAATATCTGCGACGCTAACATAATTTGCAAAATATCCAATCAGTAAAAATACAGATAAGCTCAAACGCATACATATTTTCCACATCCAGAGTGAGAATACCACAATGTATGTTTTTTTTCTTTTTGTGTCCATTAAGTTAAAAAAAAATATATATATATATATATATATATCACCAAAAGAAAGCTCAATTTGTGGGAAAAAATGTTGTTTGGGTACAGCGTCGCATGACTGCGCAATTGTCAGTTAAAGCAACGTAGTTTCGTATCACAAAAAATGCCATGGTCATTAAGGGGACAAATCCTTCTGGGGCTGAAGTGGTTAAAGCAAAACCCTCTTCACATGACATTATCGTGCTAGAAAGTTGACATGGCAGGGGAAAGAGTTAAAAGTTGCATTTCAGCCTGGCTTGGGTTTTCTCACACATGGAAGAAACTAAAATAGAATACACTTTTAACTATTTCCATTTAATTTTACTCCTAGCTAATTGGTTCTTTACTTATTAATTATTCCACAATATAGCAGAAGTATCGGATGGTCCAATTACCCTGTAATGGTATACATTTACAGGCCGCAGTACCATTACTGATCTCTATTGTATGTGCAGGTTATTAAGACTTTGGAGCCCAGACCACAGAATTATACTCCTCCTGAAATCCAGGCCTTAAAGAACCAGCTGCAAGAGAAGCAGACGCGTATCCGGCATTTAGAGGTGAGCAAGAGGGGAGTCCTTGTATATGGGCAGAAAATGGTAAAGTTTAAGCACATCCCTCTTATTGACATTAGCTGGCCATGTGACCTCCTAAGGTTGTATTTTTGTCTTCTACCTTTGGCGACAATGGTGCGGTCTTCGGTGTTCAAGGGTAACTCCACTTTTGTGGGGAAAAGAAATGGCAAATAAAAAAATAATATAGCGTATACAATTGCGACACAAGTCCTATTGTAATTGAACATTAATAAAAATTACCTTTCCTTGGACCAGCTAAAAGACTGTATGAAAAAAGTATCTATAGGATTTTTTTTTTTTTTAAATAAAAAGGATTGATGGGACTGTTTTTTTTTTTTTTTTGGGGGGGGGGGGGGACTGGAGGCAGCGTTGAAATGCTCGAGTTCAACTTTAAGATCGGGTAGTTCATGGTAAGGATATTTCACTTCGTACCTCAAACCCTTCCAGAGTCCACCCAAGTGAGTAGTTTGTTCTCTCACACAAGGATGCATATACAGTACATCATGCCAGTAGGATACCCTTAGAATACAGTGCCAAAAACAATTGCCTTTGCTGTGAGTGATGGAAAACAACTATGGCGCTATGTTGATAATTCTAACCATAATGTCACTTAAAAGAAAAGGGGTCAGATGGTTGCACCTCCTCTGGAAAGGTCTTGAGTAACCTATTGCACACGTGTTAAAAAAAATTTAAAAATGGAGAGGGCGCCATCAAGTGTAGAGGATTTAGTGAAATAAAACCGTAAAAAGGGTTAAAATGTACTCTCTGCGTGAGGAAAAAATAATAATTGCATGTCATCAGAGTCAAGCCTTCTGTGGAGCCATAGGCGTAGTGCAAAGTTGGTATTACGAGGCCATCGTAATGGGCTGCTCCTGTAGAGAAGTAGTTATCTCTCGGGTTGACGGCTCCGGTCAGCACCTGGTACAAAAGCACTGGAGCAGCCCATTGCGATGGCCTCTTAATACCGAACTCTGCACTACCTTATGGCTCCATAGAAGTCTTGACCTCTGATGACATGCAATTATTTCTCCTCATACAGGGGGTCCATATTAACCAGTTTTACTCTTTTTATTTTACTCTTTACTTTTTTTACATTTAATAAAATCTCTACATTTGATGTTGGCGCCCTCTCCTTTTACGTTTCCTGTGATCTGTGTTTTCTCTTTTTTGTTCCTTTCTAGTCCTCTTATTTTTTTTTTTTTTTTTTTTTTTTTAAGCAATTTTAAGATTATGCTTGTTTTTGTTTTGTTGCCCCCCCCCCCCCCCCCCTCACCTTGCAGAATGACTTTGAGAAGACAAAATCCCAGCGAGACCAAGAAGAAAAACTTATAATAAGTGCCTGGTATAATATGGTGGGTGAAAGTCTCATTTTGTGAATAAAGTGTGCGGTGTTGTCATTGTGTGTACACACTGAAAGCCTCTCATTTCCAGCAAAAGTATGTAGAGGCCCCCAAACTCCATTTACAGGTGGGGAGCTCTGGCCTTCTCAGGCTTAGTAGCAACCTCTATAGTTTGTACAGTTGTGCCACTGATAGGACGGTTAAAGCAGTAAAAGTAAACGTATTCTGCCTCTTACTACACAAGTCCCACTCTTGCTCTAGAGAGCTCTTGCAGTCTAGAGGAGGTTTGCATTAAGTGTTTTTAGTGCGTTTTTTATTCCCATTGAAATGAATGGAAACAGGCTATTTGCGCGTTTTTTCTTGTTTTTGTGTGATGCTCTGCTCAAATGAAAAAATGCAAAAAAAAAATAGTAATATATGAACAAATAAATGTAAAATACACAAATAACTAAAAAATCATCATAAAAAAGCAAAATAAATTAATATGTAATAATACATACAAAAAATTAACCCCTAACCTTAAAAAATATTACATTTAATAATAAAGACCCAAACAAAAAAAGCTATTTATTTTGCGTTAGGGTTGAGCAGAGCATCACACAAAACAAGAAAAAACAGCACTAAAAAATTTTTACTCTTAACCGTCCTATCAGTGCAAATGTACAAACTATAGATTGCTACTAAGCCTGAGAAGGCCAGAGCTCCCCACTGTAAATGGAGTTTGGGGGCCTCTACATTGACACCGCACACTTTATTCACAAATAACTCTAACCCCCTTACCCTAACAAAAAAATAATAAATAAATAATAATAAAAAAAGAAATAAAAGCTGGAATACCTAGCAACAAATGATGCAACAGGTAATTTTCTCTTTTGGCTTAAAAAAAAAAATGCCGAAGCTCAAAAATGCTGTATAGAAACATGCAAAAAAACTCTGGAAAAATGCTCAAAGACGCTACACTCAGGTGTGAATACAGCCTTAAGGAGTTGTAAAGTCTCAAGGTTTTTCACCTTAATGCATACAATGCAAACCTTTTATAGTGCAGCTGCCCCCCAGAGCCCCCCTTTTTACTTACCTAAAACTGATCTTTCCAGCGACCGAGCATGAGCCCAGCAGCTCCCAGCCGGTGTCTCGAGTCCTATTGGATAGATTGATAGCAGCGGGAGCCATTGGCTCCCGCTGCTGTCAATCAAATCCAGTGACGCAGGGAGCAGGGCCGAGTCCTGCTGTCTGTGTCAATGGACGCAGCAGCAGGACTCTGCGCCCGCACAAGTGCCCCAATAGAATGCGGCTCTCCGCGGGGGCACTCAATGCGGAGGAGGTGCCAGGAGTGCCGCTGGGGGACCCCAGAAGAGGTAGATCGGGGCCGCTCTGTGCAAAACCCTTGCACAGAGGAGGTGCGTGTTTTAAATGAACCTTTACAATTACTTTAATGCTCAGGAGAAGGTGAGCCAAATTGATGACTCCCTTGCTGAAGATGGTATTTGCCTAACCAAACAGGTTATGGGGCTTTGTAGCACTCTAGAGGCGTCTACTGTTTTAGTCAAGTTTTAGATTATGAACCTTGCAGGTTAGTACAGGTACACTTTAATGGAAGCTTCTCTTTCTTTCCAGGGCATGGCACTCCAGCAGAAAGTCACAGATGACAGGACTCAGGTCCCCAGCGGCGCGCAATCCTTCCTTGCTCAACAGCGGCTCGCCACCAACGCCAGACGCAGCCAGCTCTCCCGCACCTCCTTGCTGCCCAGATATGCCAACACTGAGAAGCGCAAGAGCCTTTCCTGAATCCGCTTATCTTAGAACTTTGGACATTTCCCAATAGGAAGCTAGGCTTCAAATAAGCTATCCGTTGCCAGGCCCTATGGGAAACCCAGTGTACCCCAATTACACTGGGGAACTCTTCTGGCATCCTTGGCCCCCATCCTGTCTAGGGAGCCTGGCATGTGTTTTTTTATAAAGTGAATTTCCCCTTTAGTAAAGGGGAGCTGCCTTTTAATCTATCGCTGCCTCCTTTTTAATGCCATGTAGATATAACCCAGAAACTATCCCGTAACGTTCTTACACTTCCCCCCACACCTGCACTCTACAGAACATCACTATTTCTTTCACCTCCTTTGTAACCGTATCCCCCACCTTTAATACACGGATGAGCATCTTTATGTACTGTTGATTGGCAATGATTTCACAGCCTCATGGAAACTGCCCTTCAGCCATTCAACAGGAATAATAAAAAAAATGCCCACTTCCTTTATAAATACTGTTTAATGTCTTTCCAACGAAGAGTAAAATATGGTTTTATAAGAGATTTTTTTTTTTATACAGAGGAAATATTTTAATGAAGATGTATGGACACGTCCGTTTTGAAAGTTATAAATTCATTATTTTGTTCTAAAAGTATGTTTCTTCTATTCAGATATCTGTCATTGAAAAAGTCCCCAGAGTCACCTAGTAGGTGTCAGTTTTGTCCCTTGCTGCAGCTTTGCTGGGGTGCGTCAGCTCTAGAGTGAGAGACTGCCATCCAGTGGCTGTTTTGGTTCACTACAAGCAAGACAAACCGATACTTTTGGGAACTTGAAAGTGTCTTTTTCGCATGACTGATGCACTTTACTAGTTGAGCACAAACCCAAAGGCCTCCTCTTAAGACACGTCCACCTTCTTCTTACTGTCTTTCACTACATTCTATTACAGCTACTGAGCTGTTAGCAGCTACACATGCAATGTGAATTTGTCCTTTTTTTTTAAAGTTTTGATAACGGGTTGTGTATGAACTGCAGGCACCCATACCAAACACTGTGTTTTGAATCTTGAAACATGATTGGTCGGTTCCTAGATTTTTTTTTTTTTTTTTTTTTTCCCGCTGTCATCCACAGTCCTTTCTCGCTCCCCTCTTCATGCTGTCCACTTCAAATGTGATGTCACCAACCCACATACAGTCGATCTAACAATCGACATTGATGTCCTTTCAAAAATATTTTAAGATTTATTTTATTTATAGTTTGTGATGTAGTGTCATTTGTGTGATCTTTAGGCATTTGTTTCCTTTTTACTGTGACGTGTGTCATTCTAAAAGCTGTGAGCATGCACAGGATTGCAGACACCAGTAGCAATCTGTTGGAAATGTATTTTCTAAAGGGAACTTTTCATGGTTACCTGTTACAGCTGGGGCTCCCATCTGGACATTTCAAAAATGTGAAACGCTGATGGTTCTAGAGCTGAACACCATGCTCTGGATGGCTAGCACCACTTGGGGTGATGGAGCAGTACCTGCTCACATCACTGGGGGTTGATATCTTTAGCTGTGACAGGTAACAACTGTTCTGACGGGGTCCCTTTTTAATGTGACAGATTTGGTGGTAATTGGTTGCTGCTCTTTGCACAGCCTGACTGAATTTTGCATCATCACCTATAGGTTCTGTAAGCATTTTTTTTAAAGTAGATAAGTCTTGGAAACCCGCTGTATTGTGTACTAAGGAAATACACTTGGGAGCTCTGCATCCTTCTCTGGATGGGGACTTGGAAATTCTTGCACTCTGTTCAAAAGTGAAACTTGAACTCTCTATGCCCAAGCTGGTTCCTGGGAGGTGAAACTAAAAACAGCTTCTCTGGATTTGACATCACCTTTCCCGAGAGAGCCTGACCTTTTATAGACAGGATGTATCATTGTGGTCTTACTACGAACTGGAGTTTCTCCTCTTCAGCCATCAAATTCAAACCTGAAATCTGAAACTGATTGGCTGGGGGCATGACTCTAGTTCTTACAAAATGTTGATACATCCAGCCTGTGTGGTCAGAGGTTTGTAGAGAGTTGTTTGTAACTACAAATTGTGCAAAAAATGTCAGATTCCCCATTCTGGATTCAGGGGCACAGGAATGCTCAGCTGCGCTCTAAGGTTAGGTTCACATCTGTGCCGGTGGTGCCACTTCTGGACCCACACAAATACCGGAAGCCGCAACCGCCCACACAGAGAGATGTGGGATCCCTGGGTGGGTGCCACTAATCTGAATGGCACGCCGCCCACACTGGAAATGGGACCTGTACTGGTAACCTCAGTTCCCACGCAGGCTGCGATTTGAAAATTAGCGCAGGGACTTCTTTCCCGTATGTCGTGTGGCACGGCAGCCCATTCAAATGAATGGGCTCTCGTGCCCGCGCAAATCACGGCCGCACAGGTGTGAACCTAATGTCAGTGCTGCATATACATTTCCTATTAATTCATTATAAGTATGATCCTTTTTTTTTTTTTTTTTTTTTTTTTTTACACCATTATTCTTTTTGCTTTTAAGTAGAGATGCTTTTGTGTATTTATGTATGTAAGCTGTTAAGTTATCAGTTTTTCGTTTTGCTATCTTAGTTTATTTAGATGTTTTTATCTACTGTCTTTTGTCTTCTCTTATTCCTTTAAGGTACTATGCGGGACATCCCTGGTAGTAATAATGTCATAGATACACAATCTAACAACTGATAGCAATGTATGTCAACCTCATTGATAACTCAAACACCTTTCAAAAGTTACATTGTTGCTAGAGAACACGTGCAAAATAACAGAAGTATGATTTGAGCAGTTGGCTCTTCAACCCTTGTGGAAGTAAAACTCCCAGCATGCTTTGTCAGCCAATGGTTGCTGCAGCATTCTGGGAGGGTTAGTTCTACAGAGGGGCAATCTCTTACTGCTTTTTAATGCATATTTGCTGATTTCAATCAGTATTTCTAGCTCAATGTAATTCTGAACTTTTTAAAGGTTAGTAGCAACAGTTTTTTTTATTTATAGTTGAGATGTTAAGGACTCCCTTCTACCAGCTGCTATTTGTTGTTCTTTAGTAACGTTGCTTTAAACTGTTAACTTTTATACACTACAAATAAAGTTTTACTTCTCTTTTTATCAAATCTGCCGTTGTCTCCTCTTTCATGGACTTCTTTAAGTCGAAAATGAAATGCTAAATGGCTACAGATGACATTTGAACGATCTGGCAGACAAGAAGGTTAATCTCACATCTGTGGATTCAGCAGTCACCCATTGTCCAGCTCATCACTTTTTTTTCATGTCAGCTTTCAGGCTTTTGAAATCCTTGGGTTACATTGTCAGAAGTTGTGCAACACTGAATCTAAGAACGTCACGTTTACATATAGAGAGTACAGAAAATCAAATGTCAAGGTTTTTTTTTTTTTTTTTTTTTTTTTAAGTCCTTGAGCAACAGTTGTGTAGACACTTCATAGACTTGTCATCAACAGCTCATACCTAAAGTGAACCAAACATGGCCTAAAATGTTGCAAAGCGAACAGTGCAAGAAATTTTCCATGCCTGAAATTACCTCTATTAGTCATCCAGAGTAATCTGACCCTTAAGCCTGGTACACACGGGCCAAACATCGGTCGGTTCAACAGAAACCGTCCAGCATTTGGCCCGTGTGTACACCAGAATGTTCGACAGAATCTGGCGGAACGGGCATGATTGAAAACCACACACAAATGATGAAAAATAGGAGAGGGCGCCAACATGGCTGCGAGCGCTGACTGTTGTGTTCTGGTGGGGGGGGGGACTTTACCCCTGTCAGAACACAATAGCTCTGCAGTGAGATCTGTGTACTAACATTGCATAGTACAGCGAACGCCTCCTCTGGGCTGAGTGGGGGGGGGGGGGAAGCAGAGTTAGTTCATACCGGTAACTCTGTTTCCAGTAGTCTTCCAGGGCAGCCCTTGAGATGGAGCTCCTCCTCAAACACAGGAAACACATTGCCATTAATTTCTTTAAAAGGCGGTCCTTCAGGTCCCTGGTCAATCTTATGCCATGTACACACGGTCGGACTTTCCGACGGAATATGTGCGATCGGAGCGTGTTGTCGGAAATTCCGACAGTGTGTGGGCTCCATCAGACTTTTTCCATCGGAATTTCCAACACAAAGTTTGAAAGCATGGTATAAAATTTTCCGACAACAAAATCCGATCCTTTTAAATTCCAATCGTGTGTAGACAAATCCGACGGACAAAGTGCCACACATGCTCAGAATAAATTAAGAGACTAAGCTATAGATTAAGCTATTGGCTATTGCCCCGTTTATAGTCCCGACGTTCGTGTTTTACGTCACCGCGTTCAGAACGATCGGATTTTCCGACAACTTTGTGTGACCGTGTGTATGCAAGACAAGTTTGAGCCAACATCCGTCAGAAAAAATCCATGGATTTTGTTGTTGGAATGTCCGATCAATGTCCGGCCGGGTGTACAGGGCATTAGTGTTTCCTCCGTCCGGAGGAGACATGTTGCCTGAGGGAACGCTGAAGGCTCCATCTCTCAAAGGCTGGGCTGGGGCAGGGATCTCAGGCTGCAGCAGGGAGAAGACGGGAAGCCTCTGGGCTGGGGGGGTGAGTGCACCCTTACCGTTGGTTGGCGGAGGAGGTCGTGCTAACCAGCCACAGGCAACCCTCCTTGGCAACGGGCAGGAGGTGTTCTAGATCCTTCCTTCAAGCCCAGGCGTGGAGAGAGGCGATGATATGGCGTCCCCTTGGCAAGCTCCAGCTGGGGGGAGGCATGTACCCGCGACCAGATTCTAGCTTGACCCAAAAGACATTATTTACAGGGCGGGATGACGTCATCGACGCGTGCCAGGGAACTGGTCCGACCTCTTAAAGGCGCAGGGAGGTTGGATGGCCGGCTGGTGCCGTTTTTCACGTGGCAAGGCTGCAGGAGACAGCACGGCCGCCACAAGGATGCAAGAGGAGGATGACAGCCCATCTGCCCAGGCTCCAGGAGGCGAAGGCACCAGCAGAACACAGGTAGGCACCCAGGGGTGTCCTTTGTGTCGAGTATAGTGGGAGAGCAGCTAGGTGGTGGTCACTAGCTAGCTGGGGCTCAGTAGGGGGTTACTAGTGTCACCGGGTGTGCACTGTAGTATGGTGTGGAGTGTGATTTTTGTCTCACAGCCATTGGGTCCCCCTATGTTTTTTGTCTTCTGGCAGGTCAAACCACCGAAAGGCCCAAAGCCCACTCCCAGGAAGGGGTGTGCGAAATGTGCGACCAAGATGCCCTTGGAATACACAGAAGCACTATGCCAAGCGTGCATTGACAGACTAGTTAAAAAAGTCAGATGCAATCTACACAAACATTTTTGGATCTGTGAGGGATAAGATGGCTTCTACCTTTTAAGGATCTTAAAAAGTTTGTGAGGGTAAACCTCCAACAGCTCCCTCTGTAAGTTCCTCTCCTATAGCCTCACCAAGATCAGCCGCCTCAGGGTCGCAGGAGACGGCGAGGGAACGAGCGGTTAGCGCAATAGCCACCATCTCAAGGCCTGACCTGGAAGACGACTGGGGGAAAAACTGATAGTATGTACCAGGTTTTAGCAATAATGTCCCTCAATCAGTGCAATCCCTGACTTTAAGATATAAAATATGTGAAACCAACTTCCCCCACAAATAAAAAAGTGCACCAAGGCAACACAATGCCGCTCGCACTCAAGTGTTTCCACTAATCAACCACAGACCATGTATAATATTATCAATACAGTGCAGCAAAATTCTTTACATATAAACCCATACACAAAATAATATAAACTTTGTGTCTTCAATAGTCTCTCGTAAATCTCCAGTTAATGTATATATTCTTTTCGGAAATCGCACCACTGTGTCTTGAACAAGTGACAATGCTAAAATCTTCACAAATGTGTCCTGTGAACCGCCTGCTCTAAGTGTAGTGGGGTCCGATTCTGGAGGTGAGCAGGCATTGCAGAGTCTCATTCGCCTATACAACACTCCCTCTGTGAGCTTATATTTTAGAGATTAGGTTTTATGGTGGTAAAATGCATCGCGAGTGTATTTGCACAATGGGATGTTTTTGTTTTTTTTGACTAACAGTATGAGTGACTTCCGGTTCTGGAGTATTGAGGGGGACAGATAAGCAAATTCAGGTTTCGGTATGGGCGATGGTGGCTTTAGAGTATAGGCAACATTAGAGGGAAGAAAGGAAGGCCAAACCAGTTGGAGTACGCATTTTCAAGACACGGCACTTTTGGATCTCTTAAAGGAGAAGTCCAGCCTGAGCTCGTTTTGGCTGGGCTTCTCCTATGGGTCACGGGAGTGCAACCTGTTTTGCACTCCTGTGACCCGTTTTTAGCAGAGAGCAGTCTGAAGGCTGCTTTCTGGTGATGTCACACAGATCAGTCCAGGCACTACGTCATCCCGACTCCCAAAGTCTGGATCCTCCAGCTGTCTGGACTGATGGCTGTCTCAGCGAGCCACTGAGACAACTGCTCCCCGCCCCTCCACAGCTTAGCGCTCCAGTGAGCGTGGAGGAGCAGAGCAGGAGAGCTGCTGATTTGACAGTCAGCGGCTCTCTGCTTGGGGAGCCAAGACAACTGAGCCATTGGCGGTGTTCAATGGCTCGGTTCTCAGTGCAGAGATGCAGGGGGACAGATGCTACATTCACCTAGGTAAGTATAATGGGGGGGGACTGATTCCCATACTTCTCCTTTAATTAGGCAAACTTTACTGTGGAGATTATCTGATATATAAGGGCTAGTGAGAGGATGGCTCCTTGCCGAATGAAGAAGCCTAATAGGAGGGCATAACGCAAATGGGTGGGAGGAGCCGAGCCCGTGATCTCACACAATAGTTATCTGAGCATCAGCAGGGAGCTGAGATCATTGAACGTCTGTCTTTATGTTCTGCTTGTAAATTTGTATAATCCCTGTTTTTAAAGAGAATAAAATATGTGCTAATGGATGAGGAACGAGCATAAGGGGACATTCTGAACATCTGAATTGGAACAAGGAGGTGGAGCATTGATACTGAGATGCTCACAGGGGGAGTGTTGTAGAGGCGAATAAGACCTTGGGGTAGATTTACTAAAACTGGTGCACACAGAATCTGGTGCAGCTGTGTATGGTAGCCAATCACCTTCCAACCTCAGCTTGTTTAATTAAGGTTTGGCAATAAAACCTGGAAGCTGATGATGTAACATAGTTTCATTCCCTAATTATTGCAGAGTTTCGGCATAGCGCAGCTCTGACGGTTTACATTTGAGAGGTTTGCATTATCATAAATATAGCAATAAGTCAGCAATAAGCCAGTATATATTGGTCAAGATTAAGTTGCAATACACAAAATATAGCGGAGTGTTAGAAAAGCAGTGCTCACGTTTATATTGTTGAAGAGATGGTTGCAATACCCTAATTAGGACAGAATGTCGGAATAGCAATGAGATGAGTTTGTTTGATAATTGCTGCATAACACGAAATAGAGCACAATGTCAGCATAGCCTTGAATTGGTTTCTATTAGTTCTTAATATTGTTACAATACCTTTTAATCACGCAAAGAATAAGTATAGCAGTAAAACAGCTTACTTTAGATGTAAGATAGTTGCATTATTCTAACTAAAGCAGGAAGATAAGCTAGCAGTGAGACCGTTTTATATTGACTCGGAGATACCTAAATTCAGCACAGACAGGGCCGATCCTGAGCGGGGTGCACGGGGTGCAGTGCACCCGGGCGCCACAGAGGTGGGGGCGCTGAAGCGCCAGAGTGCTCCCCTCCCTCCTCCTCTCCTTGTCCGTAGACGTCTCTCTCCGCCGGTCACTGCCGCTGTGTTTCTTGCCCAAGTCCATCCCCCCTCCCTCCCTCCTGTCAGAGGAGGAGAGCGGTAACAGCTGGAGATCGGACCAGCCGCGCAGTGACGTCACTGGGGGGGGGGGCGGTCCATGCCCGATGTGTTCCAGTTCTCTACCTCCTGTGTGTAACTCCCGCCTGCTGCCCAAGCCTGACACGCTCTGTTCTTCACCCGGGCGGCTGCACACTGTCCTCTCCTCTCCAGCTGCCACCCGGGTGTTTTTTAATTAGCTTAATGGGGGGGTGGGGGTGGTTTGTCGGGATCTATACTAATGGAGGGGGGTTTGTCCTGGGGGGGTCTATACTAATGGAGGGGGGTTTGTCCTGGGTGGGTCTGTACTAATGTAGGGAGGGTGGTTTGTCCAGGGGGTCTGTACTAATGTAGGGGGGTGGTTTGTTCTGGGGGGGTCTGCACTAATGTAGGGGGGTGGTTTGTTCTGGGGGGGTCTGTACTAATGTAGGGGGGTGGTTTGTCTTGGGGGGTCTGTACTAATGTAGGGGGGGTGATTTGTCCTGGGGGTCTGTACTAATGGAGGGGGTGGTTTGTCCTGGGGAGGTCTGTACTAATGGAGGGGGATGGTTTGTTCTGGGGGTCTGTACTAATGTAGGGGGGGTGATTTGTCCGGGGGGTCTGTACTAATGGGGGTGGTGGTTTGTTCTGGGGGGTCTGTACTAATGGAGGGGGGGTGATTCGTCCTGGGGGATCTGTACTAATGGAGGGGGGGTTTGTCCTGGGGGGTCTGTACTAATGGAGGGGGTGGTTTGTTCTGCTGGGTCTGTACTAATGGAGGGGGGGTGGTTTGTCCTGGAGGGGTCTGTACTAATGGAGGGGGGTAGTTTGTTCTGGGGCGTCTGTACTAATGTAGGGGGGTGATTTGTCCGGGAGGGTCTGTACTAATGGAGGGGGTGGTTTGTTCTGCTGGGTCTGTACTAATGGAGGGGGGGTGGTTTGTCCTGGGGGGGTCTGTACTAATGGAGGGAGGTAGTTTGTTTTGGGGGGTCTGTACTAATGTAGGGGGGTGATTTGTCCGGGGGGGTCTGTACTAATGGAGGGGGGTAGTTTGTTCTGGGGGGTCTGTACTAATGGAGGGGGGTAGTTTGTTCTGGGGGGTCTGTACTAATTAAGGGGGGTGGTTTGTTCTGGGGAGGTCTGTACTAACGGAGGGGGGGTGGTTTGTTCTTGGGGGTCTGTACTAATGTAGGGGGGGTGGTTTGTCCTGGGGGCATCTGTACTAATTAAGGGGGGGTGTTTTTTTTCTGGGGGGCTCTGTACTAATGTAGGGGGGGTGGTTTGTCCGGGGGGGTCTGTACTAATGTAGGGGGGTGGTTTGTCCTGGGGGGGTCTGTACTAATGGAGGGGGGGTGGTTTGTCCTGGGGGGGTCTGTACTGATGGAGGGGGGGTGGTTTGTCCTGGGGGGTCTGTACTAATGGAGGGGGGTGATTTGTCCTGGGGGGGTCTGTACTAATGGAGGGGAGGTTTGTCCTGGGGGGGTTTTACTAATGGAGGGGGGGTGGTTTGTCCTGGGGGGGTCTGTACTAATGAAGGGGGGTAGTTTGTTGTGGGGGTCTGTACTAATGTAGGGGGTGATTTGTCTGGGGGGTCTGTACTAATGGAGGGGGTGGTTTGTTCTGGGGGGTCTGTACTAATGGAGGGGGGGTGGTTTGTCCTGGGGGCGTCTGTACTAATTAAGGGGGGTGGTTTGTTCTGGGGAGGTCTGTACTAACGGAGGGGGGGTGGTTTGTTCTTGGGGGTCTGTACTAATGTAGGGGGGTGGTTTGTCCTGGGGGCATCTGTACTAATTAAGGGGGGGTGTTTTTTTTCTGGGGGGCTCTGTACTAATGTGGGGGGGGTGGTTTGTCCGGGGGGTCTGTACTAATGTAGGGGGGTGGTTTGTCCTGGGGGGGTCTGTACTAATGGAGGGGGGGTGGTTTGTCCTGGGGGGGTCTGTACTGATGGAGGGGGGGTGGTTTGTCCTGGGGGGTCTGTACTAATGAAGGGGGGGGGTGATTTGTCCTGGGGGGGTCTGTACTAATGGAGGGGGGTTTGTCCTGGGGGGTTGTACTAATGGAGGGGGGGTGGTTTGTCCTGGGGGGGTCTGTACTAATGGAGGGGGGTAGTTTGTTTTGGGGGTCTGTACTAATGTAGGGGGGTGATTTGTCCGGGGGGGTCTGTACTAATGGAGGGGGTGGTTTATTCTGCTGGGTCTGTACTAATGGAGGGGGGGTGGTTTGTCCTGGGGGGGGTCTGTACTAATGGAGGGGGGGTGGTTTGTCCTGGGGGGGTCTGTACTAATGTAGGGGGGTAGTTTGTTCTGGGGGGTCTGTACTAATGTAGGGGGGTGATTTGTCCGGGGGGGTCTGTACTAACGGAGGGGGGTAGTTTGTTCTGGGGGGTCTGTACTAATGGAGGGGGGTAGTTTGTTCTGGGGGGTCTGTACTAATGGAGGGGGGGTGGTTTGTCCTGGGGGCGTCTGTACTAATTAAGGGGGGTGGTTTGTTCTGGGGAGGTCTGTACTAACGGAGGGGGGGTGGTTTGTTCTTGGGGGTCTGTACTAATGTAGGGTCCTGGGGGCATCTGTACTAATTAAGGGGGGGTGTTTTTTTTTCTGGGGGGCTCTGTACTAATGTAGGGGGGTGGTTTGTCCGGGGGGTCTGTACTAATGGAGGGGGGGGTGGTTTGTCCTGGGGGGGTGTGTACTGATGGAGGGGGGGTGGTTTATCCTGGGGGGTCTGTACTAATGGGGGGGGTGGTTTGTCCTGGGGGGTCTGTACTAATGGAAGGGGGTGGTTTGTCCTGGGGGTCTGTACTAATGGAGGGGGGTGGTTTGTTCTGGGGGTCTGTACTAATGGAGGGGGGGTGGTTTGTTCTGGGGGTCTGTACTAATGGAGGGGGGATGGTTTGTCCTGAGGGGTCTGTACTAATGGGGGGTGGTTTGTCCTGGGGGGTCTGTACTAATGGAGGGGGGTGGTTTTTCCTGGGGGGGTCTGTACTAATGGAGGGGGGGTGGTTTGTTCTGGGGGTCTGTACTAATGGAGGGGGGATGGTTTGTCCTGAGGGGTCTGTACTAATGGGGGGGTGGTTTGTCCTGGGGGGTCTGTACTAATGGAGGGGGGTGATTTGTCCGGGGGGGTCTGTACTAACGGAGGGGTAGTTTGTTCTGGGGGGTCTGTACTAATGGAGGGGGGTAGTTTGTTCTGGGGGGTCTGTACTAATGGAGGGGGGGTGGTTTGTCCTGGGGGCGTCTGTACTAATTAAGGGGGGTGGTTTGTTCTGGGGAGGTCTGTACTAACGGAGGGGGGGTGGTTTGTTCTTGGGGGTCTGTACTAATGTAGGGTCCTGGGGGCATCTGTACTAATTAAGGGGGGGTGTTTTTTTTTCTGGGGGGCTCTGTACTAATGTAGGGGGGTGGTTTGTCCGGGGGGTCTGTACTAATGGAGGGGGGGGGGGTTTGTCCTGGGGGGTGTGTACTGATGGAGGGGGGGTGGTTTATCCTGGGGGGTCTGTACTAATGGGGGGGGTGGTTTGTCCTGGGGGGTCTGTACTAATGGAAGGGGGTGGTTTGTCCTGGGGGTCTGTACTAATGGAGGGGGGTGGTTTGTTCTGGGGGTCTGTACTAATGGAGGGGGGGTGGTTTGTTCTGGGGGTCTGTACTAATGGAGGGGGGGTGGTTTGTTCTGGGGGTCTGTACTAATGGAGGGGGGATGGTTTGTCCTGAGGGGTCTGTACTAATGGGGGGTGGTTTGTCCTGGGGGGTCTGTACTAATGGAGGGGGGTGGTTTTTCCTGGGGGGGTCTGTACTAATGGAGGGGGGGTGGTTTGTTCTGGGGGTCTGTACTAATGGAGGGGGGATGGTTTGTCCTGAGGGGTCTGTACTAATGGGGGGGTGGTTTGTCCTGGGGGGTCTGTACTAATGGAGGGGGGTGATTTGTCCGGGGGGGTCTGTACTAACGGAGGGGTAGTTTGTTCTGGGGGGTCTGTACTAATGGAGGGGGGTAGTTTGTTCTGGGGGGTCTGTACTAATGGAGGGGGGGTGGTTTGTCCTGGGGGCGTCTGTACTAATTAAGGGGGGTGGTTTGTTCTGGGGAGGTCTGTACTAACGGAGGGGGGGTGGTTTGTTCTTGGGGGTCTGTACTAATGTAGGGTCCTGGGGGCATCTGTACTAATTAAGGGGGGGGTGTTTTTTTTTCTGGGGGGCTCTGTACTAATGTAGGGGGGTGGTTTGTCCGGGGGGGTCTGTACTAATGGAGGGGGGGTGGTTTGTCCTGGGGGGGTGTGTACTGATGGAGGGGGGGTGGTTTGTCCTGGGGGGTCTGTACTAATGGAGGGGGGTGGTTTGTCCTGGGGGGTCTGTACTAATGGAAGGGGGGTGGTTTGTCCTGGGGGTCTGTACTAATGGAGGGGGGTGGTTTGTTCTGGGGGTCTGTACTAATGGAGGGGGGGTGGTTTGTTCTGGGGGTCTGTACTAATGGAGGGGGGATGGTTTGTCCTGAGGGGTCTGTACTAATGGGGGGGTGGTTTGTCCTGGGGGTCTGTACTAATGGAGGGGGGTGGTTTTTCCTGGGGGGGTCTGTACTAATGGAGGGGGGTGGTTTTTCCTGGGGGGGTCTGTACTAATGGAGGGGGGTGGTTTGTTCTGGGGGTCTGTACTAATGGAGGGGTGTGGTTTGTTCTGGGGGTCTGTACTAATGGAGGGGGGATGGTTTGTCCTGAGGGGTCTGTACTAATGGGGGGGTGGTTTGTCCTGGGGGGTCTGTACTAATGGAGGGGGGTGGTTTTTCCTGGGGGGGGTCTGTACTAATGGAGGGGGGTGGTTTGTTCTAGGGGTCTGTACTAATGGAGGGGGGGTGGTTTGTCCTGGGTGGGTCTATACTGATGGGGGGGTCTGTACTGAGGGAGGGGTTTATACTTAGTAGGGGGTCTGCACTGACGGAGGGGGGTCTATACTTAGTGGAGGGGGGTCTGTACTGAGGGGCGACTATAGTTGGTAGAGGGGGGGTGACACCAAGTTTTACCGCACCGGGGGACACCAACTCTAGTGACGCCACTGCAGCCGCGGGCTCTTATTTTCCCGCTCCGCCTCGTGCGCGCTGCTGTACTAGTGAGTGGCGCACTATGTTTCTTCCCCCGCCTTCATATCGGCCAGGGAAGAAAAAGAAAAGGAGCAAAGAAGAAGATTGTGGGACATGTAGTCCCGAGGACTGGCAACCCCACTGTAACATGGAAACTGCAGCCCACACAGCATGCTCAGATGAATGGGAGAGAGAGAGAGCCAGGAGCCCGGGAAAGATTTCAGGGAAGTGCACCCAGGACTTCAGAGAGAGAGGACAGTGCTGAGGGAACACCATCAGAGAGAGAACCCTGCTGCCCTGCACCACAAGAGGGAAATCCACACAGCCTAGTGCCATCCCTGGCGGAGAAAGGAATGGAGTCATTGCCATAATACAGATCTGGGCTCTACCCAGCAGAGTCACCACGAACAATTCAGAGTGAGCTGACTCCTGATCAGAGGAACCGTTGCTGTATCGCTGGGTCAGGTGAGAGGGCCGATCGGCCATTATCTACTAACGTCCATAGAAACTGCAGTCTCTGACCATCTCTTGTATCATGTCTGCAGTCTCTGACCATCTCTTGTAACATGTCTGCAGTCTCTGACCATCTCTTGTAACATGTCTGCAGTCTCTGACCATCTCTTGTAACATGTCTGCAGTCTCTGACCATCTCTTGTAACATGTCTGCAGTCTCTGACCATCTCTTGTAACATGTCTGCAGTCTCTGACCATCTCTTGTAACATGTCTGCAGTCTCTGACCATCTCCTGTACTATGTCTGCAGTCTCTGACCATATCCTGTACTATGTCTGCAGTCTCTGACCATCTCCTGTACTATGTCTGCAGTCTCTGACCATCTCCTGTATTATATCTCCAGTCTCTGACCATCTCCTGTACTATGATTGCAGTCTCTGACCATCTCCTGTACTATGTCTGGGGGCTCTTTCTAACAGATACTCTAACAGAAGCCCTCTCTGTGTGCATCAGAGAGTCCCCCTCCAGGTCTCATTAGTGTACCCTCTTCCTGTATTTTCTTTATTGTTAAAAGATCATAGGAGGATCCCAGGGTAATGAAGACTTCTTAGGGGAGCATCTCTGTGTTTGAGTCGTTGCCATGAGTCGTTGAAATATTTCTGCACCCAGGCGTCTGTGACCCTAGGATCAGCCCTGGGCACTATTAATCCCCCTAATACCAATGATGGGGCATTGTTTACTCCCCCTAATACCAAAGATGGGGCACTATTACTCCCCCTAATACCAATGATGGGGCATTGTTTACTCCCCCTAATACCAATGATGGGGCATTGTTTACTCCCCCTAATACCAAAGATGGGGCACTATTACTCCCCCTAATACCAATGACGGGGCATTGTTTACTGCCCCTAATGCCAAAGATGGGACACTATTACTCCCCCTAATACTAATGACGGGGCATTGTTTTCTCCCCCTAATGCCAAAGATGGAGCACTATTACTCCCCCTAATACCAATGATGGGGCATTGTTTACTCCCCCTAATACTAAAGATGAGGCACTATTACTCCCTCCTAATACCAATGATGGGGCATTGTTTACTCCCACTGACGCCAGGACATTTTCTGCTCCCACAGGCCACAACCCGTCCAGTGTGCTGCTGTTACTCACTGTCTGATGCCATCTCTTCTATCCCTGGAACTGTAAAGGGCTCCAGGAGAGAAGAGGCCGTCATTTCCTGGGCCTGTGTTTTATAAGCGCAGGCACATGCTGTTCTGTGATTTGTCAGAACCGATCGGCAGGTCCAGGGCAAAAATGATTGGCCTGGACCTGAAGACTGATCGGTGCTGGAGCCAATCACAGCACCCCTGGCTGGCGGGCACACGCGTCCCCCGGCTCGGGAACACAGATTGCGTACATGTACGTGATCTTGCGCAGCGCGGCTGCCCTGTAGCAGTAAAACTGGTATGGGGCGGTCGGTAACTGGTTAATGCGTGAAATAGGTGGCTAAATATTGCAATGCATCATATCTTGGTGTGGTTCGGGGAGTAGTAGAATGTGTGTTTCTAAGGATGGGTTGGTGAATGGACGGTCAGCAGAAACCGCATTTATGGTTTGCTGAGGAAGCGGAGTGAGAAGATCGTTTTCTATGTCTATAAAATGTAATAATGGTGCCATCGGGGCCCCGCTTCTTCCCAGATGGCAGGCTTCACACCACCCGAAGCACAGGGCTTTATTCAGTGTTAATACAGGGAAGCGCAGTTCCGGCACCTCCAGCGCTGAATGTATATAATTCCATGGGGTGCTGGAGGGTCTATTGATGCTGGCTGCTGGGGGATCTATTATCCCGAGGGGGGTGGGGGGTTTATTGTTGGCGGGAAAACTGTTGTTGCTGGGAGGGTCTTATGTTGCTGGGGGTTCAATTATTGCTGAGGGGGATCTACTGTTGAGTGAGGGGTCTACTGTTGAGTGAGGGGTCTACTGTTGAGTGAGGGGTCTACTGTTGAGTGAGGGGTCTACTGTTGAGTGAGGGGTCTACTGATGAGGGAGGGGTCTACTGATGCTGGCTCCTGGGAGAACTATTGGTTCTGGTGGGGGGCTTATTGCTGGTGGGGGCTCTATTGTTGCTGGGAGGGATCTATTGTTACGGGAGGGGTCTACTGATGCTGGCTCCTGGGAGACCTATTGGTTCTAGTGGGGGGGGGGGCTTATTGCTGGTGGGGGGCTCTATTGTTGCTCTGGGATCTACTGTTGAGGGAGGGGTCTACTGACGCTGGCTCCTGGGAGACCTATTGTTGCTGGTGGGGGGCTCTATTGTTGCTGGAGTTCTGTTGTTGCTGGGGGTCTATTGTTTCTGGGGGGGGTGGTCTATTGTTGCTGGAGGGGTGGTCTATTGTTGCTGGTGGGGGGATCTATTGTTTCTGGAATTCTGTTCTTGCTGGGGGTCTGTTGTTTCTGGGGGAGGGGGTCTATTGTTTCTGGGGGAGGGGGGGGGGGATTAATCAGCTGCAGGGGATCCATTTTACTGTTTTTCTTTTCATTAACCTCTTCAATACCGGACACTTTCACCCCTTTCCTGCCCAGGCCAATTTTCAGCTTTCAGTGCTATCTTGGTTTGAATGACAATTGCGCGGTCATGTACTCAAAATTAAATTTTTATAAATTTTTTTTTCGTACAAATAGAACTTTTGGTGGCCTTTCTATCACCACTGGGTTTTTTTTTTTTGTTTGTTTATTATATAAACAAAAAAAGACCGAAAATATTGAAAAACACATTTTTCTTTGTTTCTGTTATGAAACGGAACAAATAAATAATAATTCTTCATAATTTTTAGGCCAAAATGTATTCTGCTACATTTCTTTGGTGAATATAACCCAAATCAGTGTATATTATTTAGTCTGTAGGAAAGTTAGAGAGTCCACAAGCTATGGGATATCTATCTGAGAATGGATCAATCCTGATGTAACGACGGCCAATCTCATTTCTTGAGGACCAGAAATGCCAGGACAGTACAAATACCCCCTGAATGAGACCTCCTTTTGGAACGTAGACAGTCTGAGGTATTTAGTAAAGGCACAGTGGGGTTTTTTGAAGTCGTAATCTTTTGTTGCAATATTTTGTAAAATGAAGAAATGAAGAAAAAACAATGTTCCCCATTTTTTTTTGTTTACATACTGTAACCAGTGCAGTACAGTGTCCTCATATAACTGGTGTGGCAGTGATAATGGACACTAGCGGCCGAAAAGCGCCGCTTAAACAACGCTAAAGTCGCTAAAATGAGCGGCGCTTTAGTGCTAACGCGGTCCCAATGTGAAAATAGCCTTATCCTTAAGCCATCGCTTTATTAATATAAAAAGTGGTAAGTATTATACTCACAAGATGACAAATGTATCAAGCACATCACATAGTACACCGTCATCCAATCCACATTGCATCAGATCATGTGGTAGGAGAAGGTGAAGAGCCAATAGGCTAACATGTTTCGAGGACTAGCCTCTTCCTCAGAGCCCTGAAGAAGCTAGTCCTCGAAATGCATTAGCGTATTGGATCTGCACCTTCTCCTACCATATGATGCAATGTGGATTGGATGACGGTGTACTATGTGATGTGCTTGATACATTTATCATCTTGTGAGTATAATACTTACCACTTTTTATATTAATAAAGGGATGGTTTTAGGATAAAGCACTAGGTCTGGGTGCCCTCTCTGTCTTTTTATGGTTGCACATGGAAGGAGGTTGCACAATATAGGCAAAAAAATTCCCAGCAGACTTGCCAGCCAGCAAAAGAAACAAATTGTCGTTTCTAACAATTCAGGGTAAAAACAGAGGCTTTTGTTGCACTCATTTGCAAATCTATGTGGAAGCCGCAGCGCCCGGCCAAGGCTCCTCTGTAAAATGAGAGATGGGACTATATTGCAAATGTAGAAAACACTTTACAGTAAAAGGCGTTGCTACCCTTGGTGGTAGATGAGTGGGTGTAGCTAAGCCTAAGAGGTATTGCCACCCTTGCTGGTACAAAAAAGTGGTTACTACCTGCCCCCACCTGTAACTGGTCACTGCAGCAAGGAGCATTGCAAAGGCAAACACATAAAAATAAGACATTTCCACACTCAACTTACTGACCAGCCTGTGACCTTCCAAAGTGTCCTGTTGAGCAGTATGTGTCAAAGACAGGGGTTTAGTTGCACACATTTACAAATGCATGCATAAGCCACAGAGCCACGGCAAGGCACCCCATTTTCTGTGGAACCTAAGAGGCATTGCCACCATTGGTGGTAGATGAGTGTATGTAGGTGGGAGCAGGGGATACGCTGGGCATGTGGGAGTGAGGGCAGAAACTTGGGGGGAAGTTCCACTGGCCACACTCACCCCATACCCAGAGTGGTAGCGTCCCCTCTTGGTGGTAGATGAGGGGGTGTGGGCAAGAAGGAGTGGGGTGTTAAGAGTTATATGGACATGGCTCATTGAAGCCTCTTAATTTTTTTTTCTCTTGGTTTGGGTGAATTGGGAGCATATTTAATATAAGGTATTTGTAGTAGGGTGGAGGGAGGGGGGAGAAGGGAAAAGGTTTTTTTTTTTTGGGGGGAGGGGGATTGGGAAGTGGATAAAGATGTGATCAATATAAATATGTTATGAAGGTTGTTTTAATGGATATGTCAAGTTTAGTAAAAAAAAAGGATGAGTGGGTGTAGCAGAGCCTGAGGCATTGTCACCCTTGGTGGTAGATGAGTGGGTGTAGGTGGGGGCAGGGGGTATTACCAGTATGCTGGGTGTGGGGGAGTGAGGGCAGATGAAACTTGGGGGGGAAGTTCCACTGGCCACACTCACCCCATACCCAGGGTGGTAACATCCCCTCTTGTTGGTAGATGAGTGCATGTAGGTGGGGTCAGTACCAGTATGCTGGGCGTGGGAGAGTGAGGGCAGATGAAACTTGGGGGGGAAGTTCCAGTGGCCACACTCACCCCCTACCCAGGGTGATAGCGTCCCCTCTTGGTGGTAGATGAGTGGGTGTAGGTGGGGCCAGGGGGTATTACCAGTATGCTGTGTGGGGGGGCAGATGAAACTTGGGGGGGAGTTCCACTGGCCACACTCACCCCCTACCCAGGGTTGTAGCGTCCCTTCTTGGTGGTAGATGAGTGGGTGTAGCAGAGCCTGAGGCATTGTCCCTCTTGGTGGTAGATGATTGCATGTAGGTGGAGGCATTACCAGTAAGCTGTGGGTGGGGGAGTGAAGGCAGATGGTTCCAATGGCCACACTCACCCCCTACCCAGGGTGGTAGCGTCCCCTCTTGGTGGTAGATGAAGTGGTGTAGGTGGGGGCAGGGGGTATTACCAGTATGCTGGGCATGGGGGAGTGAGGGCAGATGAAACTTGGGGGGAAGTTCCACTGGCCACACACCCCCTACCCAGGGTGGTAGCGTCCCTTCTTGGTGGTAGATGAGTGGGTGTAGCAGAGCCTGAGGCATTGTCACCCTTGGTGGTAGATGATTGCATATAGGTGGCGGCAGGGGGTATTACCAGTATGATGGGCGTGGGGGAGGGCAGATGAAACTTGGGGGGAAGTTCCACTGGCCACGCTAACCCCCTACCCAGGGTGGTAGCATCCCCTCTTGGTGGTAGATGAGTGGGTGTAGGTGGGGGCAGGGGGTATTACCAGTATGCTGGGCGTGGGGGAGTGGGGGTAGATGAAACTTGAGGGGAAATTCCACTGGCCACACTCACCCCCTACCCAGGGTGGTAGCATCCCCTCTTGGTGGTAGAAGAGTGGGAGTATTGGGTTGTGAGGCAGTTGATCCAGAGGAAGGCGAAAAACCCCAGCAAAGCATGATCCAATGTGCTCCAGCTGGGGAAAAAATTCCTTCCTGATCCCCTGAGAGGCAATCAAATATTTCCTGGATCGGCCCCATGTGTGGGGGAGGGCGGGCAATTGGAGCCCCACCCTCGGTGGTAGGTGAGTGGAGATGTGGGTGTCAGTGTGTGGAGAGCGGGGGAGGAGGGACCATCCTCCACACAGAGCTCTGGAGGGAGGAGCCATTGTCCGGACTACAGCCAGGTCACGGCGTGTCTGTGTGATCTGCCTCCTCTGCTCAGGCTCTAAAGGAACTACAAGTCCCAGCAATCTCTGTCCACATGAGGAACTATAACTCGCGATTGCTGGGAGTTGTAGTTCCTCAGAGCCTGAGCAGAGGAGGCAGGTTCCCCGGATACACAGACACGCTGTGACCCGGCTGTAGTCCGGACAATGGCTCCTCCCTCCGGAGCTCTATGGTGAGCATGTTTCCTGGATCGGCCCTGATTGTGGGGGAGGGCGAGCAATTGGAGCCCCACCCTCGGTGGTAAGTGAGTGGAGATGTGGGTGTCGGTGTGTGGAGAGCGGGGGAGGAGGGACCATCCCCCACACAGAGCTCTGGAGGGAGGAGTCATTGTCCGGACTACAGCCGGGTCACGGCGTGTCTGTGTGACCTGCCTCCTCTGCTCAGGCTCTAAAGGAACTACAAGTCCCAGCAATCTCTGTCCGCATGAGGAACTATAGCTCCCAGCATGCACTGTGTAATTACTGGGAGTTGTAGTTCCTCAGAGCCTGAGCAGAGGAGGCAGGTTCCCCGAATACACAGACACGCTGTGACCCGGCTGTAGTCCGGACAATGGCTCCTCCCTCCGGAGCTCTGTGGTGGAGATGTTTAAACAAGAAATGTTTGCGCTGCGCTTGATAATCTAAAAAATGGTGTCAGAGATCACTAATATATAAATATCGAAATAAATAAATGAATACAACTTAAGAACTTCCCATATATATAGTGTGCACATTGACTTCTACATTGTGCTTACATATCAAACAATTAAAGTGCAATGTGCATATACAATAACGCCAAAGCAAACTTAAGCAAGTGATGTATCAAACAACATGCAATATCTCGCATCTAGTGCAGCATGCAAAAAATCAAATAACAAAAATGAAATAGCATAAAAGTGCTCAGTGCTTCCTAAACGCAGTCATTATAATCTGCGCTTAGTGATCTCCTATATTATAGTGTCCATAAATGTCCAAATCAAAAGTGCATCTGTGTCCAGCGAAATCCAAAACATCCAGTGCAATGAATTCGAGTGCTGCAAACAACCGTGGTGTATTCTGGTAACCCCCCAAAGTGATTGCGCTCACCTCAGAGCGTGTGACACAGTGGCTAGCTATGTCAAATCACGCTTGGTAGCCACTCATTGGGCTCTGCAAGGTATAATGGATGCGATCTCCACTCACTCTGGGTTGAAAGGCTCCAAAGACATCTATGGGAATACTGTAACCGTTCGCTCCAGCACCCAGCCCAGGACCATCTTAGACCTGGTTCACATCGATGTGTTTTTTGGTGCCTTTTGCAGAAACGCACTACAGTTCATTTACATGGTTTCCTATGGGACACGTTCACATCTATGCTTTTTTCAGCCGCTGCGTATTTGGTAAGGGTCAAGGACTTTTTTAACGCAAAATGGTGCTTTTTTGCTTTAATATGCTTCAATGGAGAAGCTGCAGAAGAGCATCTAATGTGTTTTTGCAGCAATTTGTGTTTTTTTTTTAATCTGCTCAACGACAAATTGTCCAAAAAAATAGCTAAAACGCAAAGCGCAGCAAAATCCTGTGCGCAAAAATCACAACGCACAGCAAAAAGCACTGAAAAAACAGATCAAAAGCAAACTGCATAGGTGAGTACCGAGCCGTATGCTGGTCACACCGATCAATTTTCAGACGAGAATATTCAGACGAAAAATCTTTGTACATTCGCTGAATGAAAGAATGTTTGAAATTTTCACTTGTTTTTAACATTCTGTTTTTAAAATGAATGTAAATTTCAGAACGAAAACCACATCCACTGTCTGAAAATTCCTTTGACCAAGACGTTTTCTATTATTTCCAAATTTTCCCGTCACTGTGGTATATATCTCCTCTAATAGTATAATTATACAGTATATCTCCTCTAATAGTATATACAGTATATCTCTCCTCTCATAGTATATACAGTATATCTCTTCTAATAGTATATAACGTATATCTCCTCTGTTATTCTCAGAGTGGATTAGATATTTTGCTCCCTAATCATATAGTTGGTTATTTATATTTATCACTGCATAGAAATATTTAAGAATAAATTGCCTTTTTTTAAAACTTTACATATTAACTAAATTATACACCACCTTTTTTTTTTTTTTTTTAAGGTTATTAACCGATTAATCGATTAATCAAAACAATCATTGGCCAACTAATCGATTATGAAAATAATCGTTAGTTGCAGCCCTACAAATTTGTGAAATATATGTGTGCAGAAATAACCAAGATTTTTAGTAGGGGTATCCTGCCAGAGAGTATATGCTGGTTGTTTAACTAGTAAGTGGCGCATTGAGAGTCTGGTCATTTGGGCCATAGTAAATTTTGCATGGGATAGGACGGTTGCAGTGCATATTCGCTAAAAGGTATATGAAAGAGAAAAAGTCTAAAAATTGGGGGTAAAATACCGTTAAAAATGATGAAAGTTAAAAGTCACTCAGGAAGCAGTTTAGGTCAAACTCAATGTTTAGACCACGGGGCCAGAAGGTATCTAAGGTGAAGATCCACTTGGATTCTAGTTTGCTTAGGGTTCTCACCTTGTGGCCACCCCGCCAATGTTTAATGTATGGGGTAATACCCCAAAAACTCAGATGTGTGGGGTCTTTATTATGGCAGGTTAAAAAGTGTTTGGACACACAGTGTTTGTCATAGCCATTAAGAATATTTTGGACATGTTCCTTAATACGGACTCTCAGGGGTCTTTTTGTGCGGCCTACATATTGGAGGCCGCAACTGCATTCTAATGCGTAAACTGCCCCCTCGGTGTTGCAACAAATAAAATCTTTAATCGCATGATTCTCTCCTGTGCTGGTTGAGCTGAAATTAAATACTTTCTTATTTGGGCGTTTCGTCCTAAGGCAGGCGAAACACCTTTTGCAAGGATAAAAACCGTTACCAGTGAAAAAAGAAAACTGTTTTTTGGGGGGATCTACTATATTTTTAACTACTATGTCCCTGATAGTAGGTGCCCTCTTATATATGAACTTCGGTTTTTTTAGGGAGGATGTCTTGTAGTTGCTTGTCTGCCAGTAGGATGTGCCAATGATCCTTGATTATCCTTTCGATTTTTTTATATTGTACATTGAAATCCAGGATAAGAGGTATTCCCTCAACTGTGTTTTTTTGTTGTATAGTTTTCTCTTTGATCAATTGGTTCCGATCGAGTGTGGAGACTTCGGCAATTTTGGCCTTAATGAATCTATGATCATAGCCTTTTGACTTAAATCTTTCGCCTAATTTTTCTGCTTGTTCAAAATATGTTTAAATTTTAGTACAGTTTCTTTTTATCCGCATCAGTTGTCCCTTTGGGATATTAAAAATCCAATTTTGGTGGTGACAGCTTGTGGTGGGGAGATAGCTGTTTCTATCAACTCCTTTAAAGTGCGTTTTTGTGCTGAATACTGATTCATCTAGTGAAATCTCTAGATCTAGGAAGTTGATTTTTTTCTTACTGATGTCCCAGGTTAATGAGATATTTCTATCATTATCATTAAGTTTTTCAAGGAATTTGATTAGGTCTTTTTCTTCTCCATCCCACAAAATGAAAATGTCATCTATATATCTTTTGTATATGATGAGCTGGCTAGGGCAGTCACCGAAAACATTGTATTCTTCCCACTGTGCCATGAATAAACCGGCTATACTCGGGGCAAACTTGGCGCCCATGGCCACCCCGGTTTGCTGATGGTAGTAGGATTTATCGTACCAAAAATAGTTGTTTTTGAGGCTAAATTCTAAACATTTAATCAGGAACTTCCTTTGTGAGCATGGGAGTTCAGTGTATTTCCTTAAACCCCATTTAGCTGCTTCACACGCCTTGTGGTGGGGAATAATTGTATATAAGGCTGATACATTGGCTGTGGCCATAATCCATGCTTTATCTTCTCCCTGGATATTCTCAATCACTCGTAGCATCTCTTTGCTGTCTTTCAGGTATGCTTCGGTTTTCTGAACTACCGGCTGTAGGAAGACATCTATGTACTGGCCCATCCTCGATGTTATCGACTCGATGCCATTGACAATCGGCCTGGGGGGTGGGTCAGTTCTATTTTTATGTATTTTTGGTACTGAGTAAATGATTGGCGTTCGACAGGAGTCTGGTATAAGGTATCTAACTTCCTTCTTGTTCAGGATTCCCTTCTTTGCTCCCAAATGTACCACTTGTTCAAGTGCTCTGCGGCATCCAAAGACCGGATTCTTCAATAGTCTGGTATAGGTGTTATTGTCATTTAGCATAAGGGTCATTGTGTTATGGTACTGTTCTTTAGAGAGGATTACAATCCCTCCTCCCTTGTCGGCTGGCCGAATGACAATATCCTGCCTCTTAGTGAGCTTCCGAATCCCACTTTTAATATACTTAGGTTCTTCTTTTTTCTTGATTGGTACATCTTTTATTTCATCTAAAACAATTTTTTTTAAAAACATCAATGTATTTATTATCTTTTGCTGGTGGGTTAAAAACGGATTTATTCCTGAGTGAGCTGTGTAGAATCCCATTATCTGATGGCTGTGCTATTTTAGGTAGTGGGGGGTTCCCTACCATATATTTTTGTATATTTAGCTTACGTACAAATTTTTGAATCCCAATGTACGTCTCAAATTTGTTCAAATTCTTTGTGGGTGCATATTTCAGCCCTCTATCAAGTACTCCAATTTCTTCATGTGTGAGCACTCTCCCACTGAGGTTGAAGATCCCCTCCCCCTTTATACTCTCCTTCTTTTGTTGTCTCTTACAGGATCTTCGTCCTCTCTTCTTTCGGGGCTTCTTCTGGGACCTCGTGTATCCTCTTGGTATCTCACCGGATGTGACGTTGCTGTCACAATTTTATAAAAGGACTTTTTTATGCATTTTATGTATGTTTTTTCCTCTTGTCATTTTTCATTTTCTAAGATTCCAGCCAATTATTTAATTTTGATGTCGTTTTGCACAGTATGCACTATATGAAAAAGAGTAAGATATTACTCCTTCAGTCTTATGGTTGCACATTGCACTTTTTTGTTTGCACCGTACACTTTGCTGGTCTAATTGTAGATGCACGTTGTTTACATTCACTATGCACTTTATTTATGCTTAACCTAATGTCAGCTATTGGTGCTTAGGTAGTCCCACTATCACGTTTATGCATTTAAAATGATGCAAATTTTATTTTAGGCGATTTAAGCGATTATTTTATTTAGAATCTACTTACCGTATATACTCGAGTATAAGTCGAATTTTTCAGCCCTTTTTTTTGGGCTGAAAGTGTCCCTTCGACTTATACTCGAGTACCTGCCGTCTGTCTGCATGATCAGCGTGTCATGCAGGCAGACGGCGGCCGGCGTAGTGTTCGCCGGCTATTGCAGCTTTCAAAAGCCGCGCCTCCTGCTCATCTGTGATAGGCTGAACAGCTGTCAGTGTACAGCCTATCACGGACATTCTCTCATCCTCGTCCGTGGTATGAGAATGAGAGAATGTCCGTGATAGGCAGTCAGCGGTCAGCCTATCACAGACGAGGAGGAGGCGCGGCTTTTGAACTGTGGAATGGCCGCCGAACAGTATCATCACACGCCGGCCGCCGATTGAAGATGGAGATCGCCACAGAGAGGATGGAGATCGCCACAGGGAGGCTGCACAGGACACAGGTAGGACACATGCACACATACATGTACAGGACACAGGACATGTACAGGACACACACACATACACACACATGTACAGGACACACACACATGTACAGGACACACACACACATGTACAGGACACAGGACATGTACAGGACACACACACACACATGTACAGGACATGTACAGGACACACACACATGTACAGGACACACACACACACGTACAGGACACAGGACATGTACAGGACACACACACACACACACACATGTACAGGACATGTACAGGACACACACACATGTACAGGACACACACACACACACACATGTACAGGACACAGGACATGTACAGGACACAGGACATGTACAGGACACACATGTACAGGACACACACACATGTACAGGACACATGCACAGGGTACAGGTAGGCTGCACAGGACACAGGGAGGCATGCAGCTGCAGATGGGCATTATTGACCCTCTGCATTTTTCACCCTCGACTTATACTCGGGTCAATAAATTTTTCCCAGTTTTTTGTGGTAAATTAGGGGCCTCGACTTATACTCGGGACGACTTATACTCGAGTATATACGGTATGTCACCTTCTCACCAGTCATCTAAGAAATTGAACTTTGTGTCATATGTATATATTTTTTTTCTCCTTTCACGTATTTCCACTTTATTTGCGATACACGCAATTATTTATTATCCAATTTCATTTGTTTTCATACTAAGGATCAGCGCAGCACCACTCACTTATATATATCTATTTAAAAGGTCAGGTGTTTACCTTATCGGTGCATGCGGCTTTTCCACTTTTAGCCGCTTCCATATTTGATAGCGCGGGAATAACTCCCCTACTTACTAGCTTGTCCTTACACACTCCCCATTCCTGCAGCAATCATGGATGTGTTCTCTTATATGGAAAAAAGGCAAGCAAATTTAGAGGAAGTATTTAATATTAACAATAAAAAAAGTAATCGCAATTTGGACCTAGAAAGTCTAATGCGTAAATTGGGACACAATATGGAAAAGAAGGTGAGTCTCTGGTGGGACACCTGCACCTTCGAAACCTATCTCAAAGAAAGTATTGTCCCCAGAAGGCTAAGGTGGGATGTCCCCCCGAATGATGGTCTTACGGATCAGGAATCAAACGACGAGTGGTATAAATTTTTCAATGATAAAGGCCTAGAACTTATAGGTTTCCTGTTGGATAGGAAAAGGAGGAAAAATAAAATAATAGATCAGAACATTGCGGATCTCAAAGAAGAATTAGAACAATATAAAGACACGACCGAATATAAAACTCTAATGACACAACTAAACAAGGACCTGGCTAAGAAAGACAAAGAGGTACAGCAAAGAAAAAGCAAGAAACATACAAGAGATACCAATGACTTTCATAATGACCAAGTTTTTAAATGGCAAAGCCAATTAGGAAAAGTGGAATCCTTATCGACATACTCCACACCTGAAAAAACAGTGAGAATGCACCCCCAGCCTCGAAATGAATCACCTAGGCCAGCCATAGAAAATAGAAGTCACCAGGACCCTAGAGATGAAAATAGATATATGACCCCAAGAGAAGGAGAAAATGATGGGAGATACTATGAATATCAAAATTACACCCCCTATCGGAATGAACGGAGACCCCGACAAAACAACCGAACACCACGAAATGGATTAAGAAAACCTTACTATGGGAAGAACAACAGAAGACCCTACAATCGAAACAACTGGCACAGACCCCCATATGGTAAACGAGAATTAAGAGGCCCACCATATGAATATAGAGGCCAAAGGAGACCCGTACAAGAACACAGAGACAACAGAGATTCAGACTATTATAGAGATAGAAGCCCCATACAGGAATATAGACATGAAGACAGAAGTGGTCTACCACAGAGGCACTACGAGCCGGATGAACGAAGTCCAGTCCCGACCTACAACTATTATGCCCCCTTGGCAAACAGAGAAGGGGAAGAAAGATCAGTCAGACCATACCCTCCACCATATGGAGAACAGGAATCAAACAGACCTTTTTTAGACAGGAGCAGAGAGAACCATCCGGTGAGATACCAAGAGGATACACGAGGTCCCAGAAGAAGCCCCGAAAGAAGAGAGGACGAAGATCCGGTAAGAAACAACAAAAGAAGGAGAGTATAAAGGGGGAGGGGATCTTCAACCTCAGTGGGAGAGTGCTCACACATGAAGAAATTGGAGTACTTGATAGAGGGCTGAAATATGCACCCACAAAGAATTTGAATAAATTTGAGACGTACATTGGGATTCAAAAATTTGTACGTAAGCTAAATATACAAAAATATATGGTAGGGAACCCCCCACTACCTAAAATAGCACAGCCATCAGATAATGGGATTCTACACAGCTCACTCAGGAATAAATCCGTTTTTAACCCACCAGCAAAAGATAATAAATACATTGATGTTTTTAAAAAAATTGTTTTAGATGAAATAAAAGATGTACCAATCAAGAAAAAAGAAGAACCTAAGTATATTAAAAGTGGGATTCGGAAGCTCACTAAGAGGCAGGATATCGTCATTCGGCCAGCCGACAAGGGAGGAGGGATTGTAATCCTCTCTAAAGAACAGTACCATAACACAATGACCCTTATGCTAAATGACAATAACACCTATACCAGACTATTGAAGAATCCAGTGTTTGGATGCCGCAGAGCACTTGAACAAGTGGTACATTTGGGAGCAAAGAAGGGAATCCTGAACAAGAAGGAAGTTAGATACCTTATACCAGACTCCTGTCGAACGCCAATCATTTACTCAGTACCAAAAATACATAAAAATAGAACTGACCCACCCCCCAGGCCGATTGTCAATGGCATCGAGTCGATAACATCGAGGATGGGCCAGTACATAGATGTCTTCCTACAGCCGGTAGTTCAGAAAACCGAAGCATACCTGAAAGACAGCAAAGAGATGCTACGAGTGATTGAGAATATCCAGGGAGAAGATAAAGCATGGATTATGACCACAGCCGATGTATCAGCCTTATATACAATTATTCCCCACCACAAGGCGTGTGAAGCAGCTAAATGGGGTTTAAGGAAATACACTGAACTCCCATGCTCACAAAGGAAGTTCCTGATTAAATGTTTAGAATTTAGCCTCAAAAACAACTATTTTTGGTACGATAAACCCTACTACCATCAGCAAACCGGGGTGGCCATGGGCGCCAAGTTTGCCCCGAGTATAGCCGGTTTATTCATGGCACAGTGGGAAGAATACAATGTTTTCGGTGACCGCCCTAGCCAGCTCATCATATACAAAAGATATATAGATGACATTTTCATTTTGTGGGATGGAGAAGAAAAAGACCTAATTAAATTCCTTGAAAAACTTAATGATAATGATAGAAATATCTCATTAACCTGGGACATCAGTAAGAAAAAAATCAACTTCCTAGATCTAGAGATTTCACTAGATGAATCAGTATTCAGCACAAAAACGCACTTTAAAGGAGTTGATAGAAACAGCTATCTCCCCACCACAAGCTGTCACCACCAAAATTGGATTTTTAATATCCCAAAGGGACAACTGATGCGGATAAAAAGAAACTGTACTAAAATTGAAACATATTTTGAACAAGCAGAAAAATTAGGCGAAAGATTTAAGTCAAAAGGCTATGATCATAGATTCATTAAGGCCAAAATTGCCGAAGTCTCCACACTCGATCGGAACCAATTGATCAAAGAGAAAACAATACAACAAAAAAACACAGTTGAGGGAATACCTCTTATCATGGATTTCAATGTACAATATAAAAAAATCGAAAGGATAATCAAGGATAATTGGCACATCCTACTGGCAGACAAGCAACTACAAGACATCCTCCCTAAAAAACCGAAGTTCATATATAAGAGGGCACCTACTATCAGGGACATAGTAGTTAAAAATATAGTAGATCCCCCCAAAAAACAGTTTTCTTTTTTCACTGGTAACGGTTTTTATCCTTGCAAAAGGTGTTTCGCCTGCCTTAGGACGAAACGCCCAAATAAGAAAGTATTTAATTTCAGCTCAACCAGCACAGGAGAGAATCATGCGATTAAAGATTTTATTTGTTGCAACACCGAGGGGGCAGTTTACGCATTAGAATGCAGTTGCGGCCTCCAATATGTAGGCCGCACAAAAAGACCCCTGAGAGTCCGTATTAAGGAACATGTCCAAAATATTCTTAACGGCTATGACAAACACTGTGTGTCCAAACACTTTTTAACCTGCCATAATAAAGACCCCACACATCTGAGTTTTTGGGGTATTACCCCATACATTAAACATTGGCGGGGTGGCCACAAGGTGAGAACCCTAAGCAAACTAGAATCCAAGTGGATCTTCACCTTAGATACCTTCTGGCCCCGTGGTCTAAACATTGAGTTTGACCTAAACTGCTTCCTGAGTGACTTTTAACTTTCATCATTTTTAACGGTATTTTACCCCCAATTTTTAGACTTTTTCTCTGTCATATACCTTTTAGCGAATATGCACTGCAACCGTCCTATCCCATGCAAAATTTACTATGGCCCAAATGACCAGACTCTCAATGCGCCACTTACTAGTTAAACAACCAGCATATACTCTCTGGCAGGATACCCCTACTAAAAATCTTGGTTATTTCTGCACACATATATTTCACAAATTTGAACCCATTAGACATATACATCCTTACATTAGCAATACTCACAATATGCTATATTTGGGTTTTGTAATGTTTTTTAATATATTTTTTATTATTTTTTTGACTTTCTGGTTCCTCTGCTATTTTTATCCATTACAAGTTTATTATTATTATTCTATACTGTTATAGATCAACCTGCCTCCCAATAGGTCTAATACAAGTTTCTGGGCAAATATATTTTTATTGATTTACTATTTACATTATGTTTATTATGAGCACTGTCAGTGTCTGCTGCCTCTCTCTTCCCGTTTCCCCCCCCGCGATGAGTGTAGAACGCTCTAATGCCCTCACCCACACAAGCTCTGTCCGCTACACCCGGTAGCCAGGGTGGTAGTTTATTATATTAAACCAAGGTGACAGACCTCAAGTACCGAGCTAAAACCCAATCTATATTATGTTATAGCCGGTTCTATCAATCAATTTGTGATATTCCCATCCAGCTTCCCCCCGCTAGTTCCCGTATATTAGAGATGGTGTAACCTCCTTTGCTGACAGCACCATACAAACTAACCGAGCTAGACGGTGCTTATTGGTTCCATAAGTCAGCTGACATCTCCACATAGACAGGTATTCAAGGCGGAACTAGCGGTGAAAAATCTCTTGGAAAATGGCTGCCGCATTAACCCAATTACACTCCGGGAAAAAGGCCGCCCCATATTGGCCAATATTAGACAATTTAAGGACACGATTTCAGCCTGTGTTTATCCCCTGATGAAGTCACGTGGTGTGACGTCACGCGTAGGGACGAGACAGGCTGCACACACAAACAGAGGCATACGAGCTCGTCGGATTGATACCGCTGTTTTTAAACTTTCATGTGAGTACCTACAACTTTTTAATAAAGAGAATTATCATTAACCAAACGGGATTACACTATTGGCTTTTTTTCTGCCGATTACCCCCTATATATACAACCCCACCATACCTGAGGGAATCCCATCCTAGGATCCAGGACAGTGAGGGACGTGTTGGAGTCTATAGGTGGACGTCTTAACAGCTTTCCTGATATATGCTTTTGCCCTATTACCTCAAGGTAAGGGGCCATTACCTATCCGAGTGGTTTTGCACACGAAGAAAACACTTGATGTGGTTCACTTCAGCACTTTAATTGCAACGTGTGCATGCTAGGACGTTGCTGTCACAATTTTATAAAAGGACTTTTTTATGCATTTTATGTATGTTTTTTCCTCTTGTCATTTTTCATTTTCTAAGATTCCAGCCAATTATTTAATTTTGATGTCGTTTTGCACAGTATGCACTATATGAAAAAGAGTAAGATATTACTCCTTCAGTCTTATGGTTGCACATTGCACTTTTTTGTTTGCACCGTACACTTTGCTGGTCTAATTGTAGATGCACGTTGTTTACATTCACTATGCACTTTATGCTTAACCTAATGTCAGCTATTGGTGCTTAGGTAGTCCCACTATCATGTTTATGCATTTAAAATTATGCAAATTTTATTTTAGGCGATTTAAGCGATTATTTTATTTAGAATCTACTTATGTCACCTTCTCACCAGTCATCTAAGAAATTGAACTTTGTGTCATATGTATATTTTTTTTTTCTCCTTTCACGTATTTCCACTTTATTTGCGATACACGCAATTATTTATTATCCAATTTCATTTGTTTTCATACTAAGGATCAGCGCAGCACCACTCACTTATATATATGCCAGCCAGTATTGGTCCTTCTCCTTGATACCACGAATACGAGGATCCTTACGCAGGCTTTGCAGGATCAGGGAGGCCATGCAGCGTAGGTTTGCTGAGGCATTCGGTCCGGAGTCCTCTGGGTCACTAAGGACGACATGGTCCGCAGCCACCTCCTCCCAGCCACGTACCAGTCCATGTGTTTCTTGGGACTGATCCCTTAAAGACTGCTGCTGATTCTGAGTGCCAGGCTCCACCTCCATACTGACACAATCTTCCTCCTCCTCCTCCTCTTCCTGTGTGATCGGCGGGCACGCAGGAACACTGTCTGGATAAAGGGGGCCTTGAGAGCTAAGGAAGTCCTCCTCTTCCTGCCTCTGTTCTGCCTCAAGTGCCCTGTCCATTATTCCACGCAGCGTGTGCTCCAACAGGTGGACAAGGGGGACAGTGTCACTGATGCATGCACTGTCACTGCTCACCATCCTCGTGGCCTCCTCAAATGCTGACAGGACAGTGCATGCATCCCTGATCATGGCCCACTGGCATGGGGGAAAAAAAACAAGCTCCCCTGACCCTGTCCTGGTGCCATAGTCGCACAGGTACTCATTGATGGCCCTCTGCTGCGTGTGCAGCCACCGCAGCATGGCCAACGTCGAGTTCCACCTGATGGGCATGTCACAGATTATGCAGTTCTTGGGCAGGTTAAACTCCTTTTTGGAAGTCCACCAGCCGAGCACTGGCATTATATGACCGGCGGAAATGCACACAGACTTTCCTGGCCTGCCTCAGGACATCCTGTAAGCCCGGGTACCTGCCCAAGAACCGCTGCACCACCAAGTTAAGGACGTGAGCCAAACAGGGCACATGGGTCATTTGTCCCTGTCGGAGGGCAGAGAGGAGGTTGGTGCCATTGTCGCAAACCACCATTCCTGCCTTAAGTTGGCGTGGCGTCAACCACCTCTGAACCTGCCCCTGCAGAGCTGACAGAACCTCTGCCCCAGTGTGGCTCCTGTTCCCCAAGCACACCAGCTCAAGCACCGCATGGCATCTTTTGGCCTGCGTTCTTGCATAGCCCCTTGAACGGCTACAGACCACCGCTGGTTCCGAGGACAAAGCACAGGAAGAGGCCATGGAGGAAGAAGAAGAGGAGGGGGTGGAGGAGAGAGGTGTGTCACAATCATTAGTAGTGGCATTTTGGAGGCGTGGTGGCGGAACAACCTCCAACACTACTGCACCTTGTCCTGCATCCTTGCCAGCTGCCAACAGAGTCACCCAATGCGCCGTGAAACTTAGGTAATGTCCCTGTCCATGCCTGCTGGACCATGAGTCAGCGGTAATATGCACCTTACCGCTGACCGCCCTGTCCAGCGAGGCATGGACATTGCCTTCCACATGCCAGTAGAGAGCCGGAATCGCCTTCCGTGAGAAAAAGTGGCGTTTGGTTACCTGCCACTGAGGAACCGCACATTCCACAAACTCACGGAAGGGGGCAGAGTCTACCAACTGAAAAGGCAGCAGTTGAAGTGCTAGCAATTTTGCCAAGCTAGCATTCAACCGCTGGGCATGTGGATGGCTGGAAGCAAACGTCTTTCGGCGGTGCAGCAGCTGGGGCAGGGAAATTTGCCTGGTACAATCTGATGTTGGTGTACCGAAAGCAGATTGCCCACAAGTACTTGGCTGTGACACACCTAATTCTACACCCTCATTCCTCTCAGTGCAGGTCTCAGAGAGGACTGAAGGTATAGTGGGGTTGGAGATCTCAGCTGATGAGGAGCAAGGAGAGGTCCTCTTTGTTCTTTGGTGTGGGTCTTTTAGATACGCTTGCCAACGAACTGCATGGCAGGTCAACCTATGTCTGGTCAAGCATGTGGTACCCAAGCGGGAGATGTTTGGCCATGCGAGATACGCTTGAGACATATGTTGCAAATAGCAGCGGTGCGATCTGATGCACTCGTCTCAAAAAAGGCCCACACCAAAGAACTTTTTGAATAACGCACAGAGACTGCAGCGCCCTGCACATGTGGAGCTTTGGGGTGTGATGCAGTCAGTGTGCTGCCCTTAGGCTGGCCCCTGGAGGGCATCCTGCCTCATTGGTGATGTGCCTCCTCCTCCTCCTCTCTCCTATCAGGCACCCACGTTGAGTCAGTGACCTCATCATCCCCTCCCTCCTCATCACTGGAGCAAACCTGGCAGTATGCTGCAGCAGGGGGAGCATGACTGCCAGATTGCTGTCCTTCTTGGGCACCCCCTCTGTCCGTGCTCATGTTACTGCCTTCATCGAGCTCAGTATCATCATCAGAGCCTTCCAAACGCTGGGCATCCTCCTGGAGCATGTACCCAACACTGTAGTCAAAGAGTTCGAGGGACTCCTCAGGAGGACATGGTGGGGCTAGGGAAGGAGTCACTGATGACATTGAGCCGAGGGAAGAGGCCGCTGCTTTGCCAGACAAAGTACCCTGAGCATGGGTGAGAAAGGATGAGGAGGATGAGGACGGCTTGGTCATCCACTCGACCAAGTCTTCCGCATGTTGCGGCTCAACATGGCCAGCTGCCGAAAAAAAGGCCAAGAGTGTCCCACGGCCACGTGCTGATGAGGATGCACCGTCTCCACGACCAGCACTAGACACAGAGCCTGCTTGCCCTCTTTTATTGGCTTGTGACTGTCTGCCTCTCCTTCTTGGCCTTCCAGACATACTAATGGCCTGTAGCTGCACTAAGCTGGGATATATATATATACTGATACTGCAGCTAGCAAAATCAACTGCCTGCCTGTAGTATGAGAACACCACCAACCTACAGGTAGCTTTAGCTGAACACTGTGCAGAGCTCGCAAAAAAATAACTTGTAGGTTTAGCTGAACACTGTGAGGAGGACGCACCACACTAACTTGTAGTTTTAGCTGAACACTGTGAGCAGGACGCACTGCACTAACTTGTAACTTTAGATGAACACTGTGCAGAGGTCTCACTACACTAACTTGTAGTTTTAGCTGGACACTGTGAGCAGGGCGCACTACACTAACTTGTAGCTTTAGATGAACACTGGGCAGAGCTCGCATCAAAATAACTTGTAGGTTTAGCTGAACACTGTGAGGAGGTAGCACCACACTAACTTGTAGTTTTAGCTGAACACTGTGAGCAGGACGCACTACACTAACTTGTAGCTTTAGATGAACACTGTGCAGAGGTCTCACTACACTAACTTATAGTTTTAGAGGAACCGAATAGACACAAAACTTTCTGGGAATCAACTTTAAATAAATCCTTTACAAAAGACCAATGGTTACAAGCATGTGTGTTCGCACACAAATGTGCAATCAGTGTAAGATTACAAGAAACATCATTTAAAATTTTAACAAATTGGTACATAACACCAAATAAAATACACAAATGGTTTCCAGCAGTGCCTGGACATTATTGGCGCTGCAACCAAGAAGAGGGTACTCTATATCATATCTGGTGGGAATGTGGCCTGATAAAACCCTTTTGGAATCAAGTAATAAAGATCATAAAACATATCACAAAAACGACAATTCATCTAGATGATGCTTACTGCTTCATAAATATCACCAATTGCACTCTGAGAAAATACAAAAACTCTTTGACAAGATTCTTAATCACATCAGCTAAAACAGTGATACCAAGACACTGGAGAAGCACCACCGCCCCTACAATTAAGGAATGGCTGGAAGAAATACATCTCCTTAAAGGAATGGAAGAGATCAGAGCAACAACACAAGGGAATATAGAAAATGTTAATAAAATATGGCAACCATGGATTACTTTTAAATATTCTGATTCATATACCACTTTCACATAAAGATAAACCTTTTATACATAGACCAATATTTTTCCTATAATATATTTATTTTATTTAATTTTTATTTAATTTTCTTTACTCCTCATTTCTATTACTATATCTATATCTAAGGACACCTCTCAGGGGTCCACAAATTTATTCTCCCTTTCAAAATAAATAACAGATTTTTTCTATACAAAGCTAGAGTATTTCCAAATAATTTATCAATATAACAATAGGTCGGATACGAAACCACCCTGGTGGCCTTACCAGTAAATACTCTATTATTGAAGTCAATTATTCACTGTTATATGAAACTAATGTACAAATGTTAATATGATTGTACCAATGTTATTTTCAAACATTAATAAAAGCTTTTTGTTTAAAAAAAAAAAAATTATAGTTTTAGCTGAACACTGTGAGCAGGACGCACTACACTAACTTGTAGTTTTAGATGAACACTGTGCAGAGGTCTCACTACACTAACTTGTAGTTTTAGCTGAACACTGTGAGCAGGACGCACTACACTAACTTGTAGCTTTAGATGAACACTGTGCAGAGCTTGCAAAAAAATAACTTGTAGGTTTAGCTGAACACTGTGAGGAGGACGCACCACACTAACTTGTAGTTTTAGCTGAACACTGTGAGCAGGATGCACTGCACTAACTTGTAGCTTTAGATGAACACTGTGCAGAGGTCTCACTACACTAACTTGTAGTTTTAGCTGAACACTGTGAGCAGGACGCACTACACTAACTTATAGCTTTAGATGAACACTGTGCAGAGCTCGCAAAAAATAACTTGTAGGTTTAGCTGAACACTGTGAGGAGGACGCACCACACTAACTTGTAGTTTTAGCTGAACACTGTGAGCAGGACGCACTACACTAACTTGTAGCTTTAGATGAACACTGTGCAGAGCTCGCAAAAAAATAACTTGTAGGTTTAGCTGAACACTGTGAGCAGGACGCACTACACTAACTGTAAATAGTCTAGCTGCCTGACTGTGGTACTAATAGGATCAAAGGAACACCAGCAATTTTCTTCAGGTAGCTGTAAATACTGTAACAAGACAAGCCTGCCTGTCAGTAGCAAGATAACAGGAACGGATCTAGCTAAACTGAATACAGTGTATATATATATATGCAACACCTGAGATGCATATATATACACAATACATTGTAAGTGCAGCTAACTCACTGATTGTCCTGCCTAATCTAGCTAACTCAAATGAAATTACACTGTCTCTCTGTCTATCTATCCATCTCAACGCCCGAACACACACTACACAGGGCCGCCGTGCAGGCGGCCTTATATAGTGTGGGGCGTGTTCTAAACCCCCTGAGCCATAATTGGCCAAAGCCACCCTGGCTTTGGCCAATTACAGCTCTCTCTACCGACGGCGCTGTGATTGGCCAAGCATGCGGGTCATAGTGCATGTTTGGCCAATCATCAGCCAGCAATGCACTGCGATGCTGCAGTGAATTATGGGCCGTGACGCGCCACACGAATTTGGCGCGAACGGTCCATAACGTTTGGAATTCAGCGAACGACCGAACAGCCAATGTTCGAGTCGAACATGGGTTCGACTCGAACACGAAGCTCATCCCTATATATTATTAGAGGAGATATACTATATATACTATTAGAGGAGATATATACTATTAGAGGAGATATACTGTATATACTGTTAGAGGAGATATACTGTATATACTATTAGAGGAGATATATATTATTAGAGGAGATATACTGTATATACTATTAGAGGAGATATATATTATTAGAGGAGATATACTGTATATACTATTAGAGGAGATATACTGTTAGAGGAGATATACTGTTTTTTCCTTTCAGAGGAGATATACTGTATATACTATTAGAGGAGATATATACTATTAGAGGAGATATACTGTATATACTATTAGAGGTTGAATCTAGAAAATATCATCAGACTCAGAGATCAAATTTTTTTTATTTAAAAGAAAAAAAAGTTAACGATTGTTTTTCAGATTTTCAAACAGAACTGTAATATATTATATGTTGGCTATACAAAAACAATGTCTTCCTTCAAGAAAAAAAAATTAATTTTAAGAACGTTCGTTCGATTTTACAATCGTTAGTGGGGTCAAATCGATGTTCGTATTAGAAATAATAGAAAACTTCTTGGTCAAAGGAATTTTCAGACAGTGGATGTGGATTTGTTCAGAAATGACGTTCGTTTTAAAACAGAATGTTAAAAACAAGTGAAAATTTCAAACAACGGTCTTTCATTCAGCGAATGTACAAAGATTTTTCGTCTGAAAATTGATCTGTGTGGCCAGCATAATGCTTGGTGTACACACCTATGCAGTATGCTTTTGATCTGTTCCTGCAGTGCTTTTTGCTGTGCGTTTTGATTTTTTGGGCACAGCTGCCCACTATGCCCACTATGTATCTTCCCCCCACCTTCATATCAGCCAGGGAAGAAATAGAATAGAAAAAGGAGCATAGAAGAGGATTGTGGGACATGTAGTCCCGAGGACTGGCAGCCCCACTGTAACACGGAAACTGCAGCCCACACAGCATGCTCAGCTGAATGGGAGAGAGAGAGAGACAGGAGCCTGGGAAAGCTTTCAGGGAAGTACACCCAGGACTCCAGAGGGAGAGGGCAGTGCTGAGGGAACACCATCAGAGAGAGAACCCCGCTGCCCTGCACCACAAGAGGGAAAGCCACATAGCCTGGCGCCATCCCTGGCGGAGAAAGCAATGGAGTCATCGCAGGAATACAGATCTGGGCTCTACCCAGCAGAGTTGCCACGAGCAATTCAGAGTGAGCTGACTCCTGATCAGAGGAACCTTTGTTGCTGTATCGCTGGGTCAAGTGAGAGGGCCGATCGGCCATTATCTACTAACGTCCATAGGAACTGCAGTCTCTAACCATCTCCTGTACTATGTCTGCAGTCTCTGACCATCTCCTGTACTATGTCTGCAGTCTCTGACCATCTCCTGTACTATGTCTGCAGTCTCTGATCATCTCCTGTACTATGTCTACAGTCTCTGATCATCTCCTGTACTATGTCTGCAGTCACTGACCATCTCCTGTATTATTTCTGCAGTCTCTGATCATCTCCTGTATTATGTCTGCAGTCTCTGACCATCTCCTGTACTATGCCTGCAGTCTCTGACCATCACCTGTAGTATGTCTGCAGTCTCTGACCATCTCCTGTACTATGTCTGCAGTCTCTGATCGTCTCCTGTAGTATGTCTGCAGTCTCTGGTCATCTCCTGTACTATGTCTGCAGTCTCTGACCATCTCCTGTACTATGTCTGCAGTCTCTGACCATCTTCTGTAGTATGTCTGCAGTCTCTGACCATCTCCTGTTCTATGATTGCAGTCTCTGACCGTCTCTTGTATCATAACTACAGTCTCTGACCATCTCCTGTACTATGATTGCAGTCTCTGACCATCTCCTGTACTATGTCTGGGGGGCTCTTTCTAACAGAATCTCTAACAGAAGCCCTCTCTGTGTGCATCAGAGAGTCCCCCTCCAGGTCTCATTAGTGTACGCTCTTCCTGTATTTTTTTTATTGTTAAAAGATCATGGGAGGATCCCAGGGTAACAAAGACCTCTTAGGGGAGCATCTCTGTTTTTGAGTCGTTGCCATAGAAACATTTGTAAAGGGGAGGAGTTGGTAAGATGACCACGCCCATGTGGGGGGCGCCAGAAATATTTCTGCACCCAGGCGCCAGTGACCCTAGGATCGGCCCTGAGCACAGAGTAAGTTTAGTGTGGTTCCGTTAAGTTGAGTTAACATTGCATTACAAGAGTGGAGATATAGCAGTAAAACAGTTTACTTTAAAACTAAATATAGCTACATTTTGATTAATGCAACTATCGCCCAGCCATTGAAAACTAGCCCACTATTGATATTGGTATTTTAAAAATAATTCAACTGCCTCCTAAAGTATACTGTTTAAGCCTGATTTTGCACTCTAACTATAGTATACTTTTGTAGTGGGGTCTGATTCTGGAGGTGAGCGGGCATTGCACTTAGAGGTGGCTGTACACAGGACTCATTCGTGAAGATTTTAGCACCGTCACTTGTTCAAAACACAGTTTATGAAAAGAATATATATATATATATATATATATATATATATATACATACACATACACACACACACACACACACACATACTTGAGATTTATGAGAATATTGAAGACACATTTTATTATATAACTTTATTTTGTGTACCAGGCTTTAGATCCCATGCATTGTCAGTCTATGGGGTCCCACCTTCTGTACAAACTGTGCTTAAAGTGCATCTCTGGCCGGGCTATGGACTTTCAGTTTACATATTCTTAATGGAGAAGTAAAGCCAAAGCTTGTTTGGCTGTACGTCTGTGTATCGCAGGCGTGCAGTTCGTTCTGCCGATCCAGGCTTGGGCAAGATTGTGACAATGAAGTAGGGATCTGGCCACATGCCTGGACTGGCACCCGGGCTGCTGAGAGCTTGAGATTGCCACTCCCTCCACAGCCCAGCGCTCCAGTGAGCGAGGAGGGAGCAGAGTGGTGACTGACAGCTCTCTGCTAAGGGAGTCCTGAATACCGAGTAATCGGCGGTGTTTGATCGCTCGGTTCTCAGTTTTCGAACCGGCATTGGACTGATGCTGCATCCTCCTAGGTAAGTATGAATCTGATAAAAAAAAAAGTCCATACTTCTCTTTTAACAAGAAGTAAAACGAACCTTCACTGACCTCTGTAGCAGCAGACCCTAGGCAGTAATTCAACCTCAAATCTTACAGCAGAAAAACCTTTCACTTTTTCACCAGCACAACCCACCCTATTACCTGCTCACAGCAGTAACCCAGAGTAGCTCATCTCCAGTGTTAATTTAAGTCTTAGTCCCATTTTAGTCTTCTGCAATTGTTTTAGTTTTAGTCGACTAAATCTCCAGTACTTTTAGTCGACGAAAATGTCCTACATTTTCGTCGACTAAAATCTCCAGTACATTTCAGTAATTGCAATTTTTAGTTTTAGTCCTAGTCTTGACTAAAATGGCATTTTAGTTTTAGTCTCATTTTAGTCTTTTGACTAAAATGGCTTTTAGTTTTAGTTGTATTTTAGTCATCTCAATTGTTTTAGTCGTATTTTAGTCGACTAAAATAGTATTCATTTAGTCGACTAAAATGTTTTAGTCATTTTAGTCAATTAAGATGTTTTAGTCGACTAAATTAACACTGCTCATCTCCCCATGCGTCTCTTCCCAGCAGTGACTTGGAAATTTAGCTCAGCTCTTCCTGGCATGGAAGGATGAGGACGTGAGATAGTCGAGCGCCCGTCCCGCGGTCCTTTCCCAGCCCTACCGCACAGCTTCAACCCTGGATTTTCAGCTCTCCCAGCCCCACTTGTGACAGACCACACCGCAGACAGTTCCGATCCAGCCGTTGCCGGAAATATCCTCCTCGCTCCTGATCCCGCAGCCTCCAAGCAAGGAGACCGCGGGGAGGAACGTAACATGCCACCGTTCTCCCCGTGCCTGCCTCGCTCCTTCTCTATGTCTCCTGATACAGGGGATGGGGCATTCAGTCTGGGCCCATGCCTCTCTCCGATAGCAACTACCCACTCTCAGAGACACAGCTGCAGCCCCAACATGGACACAGGCACCCAGCTACTTGGATCGCCATCACAGTCAGTACCTTCCCTAAAGATACCTTACAGCTCAGACCCCCACTGCACAATTGACCGAGCAAACCCTGTGGGCCTTTCTTCAGCAGCTACCCACAAGAGCCGACTTTGAGGCTTCAGCTGACCAGGTGGAATCTGCACTCGGAGAATTGCAGGTGCTTAAGCAAGAAGTGACCGAGATAGATGATAGAGTGGCAGCATTGAAACAGGATAAAGGGGATTGTGGAGCATATAATTTATCACCTTCAATCTGCCCATACTGACCTAGCTGATCAAGTCGTACAGCTTCATCTACTTCTTGATGACCTTGATAATCGCAGCCGTAGACAGGACATTTGACTACGGGGCATTCCAGAGCATGTAACGCAGACAGAACTCCACTAACACGTTACTACCTTCTTTAACAGATATCTGGACCGCCCCCCAGAAACAGAGATTGCCATTAATAGGGTTCACCGTACTCTTGGCCCTAGATCTACACAAGACCGGCCAAGAGATGTGCTCTGCCGACTGCACGCCTACAACCATAAGAAGAGATTTTGCAGCAAGCATGGAGAGTAGGAGCAGTGGCGTCGCTAGGGGGTGGCTTTTGGGGCTATAGCCCCGAGTCTCTTGCCGCAGGGTCCCTGTCTAACTAGCAGGCCACGGCTGCGGTGGGTGGACGGGCTGCATGAGAGAGGCGGATGAGAGACGAGAAGCGGGGTGCGTGTCCTGGCCATCGAGCAATATGGCCGTGTGATCCGTTGCTGCTCCGGGTGAAAAACCCGGCTCTCTGCATCCCAGCCCGCCGAGTCTGCCTCTCCCAGGGAGGAGGAGAAGATCCCTGCACACCAGCGGACCATGACCCAGTGGCGATTGCAGACATTGGGTCCCCGCCGAATCACAGATTTCTTCATGAAGCTGCCACACACAGCAGTCCAAGATAGCGCCGCGGAGAGCAGCCGCCCTGCCTCACCACAACCACTGCTCAGAGTCTCTGTGGACTCATCCATGTCAGAGTCTGGGTGACAGTTGAAGCCTCCCTCTCCTCCTCATCTGACAGAGGTAAGAGAGCTGCAGTCTCCCCAGTCTCATCACCCACTAAGCTGCGCTCAGCCAAAAAGCAGCACTAGGCTTCACTGCCAGCACAGCCCGCTGATCATGAGGAGAACAACACTGACTCCCTCTCTGCCTTTCCTGCAGCAGATGTCCCAGCCACAGAGGCTACTCTAAAAGAGAGGAGAGAAGCGAGCGGGTGGACGAGCAGAAATGACATCATCTCTCACTGCCCGCCCCGCATCACCGCTCTCCTGACCTCACTAAATAGACCAATGCTGCCAGCCTGCCACCAATGCAGCGACAATGCATATTTGGTGGCACTGGTTGGCATGGCAAGTGACAATCTACATCAGTTGGCAAGTGACAATCCACATCTGGTGCCAGGCGACGTGGCAAGTGACAATCCGCATCAGGTGGCAGGTGATGGGGCAAGTGACAATGTGCAAATGATGGCAGGTGACATGGCAAGTGACAATCCGCATCAGGTGGCACGTGACAATCTGCAAATGGTGGCAGGTGACTTGACAACTGACAATCCACATCTGGTGCCAGTGGCAAGTGACAATCCACATCTGGTGGCAGGCGACATGGCAATTGCTAATCCACACCTTGTGACAGGCGACGGGGGCAAGTGACACGCTGCATCTGGTGGCAGGAAATGTGGCAAGTGACATGCCCAGGGCTCCCACTGATTCTGCATTATGGTAAGTTGAACCGCTTCATTATATATTAGAAAGTGATAATAGAAACAATGCACTTCAATCACCCTGACACCATATCAACCAAGGTGCCATGATGATTGAAGCACCAACACCAGCCATTGTCCAACCAACACCCCCCCCCCCCCCTTAAACCCTTGCTGGAGAGGATAGTGGAGCTGGGAATGTCTTACACTTGGGGTCACCCCTTCCACCTCAAGGTACACAAAGGCAGTCGGTCGCTCCTTCACATTGCGCCGCCCCTTTGGAGTTACCTGACCTATTCAACTTTGCTGAGATGGAGCCCCTGCCAGTACCTGGCTTACCACTGATGTGCGATTTGATCCCCCAGAAGGTGCTCCCTAGGGCAGACCTCAAGGAGCCCAAGACAATCGTCGATCCCGAAGGAACAGACAACGTACATCATGGAATGATGAATGTCGCCGATTACCTCTCAGATGTACTATGTGGTTTATCTACCCTGGGGTCACTATACACTGGAATAAATGTGCTGCTCCCTCTCACCTGGAAGACTCACTATTCAAGTATCCTTCTGGGCAGAACCCAACTGAGTTTTTTTTTTTTTATACTGTCTGTGGCTCATATAGTGGACATATGTTGTATAAAACTTAACACCACTGTCTGTACCCCCGGTACTAGTCCACATAATGACTGACTCCCCAAGATAGAATATAAAGCCATGCACTAGTGTTCCTCCCGGGACCATGATTAGTTCCACTGGGAGGGTGTATTTACGATTATATTCTTTATGCTTCCGTGGGGGGCCCCTACGGTCTCATGGGTGGGGGATAGCTGCTATCATCAATCTCTCAGAAAGTAGTCGCCCACCATCTTTCTTGCCATTCCTAGCTCCGCATGGCCCATACTACAAAAGGGATTCAAAGTTCTAAGCTAATTTCCCTTCAAGGAGCCACAAATTGCCTCCTCCTCCTCGGCCGACCATGGTAAGTGGTCCTGCTCCCTAGGTACACTGTTAGTCCCGACAGGGTGGCCTGCACATCTGAGCAGAATTGCTGCTCCCGCATACATGAGACCGTGGGGGGGCTACCCCCGTGATGGGTGTAAAAGGATGAAAGATATGTAAACATAATACCCATCCTGCTTCATTTGACCCATTGGTACATACTATGCTTTCAGAGTGTTATACTGTTTGTTTACTAGCAATAGATGGCTTTGCCCTAGCAGGGTCCCTTGACTTTCACCGACTTTCGCACCAGGAGGGTCCTTTCAAGGGCAACACTTACTTTTCTTTAGTGGGGCGTATCAAACAGAATACTAATTAGCTGTTTAGTCATTTACCTGTTCTTGTGCTGGTGGGAGCCCCTTGGGTCGGGGCTCTTCATCTGAAAGTGCCTTACCGCTACCCACTTTAGGCCTTCTCTGCCCTGGTGGCAGCAGACCTGCTCTTGGGAGCATTAACTTTATTGCCCACTTTCCTTCTTTCTCTTTTCCTATTTCACTTTGCACTTTTTAACTCTTCTTCCCCCTTCTTTTTTTTTCCCTCCCTCATTAGTCCCCTTATACCCCTTCCCATCCTCCCCTGAGGTTGCGTCGACAGCCTGCTAACGCCACGTCAGCCATGTCCATGAAGTTAATTTCTTGGAATATCAAGGGTCTAAATTCACCAGTGAAACGAACTAGCTGCCTCAAAGAGCTCTGGAGACTGAGGGCTTACATAGTCTTTCTGCTAGAGACTCACTTCAGAGCGGATAAGATCCCTAAACTGCACAACAATAATTTCCCGACGGTCTATCATAGCCCATCCCCATCATCCAAAGGAACTAATATTCTTATAGCCAACTCCCTCCCCTGGCAACTTTACGATGTGTACCGAGATCCGGAGGGCAGATTCCTTCTGCTGAAAGGGAAGCTTTATTCCCGCAGTGCTCCCTAAGCGTTCAAGGGGCTATGCAAGCAGTCAGGCTAAAAGATGCCATGCGGTGCTTCAGTTGGTCTGTCTAGGGGACAGGAGCCACACTTGGGCAGAGAGTCTGTCAGCTCTGCAGGGGCAGGCTCAAAGGTGGTTGACGCCAGGGCAGCTTGAGCCAGGAATGGTTGTATGCAACAATGGCACAAACCTTCTCTCCGACCGGGACACTTGGCACATGTCCTGAATTTGGTAGTGCAGCATTTCTTGAACAGGTACCCAGACTTACAAGATCTACAGAAGTGCCTGTGGCCATTTCTGGCGGTCATACAATGCCAGTGTTCCGCTGGCTGACATTCAATGGAAATTCAACCTACCCACCAGCCGCCTCATTTGTGACATATCCACCAGGTGGAACTCAATATTGGCAATGCTGCAGCGGCTGCACACACAGCAGAGGGCCATCAAGGAGTACCTGTGTGAGTATGGCATAAGGACAGGCTCAAGGGAGCTGGGCTTCTTTTCACAACATTGGCTGCTGATAGGACAGTGCATGCATCCTTTGCCACCATTTGAGGAGGCCACAAGGATGGTGAGCCGTGACAATGCATGCATCAGTGACACTATCCCTCTAGTCCAGGGGTACTGAATTAAAATTCACAGCGGTCCGGGCAGTAAAATTTTCTTCCAGCGGAGGTCCGAGTGTCATATTGCTGATGACTCGTCGCGTCACGATTGTTTTCTGTTATAGATCTCTACACAAGTGTGAAGAAGCCCTTACATCAGTGCCCCCTTACATCAGTGCCCCCTTCACAGCACATCTCTCCCTTTTACATCACAGTCCCCCATCATAGACCGACCCATCAGAGACCCGCCAACCCATTAGAGACCATCCCATCACAGCATGTCCCTTTAAAGACACCCTCCATCACGGATCCCTCCCACCCCAATTACAGACCCCTCCACCCCATCACAGTTCCCCCAATCACAGATTCTCTCCAGCACAGACCCCCCTCCATCACAGATCCCCTCCCATTACAGATCCCCCCCCATTACAGACCCCAGTCCATCACAGATCCCCCCCCATTACAGACCCCACTCCATCACAGATCCCCCCATTACAGACCCCACTCCATCACAGATCCCCCCCATTACAGACTCCACTTCATCACAAATCCCCCCCCATTACAGACCCCACTCCATCACAGATCCCCCCCAATTATAGACCCCACTCCATCACAGATCCCCCCCATTACAGACCCCACTATTACGGATCCCCCCCATTACAGACCCCACAATTACAGATCCCCCCCATTACAGACCCCACTATCACAGATCCTCCCCAATACAGATCCCACTATTACAGACCCCATTCCATCACAGACCCCACTCCATCACAGATCCCCCCCATTACAGACCCCCACTATCACAGATCCCCCCCAATACAGATCCCACTATTACAGACCCCATTCCATCACAGACCCCACTCCATCACAGATCCCCCCCATTACAGACCCCCACTATCACAGATCCCCCCCATTACAGACCCCACTATTACAGACCCCCCCCATTACAGACCCCACTATTACAGATCCCCCCATTACAGACCCCACTATCACAGATCCCCCCCCCATTACAGACCCCACTATCACAGATCCCCCCCCCATTACAGACCCCACTATCACAGATCCCCCCCCATTACAGACCCCGCTATTACAGATCCCCCCCCCCATTACAGACCCCGCTATTACAGATCCCCCCATTACAGACCCCGCTATTACAGATCCCCCCCATTACAGACCCCGCTATTACAGATCCCCCCCATTACAGACCCCGCTATTACAGATCCCCGCTATTACAGATCCCCCCATTACAGACCCCGCTATTACAGATCCCCCCATTACAGACCCCGCTATTACAGATCCCCCATCACAGATCCCCCCCATTACAGACCCCGCTATTACAGATCCCCCCATTACAGACTCCGCTATTACAGATCCCCCCATTACAGACTCCGCTATTACAGATCCCCCCATTACAGACCCTGCTATTACAGATCCCACCCATTACAGACCCCACTCCATCACAGATCCCCCCCCCCATTACAGACCCCACTATTACAGATCCCCCCATTACAGACCCCACCATTACAGACCCCACTGTTACAGATCCCCCCATTACAGACCCCACTATTACAGATCCCCCCATTACAGACCCCACTATTACAGATCCCCCCCCATTACAGACCCCACTATCACAGATCCCCCCCATTACAGACCCCACTATCACAGATCCCCCCATTACAGACCCCGCTATTACAGATCCCCCCCCCCATTACAGACCCCGCTATTACAGATCCCCCCATTACAGACCCCGCTATTACAGATCCCCCCCATTACAGACCCCACTATCACAGATCCCCCCATTACAGACCCCACTATCACAGATCCCCCCCCATTACAGACCCCACTATCACAGATCCCCCCATTACAGACCCCGCTATTACAGATCCCCCCCCCCCCCATTACAGACCCCGCTATTACAGATCCCCCCATTACAGACCCCGCTATTACAGATCCCCCCCATTACAGACCCCGCTATTACAGATCCCCCCCATTACAGACTCCGCTATTACAGATCCCCCCATTACAGACTCCGCTATTACAGATCCCCGCTATTACAGATCCCACCCATTACAGACCCCACTCCATCACAGATCCCCCCCCCCATTACAGGCCCCACTATTACAGATCCCCCCATTACAGACCCCACTGTTACAGATCCCCCCATTACAGACCCCACTATTACAGATCCCCCCATTACAGACCCCACTATTACAGATCCCCCCCCCATTACAGACCCCACTATCACAGATCCCCCCCCCATTACAGACCCCACTATCACAGATCCCCCCATTACAGACCCCGCTATTACAGATCCCCCCCCCCCCATTACAGACCCCGCTATTACAGATCCCGCTATTACAGATCCCCCCCATTACAGACCCCACTATCACAGATCCCCCCATTACAGACCCCACTATCACAGATCCCCCCCATTACAGACCCCACTATCACAGATCCCCCCATTACAGACCCCGCTATTACAGATCCCCCCCCCCATTACAGACCCCGCTATTACAGATCCCCCCATTACAGAACCCGCTATTACAGATCCCCCCCCCCATTACAGACCCCGCTATTACAGATCCCCCCATTACAGACCCCGCTATTACAGATCCCCCCCATTACAGACCCCGCTATTACAGATCCCCCCCATTACAGACTCCGCTATTACAGATCCCCCCATTACAGACCCTACTCCATCACAGATCCCCCCCCCATTACAGACCCCACTATTACAGATCCCCCCATTACAGACCCCACCATTACAGACCCCACTGTTACAGATCCCCCCATTACAGACCCCACCATTACAGACCCCACTGTTACAGATCCCCCCATTACAGACCCCATTGTTACAGATCCCCCCATTACAGACCCCGCTATTACAGATCCCCCCATTACAGACCCCGCTATTACAGATCCCCCCATTACAGACCCCGCTATTACAGATCCCCCCATTACAGACCCCGCTATTATAGATCCCCCCATTACAGACCCCGCTATTACAGATCCCCCCCATTACAGACCCCACTATTACAGATCCCCCCCCATCACAGACCCCACTATTACAGATCCCCCCATTACAGACCCCACTCCATCACAGATCCCCCCCATTACAGACCCCACTTTTACAGATCCCCCCCATTACAGACCTCACTATCACAGATCCCCCCCCATCACAGACCCCCCAGACTCTCTCCATCACAGTCCTCCCTCGAGATTACAGAGTCTGTCCCTTTCATCAACACAGCATTCTCGCTCCTCCCCTCCCCCTCCCCACACTGCCCTACCTTAGTCACATGAGCCAGGAAGCACGCATGGCAGATCCAGACAAAGGGTGGTACTTTTCAAGTTAAAAGGCGGATGATTGGTTGCTTGGGACCGCCCCACTGTCTAGCAATCAATCACCTGCTTTGTAATTTGAAAAGTCCCGCCCTTTGTCCAGACCTGCAGAGCTTCCAGGCTTGTGTGAATAAGGTAGGGCAGTGTGTGTGGAGGGGGAGGAAGGCGGGAGTGATGCGATGATGTAAAGGAGAGACCTGCCGCACCTCCCATGTAAATAGAGGATGTGAGCGGCAGCGGCGGGCGAGCCAGCAGAGGGGAGAGAACACTCAGCCAACCATCTGGCGAGGCTGTGGGCCGCATAGGGCTGCTACTGGGTCCGGATCCGGCCCGCGGTCCGCCATTTAGTGATGCCTGCTCTAGTCTTTCTGCTGGAGCACAAGCTTTGTGGATTCATGGACAGGGCACTTGAGGCAGAACAGCGGGAGGAAGAGGAGGACTTCCTTTCCTCTCAAGGCCCCCTTTATGCAGATACCAATCCTGCGGGGCCACAAAACACACAGGAGGAGGAGGATTGTGGCAGAATGGATGTAGAGGAGAACATACAGCAGTCTTCAAGGGATAGCTTTCAGTCCCCAGAAACCCCAGGAGTTGTACATGGCTGGGAGAAGGTAGTTCCTGACAATGTCATCCTTAGTGACCCAGAGGACTCAGAATCTCACGCCTCCTCAAACTTACGCTGCATTGGCTCCCCGATTCTGCAAAGCCTGCGAAAGGATTCAAGGATTTGTGGCATTAAGGAATGATCATTGCCAGTTGGCAACTCTTCTTGAACTACGTTACAAGGGTAAAGTTGCAGAGCTCATCCTGCCTTCGCAGAGGGAGCAGAGAATGAAACAAAATTGAAGACGCCTTGAAGAAAAATTTGTGTAACACCTTTCCAGACACTGTGAGGTTACCATTACCTGGACAATGTGTTTCTTTTCTGAGGCTTCGTTCAGTCAAAGGGAGAGCGGTGGAGAAGGCAGCCAGCTGACCGATGCCTTATAACAATTCTTTAGTCCTCAGCGCCCAGGGCAGTTAAGCAACCATCCGCAGCATCTGCATCATATGTTGCAGGATTATCTACCTTTCAAGCTGAGCATCCACTGGGTCTTGAGGATGGACCACTGGCCAGAACTTGCTTAATATATAATCGAGCTACTACATTCAGTTCTGCTGGAGGTTTTGTGATGGATAAAAGAGTGCGTCTATCCAAAGACACCGTTGACAGGCTAACATTTATCAAAATGAATCAGTTCTGTTTTAACAGCAGCTATCAAGCGCCTGATGCTGATGTAACTGATTGAATTTGCTAGGGATCTGGGATCACTTGAAGACTGCATATCCTATTCCCAAATCTTGATTATGTAAGCTTCCAACAATGTTTTATGTTTAGGGCACCACCAACACCCAAGGCCCAATTGTTCTGCACCTGTTTGACAGGTGCATGCAATTTACATTTTTAACACGCTACGGGGGACGCTGCGCATACACGTTCTGCGCATGCGCGATTTGATTTTACGGATCTGTTTGGGTTTTTTACTTGCAAGGAACTATTTTGTGTTCACTCGAATTGGAGAACTTTTTCCAGTCTCTTATGTATGCAGCATTGCAGCTATTTTACCAACAAAACGCCTTAAGAGACATTCTACACTATTTGGAGTTTTTCCCCTCTTTTTTTCATCGGTGGATCCTCGATCCTACTAAGCGCTGTTTGACCCCCCTGAGTTAAGGGAGGTCGCAGGCTCTCTGATAAGTCTTTTATCCTAATGAGGTGACGGGTATCACGGTGTCAAGCACTTGGTCTACGTTCCATATTGTGCTTGAGATCACCTTCATTGGATTTCAGCTACACATGAACATTTTTTATATCAGCTCTGTATTTTTGCACATCTGTGCATTTTCTTATATGCATTTTGTTGTTTGTTTCATTGCACATTAATTGCATAGAATTGCACATTTGCATTGCTCCACATTTTTTTTTGGTTGTGTATACTATCACACATTTTCACTTTGTTGACGCATATTATTCATACATAAGGTCATTTTGTGCATAACCTAGCGCTGCACTTTATCATTTGTATTTTAATTTTTAACAGCAGGGCCCATTTCTGCACCCAGCAAGAGTAACTGTGAGGGGTTACAGTGTTCAGGCACCACTAGGGATGGATGAACGGTTTGGGGTGAGAATAAGTTTGGGGAAGCCTTACCAACCTATTGACTGTGCGCTCGGCGGGTGAACATCCCGCTAAGTGCCCAGAAAGTTGGGGTGTTAGGCGAGTACCTGAATGGGCGATGTTCAGACCAAAAACTTATACTTGGCCCAAAACTTAACTTTGCCTGTCCCTGGTGATGCCTGAACACTGTAACCTCTCACAGTTACTCTTGCTTGGCGCAGGGATAGGCCCTGCTGTTAAAAATGAGAAAAAATAAATAAAATGTATCCTCCCGGTAATACATTACAGCTGCAATCAAGTTTAAATGACATCTTGTCCTTTAGAAATTTGAGTATTGCTGCAGCAGGCTCTATACATCATACAGATGTGTCACTTTATAGACTAAGGGGCCCCCCCCTAGGCATGATAGTTAAAGGATTCTTTCTGTTTTTATGGTTTCACTTTAGAGCATCATTAAAATCACTGATCCTTTAAAAACAATAGTTTTAAAAAACATTTTTTTTGCATTGATTCGTGTTCCCCAGACCAGTACCCAGGTCCCCATACACTTTTTTATGGCAATAACTTGCATAGAAGCCTTTAAAAGTTAGGACTTTTGATTTTTCATGTTCGTGTCCCATTGACTTTAAAAGAGTTCACATGTTTGGAAGAATTTTTTCCCTGTTCAAGATGTTCTGGTGCGAACCGAGGGGGGTGTTTGGCCCATCACCAATTCCAACCATGACTTCTGTAGGCTTAGTTAAGAGACCGATGTGCAAATAAAATTACACAGCTGACACCACTGTGCCTAATGGACAACGCTAACTGGCGTCCTATGATAGTGTTACCCATAGGAACTGGAATACTGCTGCATCACTGGTTTGTGATTAAAAAGAAAATATCTGGTAGCTATGAGCAATGCTCCCATCCTTTCATTCTCTAGAATCTCTTATAATTATTGTTCAACTTTATTGAAATTCAGAGTATAAAAAAAACAAAAAAACGCACACACACAGTCAACGTGGTAATATCAAAAATGTTCTCTTATTCAATATTACAAAACTATACAAAATCCTAAACTGCAAAGCAGAGTCTAAAGTTACATGAAAATGTTGGCATTCGTATTAAAGCTTTATAAAAATGTGTAAAGACAAAAAAAGAGACATCATTGAGATCTCATCTTTCTTGGCATTATCCAGATAGAATTAAAAAATGGAAGGGTTAGCACTTTTGGCAGGTCTAAAATGCTGTCTGTGTCCCCGTTGAGATTTTTCTCACTTCCTGTCAGACACAACTGTTAAAAATAGGAAGTGCAGAGAAACCCCTGCACTGAGATATGGCAATAAAAAGGGTGACCGAGGTGCTAACCCTTTCACAGCATAAAAAAAAAAAAAAAAATTCCATTTTGAGTGTCCCATTTACAGTGTTTGACAACCCGCAAAATAAATAAAAGTGTGTGCAGGCAGCTATTTCTACTTTTGTTTGTTAGTTTAGCTCGATATCTTCAATGTCCAACTCCAGGGTTTATTTTGAGATAGATCTCAGTGCCCACACTGTTCAAAAATTAAAAGTAGCTCTTGCAATACTCGCCTCCTATCTGCTGCGGTCCCCTAAAGACTGCCCGCTCTGTAATCAAGTACCGGTTCTCCTCTAGGTTAAACACCACCTAGGATCACTCAACCCACACCCTCTGACTGCAAGGTGTCATGCACCTGCTCCTTGAAGGGGCAACACCACTGTTTTCTGTACTTGGAGTACAATTACGCAGAGAATAGCATGACCATCATTTACGACAGCAATGGTCTCTGCATCATTGTAGACTACCCAACACTGGAGAAGTGAAAAGGACCCTGTTTATCACATGACTGACCTGAAAACATTGAAAAAGCATAAGCATGAAAAATGTGGGTGTGACTCCGGAAGGGTGGGGGGAGGGGGGTAAAGGTTTGGCAGTATCACATAAAGGGTTAGTCCACCCCAAACTGGTAATCTTTAAATGGGTTCATAACTGAACAGTCCAGGCTAACAGGAAACACAAGGGTAATGTCTGTAAATGCTACGCAGAGCTGAGAACTCATCACCAGATTTATAAGAATGTGGTTCAGCCTGACAACATCTACCCTAAACTGCTGGGCGGTTTGAAGAAACCCATCATCAAGCAGTGGTTTCCCCATCTTGGGAGGCCTGGATGGTGTCTACCAATGAAGGCGCTGCCTCTTTAGAAGGAACAAAGAATTGCTGTGATTCAATATGAAACAATGGGGTACTGGGTTGTCCTTCATCCGCTTGTGCCAGTGGCTCGGGGAGTTGATCCTGAGGGTTCTGCTGGTACAAGCTATTAGAAGATCCCCACATGTTATTGGTTGACCTTTTGATAATTGATGAGCGACTGCTAGGTGGTACAAATGTCGCACTGAGAGCAGCAGATGAGGCCAGCGGAGAAGCGCCCACACTTTGCAAGAGTCGGCTCAGCAACGGAAATTGGGAGGATATAGTCTCTTCATTCATTTCCTCTATTTCTGAGAGCTGTTGGAACTGCATGTCCTCCTTGGCGAGCCTAATTGACAAATAAAAGGATACATTTCATCTAGAGATCACCAATCATTTTAAGGTGATGCTAACACAACGTTGCTTTCAAAGAATAATAAATAGTAATACGAGTTGAAAGGCCTACCATTTCTGAAGAACTTGCTGCTCCCCTGTCCCCCCCCCCCCCCCAACACTGCTCACATAAAACAAAGGCCTTGTGATTTGGTCTTGTGATGAGGGGAAGGATCAGAGTTCTGACTGGCTGATCCTTCCCTTTAGCAGAGATCATATGACAAAATATGTAGGGGTTCCCCATTATGTTAAGCAGCACTAGAAGGAGCATTTTCTTCAGGAAAGGCAAGGATTTCAGCTGCGATATAGCAAAACGAAATGAGAGGTGGGCGATACTTACGCCATGTCAAATGTGGATCCCTGGAAGGAAGGTAGGTACTTCTGGAATAAGGTAGCTGCTGTGTATGGTGGACGAGGATCTGAATCATTCCAGTATCGATCCTTCACCAAAACAGGAACATCATCATACATCTCATCAACTGCCATCATGGACACCTAGAAAGAGAGCAGGAGGTCACACTCGGGAAATAACATTTACTTGACATTCCTGAAACAAAGACCTTGGAAAAAACCCAATCCTATTGTCTGTGACACATCTGAGACAACATGGCCAGCCAATTAAAACAAGCTAATGACTAGGCTTTATGACATGGTTTTGTTCTCATAGTGGCCCTTGAAGAGAGCCTAATCTTCACATTTGGCTGCAATGATAATGATAATAGCCTTTACCAGTATGTAAAGATACAATAAATAAATACATACATACGCACACTCTCCACTCTAATTCATCCCAAAGGTGTTCTATTGGGTTGAGGTCAGGACTGTGCAGGGTAGTCAAGTTCCTCCACCCCAAACTCGCACACCCATGTCTTTATGGACCTTGCTTTGTGCACTGGTCCAAATCATTTGGTGGAGGGGGATTATGGTGTGGGGTTGTTTTTCAGGGGTTTGGACTTGGCCCCTTAGTTCCAGTGAAGGGAACTCTTAAGGGGTCAGCATACCAAGACATTTTGGACAATTTCATGCTCCCAACTTTGTGAGAACAGTTTAGGGTGGCAATTTCCTGTTCCAACATTAGGTCCATAAAGACATGGATGACCGAGTTTGGGGTGAAGGAACTGGTATGGCCTGCAAAGACTCCTGACCTCAACCCGATAGAACGCCTTTGGGATGAATTAGAGCAGAGACTGCGAACCAGGCCTGACCTCCCAAATGCTCTTCTGGAAGAATGGTCAAACATTCCCATAGACACACTCCTAAACCTTGTGGACAGCCTTCCCAGAAGAGTTGAAGCTGTTATAGTTGCAAAGGGTGGGCCAACTCAATATTGAACCCTACGGACTAAGACTGGGATGCTATTAAAGTTCATGTGCGTGTAAAGGCAGGCGTCCTAATACTGTTGGTAATATAGAGAGTGTGTGCCCACACAAACTATAGCATAATACGCATATGAATATTTGAGGTCTTTAGCTGTACACATACCTATCAATGTACTAATACTGTATTATTTCTCTCATAGATGGACTAACCTTGATGTTTGACCAATGTCCTGAGGAAGCGGTGGATCCGCAAAACATGCCAACTAAAATGGGCTTTATTGCTATAAGCAATTTTATGTAATTTTCTTGATTTATATTGTGCATATTTTATGGATGTATTATCTATGTTGCAATTAATACTTTTATGATATATACTGTATGCATTTTATTTTATATTTATTTTTTTAATGAAAGCTTCCCATGTTTTCTTGGAAGTACACTTAAAGTGCCTAATTGCTATGTAGGCAATATTTTTCCAGCTTATCAATAGGAAATACACATAAAATAATAACAAACCTGTAGTATGCTCTCCTTTTAACTGACTGCTGAAGCTATATATTATAACATTGACTGAAAAGCCCCAGAAGAGCAAAATATCTCAATGGTGCAGCATCATTATTTTTCCACATAAAGTTACCATTTAACCATTGAACGCCTCTCCATTTCTCAGGATTTTGTATTTTATCTCTTAACTTAACTTTTACCTACTTTATTCCTCCTCTCCTCTTACCTCCAACACTCGAGGTTGTGCGCTGCCGATGGAGTCCTCACTTACTAGACTACCGGCCCTGCCAGTAGTCTAGTAAGTAACAGAGTCTGGTCTAGTAACAGAAACATTGAAGAGTGACAGAAGAAAGACCAAGTGATCCATCGAGTCTGTTCTTTTTTTATTTTTACCTTTTTGTCTGAACATGGATCTAGGTTTGTCCCAAGCTTGATTAAATTCACTTATTGTTGACTCACTACTTCTTAGTTTATATCTGCATTGCCCTCTGAAAAAACCAATCCGCAATGGACAGCCTTAACTCCTGAATGCTTGTTTTTTGTTTTTTTTTGGACAACTGAACAGTTCTTTTCAATGGTTATACTGTATTGCATCCATGAGCCTAATGGATTGGCTGTCAGTTGCGGCACGGCCTCATTCACTTCCATGGTTTGCATTCGGTACCAGTTCTGCCTACTGAATGCAACAGGGGGTATAAGTACTGCAGGCGTGGCATGCATAGATATCCATAAAGCTGCCTTTGCAGTTTAAGGAGGATAATCAAGGCGTGCTAAAAATGAAAAAAAAAAAGAACGCAGCTCCACCAACTATTTTTAATTCAGCCTTTTTTAGGTGATTTCACTTTTCTGAACAGAAGTGCCTAAATTTAACAAAAAAAAAAACAAAAAAAAAACAAAAAATAAAAAAAAAAAAAAAAAAACACACACGATACAACTAACACAACCCAGAAATATTCTGTACCTGGAAATTCCGGTCAATTAAGAAATTGGTTTCAAAGTCGTCGTCATCCTCACCAAATGGATTAATCAGCTGCTCTCCCACCTTAAGACGAAGGAAGCCAATTATTGTTTAAATGATTCAAGAAACAACTCTGCTAAAGCCAATACACAACAGTTTAGAAGAGAAATCCTTTTGCAGGACTATGTTCTATTTGGGGTCTCGTACCTTCAGCCAGCCGGTATAGAAAAAGAACTGAAGGAGGGTGAAGACGGGGACATAGAGGTCCAGGTCGTGGCCGGGGTACCCCTGGGACGTATCCAGAAACTGACGTCCAATCAGACAGGTGAGAAAATAGCTGTATACGGCAATCGTTACTACCTGAGGTCAGAGAGAGAGTAGAACAAAAATAGAAATTTAAATATGAAAGGGAGTATATTCTATGCGTTTTTATATTGGGTCTTTTTATTACAGTGTAATTTGGAAAAAAATATAAATAAACTGGTGCAAAATTAATAAAATATTTCAAAACAAGTTTATTCTTAAAGCCCATTTGACCTAAAATTAAACTACTAAAAAAAACGTGTAATATTATAAAGTGCAAAATTAAAGTGTTCATAAATTCCAATCCACTTTTTCACATATGTGTATCAATAATTAATATTCAATAATCAAAAAAGAATGGGATCACGGATTATTTGATATGCACGTAACTGTGTCAGTCCACCCAAGACTGATATTTTAGATGGCATCTAAAGGGCTGAATATCAAGGTCCGCTTATCATTCCATACTCTATACCTGCACCCCCCAGAGTTTTGGGTGTTCCTGCTTCTTTTAAAGCATTCTACGTTATATACAATATAAATAATCTAGAATAATAAATATTCCACAATAAAAAGTCTGGGAGGCAGAGTGGGCACTCCTTATAATAGACAGAGCCAGTGTGCAGAGCTGGGATTCAGTGCAGAAATATCACCAATACAGTTCCCAAGAGAAAGAAGAGTTTGTCTCGTGGTTTTAACTCTCCGGCATTTACCAAACACTGAAAGATCAGCTTTGGACACAGCTGACCCTTTAATTTTACTGTCAATTACAGCTCTTTGCTGTCCTAGGAGGACAATGGTATACTACACTTGGGTGATCCTGGAATGAGGTCACTCTTGAAGTTTTGATTTGGGGTTTTCATAAGAACAATAGATTTAGAGTTGGTGGTCCGAGAATAACAAAGGATTAGGATTTGAGGGTTCCAGGACAACAACAACACACTGACACAAAGTATCTTACCTGGGTGTACACCAGGGGGACACTTATCCAGTCATAGTGGAAGAGCATACCACAGTTTCCACGGAAAGCATTTAACTCCTATAGAAACAAAAAATAGTTGCTGAGATACTCTACAAAGTAACTATTAGACGTTTAAATAAAAAATAATTACCGTAGCAAAATAGCCCCAAGCATTTTGTGTTAAATGAAAAAAAAATTAGGTGTTCCCCAAAAAAAATTCTTCACCCACGAAATACACAAAACTGACCCCCCCCCCCCATTCTATAGAATGTTATTGCGCAGGCATGGGCAATCCAACACTAGATGTTCACCGGCAGGGTTGAAGACCATGCAGGAGGTTGCCATTGTTGGAGAAGGCAAGTGTGCATCTGTGGGAGGGGGGTTGGGTGGGTATAGCTCAGCTAGAGGCTCAGGGTGTTGCAAGGTTTGTGAACTTTTCCTTTAAAAAGGGCTGGTTCACACTGCAGCAGATGTTAATGTGTGTTTACTTTAATGCATGGTAACATGCTGCACATGTACACTGCCAATAATGGCACCCCATTAATTTCTCTTTCTTGTTGCCCTCTCCCAGGTCTCTTGAATATAGTATTGAAAGCATTTAATTTATTTGTTTGATCTTATCAGAAATTTAGGAGCTATCCCACGTCCAGCGTTCACTTCCAGGATTACCTCAAAGAGAGTAAAAAAAACAAAAAATAAAAAAAGCTATACACACACACACATATATACATACACACACACACACACACACACACACACACACACACACACACACACTTTAATGGCATCCCAGTCTTAGTCTGTAGTGTTCAATATTGAGTTGGCCCACCCTTTGCAGATATAACAGCTTCAACTCCTCTGGGAAGGCTGTCCACACAAGGTTTAGGAGTGTGTCTATGGGAATTTTTGACCATTCTTCCAGAAGTGCATTTGTGAGGTCAGGCACTGATGTTGGACAAGAAGGCCTGGCTCACAGTCTCCACTCTAATCCATCCCAAAAGTGCTCTATCGGATGGAGGTCAGGAGTCTGTGCAGACTAGTCAAGTTCCTCCACCCCAAACTCGCTCATTTATGTCTTTATGGACCTTGCTTTGTGCACTGGTGTGCAGTCATGTTGGAACAAGAAGAGGCCATCCACAAACTGTTTCCACAAAGTGGGAGCATGAAATTGTCCAAAATGTCTTGGTATGCTGATGAATTAAGAGTTCCCTTTACTGCAACTAAGGGGCCAATCCCAACCCCTGAAAAACAACCTCATATCATAACCCCCCCTCCACCAAATGATTTGGACCAGTGCACAAAGAAAGGAAGACAGATGAGAAAGTTTGGGGTGGAGGAACTTGACTGGCCTGCACACCCGATAGAACACCTTTGGGATGAATTAGAGCGGAGACTGTGAGCCAGGCCTTCTCATCCAACATCAGTTCCTGACCCCACAAATGTACTTCTTGAAGAATGGTCAAACATTCCCATAAACACACTCCTAAACCTTGTGGACAGCCTTCCCAGAAGAGTTGAAGCTGTTATAGCTGCAAAGGATGGGCCAACTTAATATTGATCCCTACAGACTAATGCCCCGTACACACGGTCGGACTTTGTTCGGACATTCCGACAACAAAATCCTAGGATTTTTTCCGACGGATGTTGGCTCAAACTTGTCTTGCATACACACGGTCACACAAAGTTGTCAGAAAATCCGATCGTTCTAAACGCGGTGACGTAAAACGCGTACGTCGGGACTATAAAACGGGGCAGTGGCCAATAGCTTTCATCTCTTTATTTATTCTGAGCATGCGTGGCACTTTGTCCGTCGGATTTGTGTACACACGATCGGAATTTCCGACAACGGATTTTGTTGTCGGAAAATTTTATATCCTGCTCTCCAACTTTGTGTGTCGGAAAATCCGATGGAAAATGTGCGATGGAGCCTACACACGGTCGGAATTTCCGCCAACAAGGTCCTATCACACATTTTCCGTCCGAAAATCCGACCGTGCGTACGGGGAATAAGACTGGGATGCCAATGAAGTTTGTGTCCCAATACTTTTGGTAATATCGTGTATTGGGGATACGAAATTAGGGTGGCAATAGTCGCTGTCGGAATACAATGTCCTGGCGGAGAGATTCCTCCATCCACTGCTGACTGAATGAAAAAAAAAAAAAAAATGGCTGGTGACAGGCATTTCATTTTTTTCAATCAGCCAGCAGACTGATCGAATAATAAAAAAAATACATTAAAAAAAAAAAAAAAAAAAAAAAAAAAAGGGAAAAAAGAAAAGAAGATAGTCTATGGCCAACTTTAGCCTCTGTATTGAGGAGGTGGGAGATCCTGTAATTTGTAAGACCACAACAGAAAATCAGTAGCCAAGTTCCCGCCTAGCAGATCAGCAAGTCGTTTTCTGTTCTTGCAGGTTATTTAAAGGAATTTAAAATGGGGAAATGTGTATGTGTTGCAGAGATGAACCATGTTTTTGCATTATTTTTTTTTTTTTTTTTGCCCCGACATACACTTTAAATGCAGTCCCTATTATGATGTGAACAAGTTTTTCAAGAACACAGCTATCCTCTCAGACATTTTTATGAAGGTACACAGCACGAGGTCCTAATAGCATTCAATATTCTGGCACTATGTTCTACAAATAGTCTGAAGGGTATGGTGACAGTTCTAGGAAGCTGGTAATACAGACCTAGAGACAATAGGGGGTTATTTACTAAAGGCAAATCCACTTTGCACTACAAGTGCACTTGAAAGTGCAGTCGCTGTAGATCGGAGGGGGACATGCGAGGAAAATAAAATAAAAAACAGCATTTTAGCTTGCACGTGATTGGATGATAAAATCAGCAGTTTGCCCTCATTTCAAATATTTGCCTCAGATCTACAGCAAGTGCACTTATAGTGCAGAGTGGATTTGCCTTTAGTAAATCAACCCCCAAATGTATCATTAGATGCTGTCAATTTATTTGCCTGGCAGTTCATGTAAATACAATTGAAAGTGTAAATGTGTTTATTTAATTCTCAATAAAAGCCTGAAGAGCCTCTCCCACCCTTTCACCTCTATGAGCATCTTATAGGCCTGTTCATCGCGAATTCGCCCCTCATTCCGGGCCTGACCGGCCAGACTGCAGAACCAAACACACGGAACCCAGTATTTGTTATAGGACGAGCGCAGATTCTCAAACTTCTTCCGTTCAAAGCGAGTCATAAACCCTGGAAAGACATTATTACCATTATTATTATTACATCCTCCTGAACACCAGATTCCCAAGACCTATAGCCCCTCTTATCACTGTCACCCTGTAATGTAAGGGACAGACTCCATGTCACATAGCTCTTCCTGTCTGTGTCACCCTGTGGTAGGAGGGACAGACCCCATGTCACATAGCTCCCCGTCAATGACACCCTGTAATTGGAGGTACAGGCTCTATGTCACCCTGTGGCGGAAGAGAATATATGTCACCAGCACACCATTGATCCAGATCATATAGCCCAGATATCTGTTTAAGTTACCAAAAAGTAAAAAAAAAAAGTGAAATAGTGCAAGTGTCACTTTTAGGGGCCATGCAGGACTTCCTTGTCAGCCATGTAATGCCTAGCAAAGGGGTCCTGTATAAGTGAAATGCTGCACTTGTGATGTGATTGCTTTAATAAATATCTGGACTATATGAGAAGGATCTATGGTATACTAGCGACATATAGTTACATAGTAGGCGAGGTAAAAAAATAAAAAAAAAAAGACACAAGTCCATCAAGTCCAACCTATGTGTGTGACTATATGTCAGTATTACATTGTATATCCCTGTATTTTGTGGTCGTTCAGGTGATTATCTAATAGTTTCTTGAAACTATCGATGCTCCCCGCTGAGACCACCGCCTGTGGAAAGGAAATTCCACATCCTTGCCGCTCTTACAGTAAAAAATATTTTTTTCAAAATGTTTGTTTCCCCAACATTTCATATTCCTGCTATGTGCCTGCTGTTTCATGTACTTGTATGAAAAGGCATCCTGTTCTCTTTGTATTTGCTTCTTTTGTGTGAAATCCCTGGTGTTCCTGTCCATCCCTCTGCTTTCCTATTAACAACTGACCACACTAAACAGGAGAGCACAGCGTGGTCAGTTCTCTAGCTGTGCTGGGAACTCAGCCTGCTCTCCTCTAATAAGACTTGTCATGACACCCCCCCCTCCCCCGATGCAGAGCCTTTCACTGGGAAGATCAGTGTACTGTTGTGCTCTTACGCAACTGAGAACAGAGGAGAAAAGAAAAAAAGGGAAAAAAGATATTTAGATTTTTATTTTTTTTTTAATGCAGAAATTTTGCCTTTCTTTTCTAAATTAGTTGTTTTACAAGGTGATTGTTTACAATCACTTTAATGTTGATAGCAGTTAAGCAGCTGGTGGTTATTGTAGCACCCCCTTACTCTAAGGCCCCTTTCACACTGGGGCGGTTTGCAGGCGCTATTGCGCTAATAATAGCGCCTGCAAACCGACCCGAAACAGCCGCTGCTGTCTCTCCAGTGTGAAAGCCCCGAGGGCTTTCACACTGGAGCGGTGCGCTAGCAGGACGGGAAAAAAAGTCCTGCTAGCAGCATCTTCGCAGCGGTGAAGGAGCGAAGTGTATACCGCTCCTTCACCACTCCCGACCGTTAAAATCAATGGGACAGCGCGGCTATAACGCCGGCAAAGCGCCTCTGCAGAGGCGTTTTCTGGTGGTTTTTAACCCTTTCTCGGCCGCTAGCGGGGGGGTAAAACCGCTCCGCTAGCGGCCAAATACCGATGGTAAAGCGCCGCTTACAATAGCGGCGCTTTACCGCCAATGTTGCCCCCCGCCCCAGTGTGAAAGGGGCCTAAACTTCTCCCAGGGAAGAGTGCAATGGCAATATAAAAAGTATCCATGTGGTGGGCAGGACAGGCTTCATATTGGTTATCTCAAGTTGGTCACACAGCATATTCATACGTAGCAATCCCACGACAAACCCACCCACAGTGCCAATAAACCTGGTTATGGTGAGAATGAGTACCCAATCCCATTCCTTCCTGCATGCACACAGTTCTTGCGAGACCTCTTAAAAAAGCCCAAGCACTGTCACATGAGAGGTAGGGGTCTGTAGCTTTCCAAATACCACACCATGAGAAAGACAATAATTGCACAGGAACATTTGTAAACTCTTCCGGCAATCTAGATACATTGGCACTGTACAATTGTTATGGCTTTTGCTTTCCAATATCAGCCTTTGTATATATTGTATATCAACCATGCCTGTTCTGTTCATGTCCAAAGGCCTATATCACATAGCTACCCATCACCTATGGATTTCTAGGCATGGTCACAGAGCAGAAAGCAAATATACTCAGTACATATTAACAAGTAAGAGCTCACCGGCCTCTACAACATGGTCTATAGTTGGGAACCTCTTAAAGGCCGCTGTGCTGACGGATCGCAAGATGAGTAATCCAGACAGGCTACAATAACGCATGAGCGTTCGCCGGTACATCCTCCCCCGCTCATCCGAACCGTGTACTGTAGCAGTGATGGCACACATGACGCGGTCTGGCATTGGCATGCACAGGTACTGGTTCCACCACCTGTTCACAACCAGGGTGACATAGAAACCTGCAGGACACAAGAACAAGAGGGTCAGGGGATGAAGAGAAGGCCTAATGAGTGAGAATAAAAAACAAAAAAAAAAAAAAACACACACAAAACACACACTATTAAAAAAAACGGGCCTCTAAGGCTTTTATGAAAATAGAACAGTATTAGGTGAATTTTCTTTTTGTTTTTACATTCATTTTTAAGCTGATGTTTTAGATAGATGGGTACTGGGTATCTAAAATCAGTTCACCCACAGCACCCTGTATTAGGCATTATGGGTTGCGAAAGAGAAAAAGCAGAAACTGTTTGCTTTCAGTCTCTCTCACTCTCTTCTAATTAAATCTCTGTATGCAGTTGTGGGGATGGGGGGTTTAGTCACTCCTCTGACTCTTTCAGCTGTGAATTTTTAATCCAAGCTTCAACTACTAAGCCCTGTGAACCATGGTCTTTTTCAGCAAAGCAGCTAAGAGTAGCCTAAACGTGTAGATTGGACAAGAGCGCCACCTCGGTCTGAAAAATTAAAAAAAAAAAAAAAAAAAAAAAAAAAAAAACCACACAAATGTAGCCACTGCATCTAAGGACTAGCAATTGCAATATATTACATTTTTTCTGGGCACACAGGAGTTTAAAATATGACCAGCTGACATCATGGCTTTTTATGAAGTGGAATTCTCTAGGCCCAGAAAGCCCATTTTGGTGTTAAAAGGAATTGTAGGAAATTGCATAAGTCTCTTACCGAGCACGAAGGAAACAGGGATGAGATTTGCGTAGTTGTTGCAGTAAATTGACACTTTTTCAAAGCTGCGTTTCTGATTCTCATTGAGTAGGAACCTGTGGAAGGGAACAGAAGCAGATCATAGTGGGCTGAGAGATCAACAACCTTCTTGGCACGTGTTTCGAATTCCTACAACCCCAACTATTCAACAATACAAGATTAAATGGAAAGACATAGCCTTTTATTATTTGTTTAATGTTGGATAAATGCCAATAAGGCCCTTCACTTCGTATCCTGGGGGTGCAACAGGAAGTGAGAGGAAATCTACCAAAAAGTCATTTGTCACCTGAACAGCTGTCACTGATATTTCCCTTTGCCTCCTTTTCTGGCAACAGACAAAAAAATAAATAAATATGACCAGTTACACTTACCTGTAACAGTGTTTCTGGGAAGTCTTCCAGGACGGCACCCTGAGAGATGACTGGTCCACCTGACCGGAAACACAATCAAAGAGTTTAAAACCCCCGTCCCTCTCTGTGCTCCTCAGTTGTGAGAAGTATTGACCCACACCAGTGCACGAGAGTGAAAACCAAACACCACAAAACTTTATACATTATGAATATACCTAAAAAAAGAGCGGTGGGAAGTAGGCCTGCCATCCTGGAAGACTTCCCAGAAACACTGTTACCTGTAAGTGTAACTGGTCATTTTCTCAAGTCGTCTTCCAGGATGGCACCCTGAGAGAAGAGCAAGTAGCTCAGGCCTACCTTAGGGAGGGACAACAGCTTGTAGGACCTTCCTACCAAACACCAGATCCTGAGGAGACAGCAACTCCACTCTATGCTGCCTCAGGAAGGTGTTCTGGCTTGTCCATGTAGCGGCTTTACATATTTGCTCCACCGATGCTCCAGCCCTTTCTGCCCAAGAGGTCGCCAGACTGGCGTACCAGAGTGCTCATAGGCTAAGGAAATAATATATGTTTAATCCACCTTGCTATGGATACTGTAGATGTTTGGTGGCCCTTCTTCTGGCCAACAAAAAAATTAATAAATGGCTGGACCTTGTAAACTAACTTTTTCTAAATAAATTAACAGACAACGTCTGACATCTAGACAATGAAAATAAATGTCCCTCTCATTCTGGGGATTGTTGCAAAAGGAAGAAAGCACAATCTCTTGAGTTCTATGGAACTTCGAGGCTACCTTCGGGAGGTACAGGGGGTCCTGCCTAAGTATAACCCTGTCATCAAGTAAAATGAAAAAATGGTTCCTTTATTGAAAAAGGCCTGAATGTCGCTTATCCTCCTGGCTGTTGTAATCGGCAGTAGAAAGGCCAATTTAAAAGTGAGGAATTTGAGGGGAATCTGATCGAACGGCTCAAAATGGAGCTTTGGTTAGCCCCTCTAAAACCAAAGTAAGGTCCCATGGTGGAAATCTAGACATCTGAACTGGGGACAACCTGTCTTTGACCGACAAGAACCTCTTGATCAGGGGGTCTAGAGCCAATCTCCTGTCCAAAAAAACAGGACAAGGCAACCTGTACTCAAAGCATCTTGGTTGCCAGTCCCTGATCTGCACCATCCTGGAGGAAATCCAGGATGGCAGGGATCTCTTGTTGGGAAGTGCCTCTCCCCTGACACCAGCGTGAGAACACCCCCAAGGTCTTAGCGTAAATACGCCTTGTAACTGGCTTCCTACTTAGTAGAAGAGTATCAACTACTTGGTCAGAAAGGCCCTTATCCCGCAGGTTCTGCCTTTCAAGAGCCAAGCAGTCAGCCAGAAGAAGCTGGGATCTGGGTGGCAGACTGGACCCTGAAGGAGAAGGTCCTGCCGAACAGGAAGATGCTGAGGCGGGGCTATGGACCAACTTCACAAAGTTGGAAACAAAGCTCTCTTTGGCCACCATGGAGCGATTAGGATCAGACTGCCCTCTGAGAGATACAACTTGTGTCGTACTCTTGGGATTAGACCCAAGGGGGGAAAGGAATAGGCCAATCGGAAGTTCCAAACTTAAAGAATCTCTTTACCCTTCTGTTCTTCCTGCAAGTGAAGAGATCGATCTCTGGATCGCCGAAAATGGCGGTACACCAGGGAGAACTTTGGGATTCAACTCCCATTCCCCCTGGAGAATCAGCTGTCGACTGAGATAGTTTGCTTTGATGTTTAATGTTCCTTTTACATGCACTGCAGAAATAGAGAGGATCCGATGCTCTACCCATCCAAGGATCTCTAGTGCCAAGGTCAGAAGAACATGAGATCTGGTGCCTCCCTGATAATTTAGGAATGCCACAGCTGTAGCATTGTCTGAAAGAATCTGGACCTCTCAGCCCCTGATCCTTTCCTCGAAAGCCCTTAGAGCCTTACTGATGGCCAAGAGCTCACAAAAACTGGAGGAGGCGCCTCTGACCCGGGCCCCAAGAACCCTGGGCTCGCAGTTTCTCTAGGTGGGCCCCCGAAACCCCAGGAACTCGCAACTGTCGTTATCCCGAGAGGCTGAAGTTGGCCCCAAAAGGAGACCCCCTTGAAGTCTCTAAGGATAAAGCCATCATTGTAGAGATTCCCTTACCACACCCGGAATGGGAACTTTATTGTCCAGCGTTCCTCCCTCCCCATCCCAGGAGGATAGGAGGAAGTGCTGGAGAGTCCTGGGGTGTAGTTGAGCCCACGGTACTGCTAGGATAGAAGATGTCATTAGACCCAGAACCCTCATGATCCCTCAGTAAGAGATCCTTTCTGCCTCTAGCAGGGATGTAACTGCTGCAATGAGGCCCTCTACCTTGTCCTGAGGTAAGACTAGTTTTTTTGTTCTGAGGAATCCACCAGGAATCCCAGTTAAACCTTTGTCTGGGAAGGTATCAACAAGGATTTTTCCTTGCTGATAATCCACCCCAGAGATTCCAAGGTACTCACTACACTGGCTAGGTCGTAGAGCAGCTGTTCGACTCTGGTTGTAAATCAGAATGTCGTCTAAATAAGGGATCAATGCCACCCCCTGGAGATGCAGGAAGGCAACTACTTCTGCGAGAACTTTCGTAAACACCCTTGGGCTGAATGCCAGCCCGAAAGGATGGGCCGCAAACTGCCAGTGCTGAATTCCTTGTGCCGAGGCAATTGCGAACCTGAGGAAGACCTGATGTTCTGGAAAGATCGGAATGTGGAGGCATCTTTCAAACCTATTGTTATCATAAACACGTCCTTCTGAAGGCGTTTTCTGAGAGTATAGATGCTCTCCATGCGAAACTTCTTGTACCTCAAGAAAACCATCAGAGTCCTCATATTTATAATGAGGACATACTTCCCTGAGGGCTTTGGCACAATGAAGATGTGAGAGTAGAAGCCCTGTCCCCACTGCCCCTCTGGGACTGGCACTATGACGCCCCGATTTGCTAGTTCTTTGACATTCTGCAGAATACCTGCTGTTTTGAGGGGGTCCCTAGGTAAGTGGGTTAAGAAAAACTTGGGGGGAAAAGAGAGAAACTCCAGCCTGTAGCCCTCTCTTATAATTTGGAGAATATGGGGGCTCTGCGTAATCCCTTCCTACTGAGAGAGAAAGTGGGAAAACCTTCTCCCAACTCTGTTTGTCTCTTCCAACCCCCCCCCCGTCGTCTCTTAACGGAGCCCTTCTTATCTGGGAAACGGTTCGTCGCCTGGGGGCCTCAAAAAAAAAATTCCTTTTGTCCTTCTTAGGTTTAGTAGGAAACTTTTTCCCCCTTTTTCGGTAGACCTAGCAAGAGCCAGATCTAAACTAGTACTGAAAAGGAGGGAACCCTCAAATGGGAGACCACACAAATGGGTTTTAGACGAATTCCCAAGTCTTGACCCACAGGGCTCTCTTTGCTGAGTTTAATAGAGCACCAGATTTGGCGGTTGTACTCAACCGCTGCATCTGCTAAATAGGCAACCTCACTACCTATCACTTCTAATGAATCCAGGACCTCTTTAGACTTGGAGGTCCGGGATACGCGATTCATCTACTTGGGAGGTCCACATATCTGCGTTTGCTACGCAAGCCAAAGCTAATGCGGGGCTCATAGCCGCAGCATAAGCTTCCCAAGCTCTGCGCAAAATAGTCTCAGCTCGCCGATCCATCTGATCTTTGATGTTGCCAGCATCTTCAAAAGAAAGATGGGACTGCTTGGATACTTGTGCCAAAGAAGCGTCTAATCTAGGAGTTTTGAAAAACTTTTCTTCATCTTCCTCTTTAAAGGGGCACCTACACTTCAAAGTCTTGTATTTTAAGAGCTTTCTTTCTGGTTCCTTACATTCCCTTAGGATAATATCCTTAGGGGCAGAATGCACTGGAAGAACTCTGGATTGGGGATTAACTAAGCCTCTATACATTTTGTCTTGAGAAAATACTTGAGCCGCAGGCTCCTGTATCTCTTCAGACATGTCGGCTGAAAAAATATGCCTGCCAGACTTGGAGTCCTCTCCTTCTTTCTCATCCTGGCTGTCTACTAGACCCTCATCAGAAAATCCCTGATCAGTGGTCTCAGATTCTTCCTCCTCCTCAGAATCCTGAGAAAGGAGAGACCTTGGAGGTTCTGGCCGCCTCTTAGACCCCTTAGATGAGGTAAAGCCCTCCTGGGAGGAGGAACCTTCCTTACTGGTATGAGGTTCTGGGTCCCTAGATTTGAGGGAGGTCTGAAAAGCTTTCAGTGTAGACAGCATCTCAGTTTGGACCTTAAAGTCTCTCATAACCTGAGATGTTTCCTTCCCTGTTAGCTTCTGAATACATTTAAAGCAAGAGGGTTTTAAATAGTCCAGGGGTAATTTATCATTGCAAATTCCCCATCTTTTAGAATGGGTAGAGGATTTAACAGGATGGCTGGCAACCCCATGGGCAGTGGCGTCACCCCCTGTGGTCTCCTACATGGCCGTGGACCCTGTGGGTCTCTCCTCGTGCTCCATGTTGCTGGTGTCCGCTATGCAGATAGCTTCCATCTGTCAAACACCCAGGTGCACCGGAGAAGTGGGCGCCTACTCCCCCTGATCTGTCTTTTTTGTGCAAGCAGGACAGCGTCCCTTTTACAGACGCCGCCGCCATTTTGCCGGAGATCCGGAACCAGAAATGATGCGAGACGTGCCGAGGTCACTTCCGCCACTGGGGAGGAAATTATGTCATTCCTCCACCAGACATCGAGAAGATGGCTCAGAGCGTTCTCAGCTCAAACAAACGGCGTCTCCAGCACAGACAGCCCACGCGAGCCATGAGAAGAGCGGCTAGACGAATTCGCTTACAGCCCATGCTAAAAAGCACCTGGACAATTTAAATGTCTTTATGATAAAAATTTGCTTGGAAAAAAAAAAAAAAAAAGAAAAAAAAAAGAAAAAAAAAAAAAGGGGGAACATTTTTAATAAACATCACTGCCAAAAAAAAAAAAAAAAAAAAAAAAAGGGAAATTTTAAAAATTCTTTCCTGGTAAAGATGAGGTTTAGGCTCGGTTCACACTACTGCCATGCGCGTTAGATGCGATTTTCAGTGCGGCTTTGGATGTGGTTAGCATATTCTATGGAGCCAAATCACATCAAAGTAGCACAGGAAGTTTTCCAAAATCGTACCGCCCAGAGACGCATTGATGTGAATGGGCACCATTGAATAAAATGTGATTTTCATTGTCTTGGAATTCTGTGCGACTCAAGTCACATCCGAAATCGCACCAGTGTGAACCAGCACTTAATCTGTTTATATTTTGCATTCCCTGGCTCCTTCTTTCCCCCCTCATCAACATGCCAATTACATTTTTAAATAAAACCGCTTTCCATTACATTTCTTAATTTAGACCCAGTGATGACATCACTGGGTTCCTGTGCATCTCTATCCAATGCAGGCAGATAATCTATAATGACAGGGGCCAGCAGGGTGCTGTAAATAGCTTCCTGAAAACATCACAGCACCGTGCCTCAGTGCTCCTCTCGTGAGCCCTCAGCCCTGATGCAAGCAGTCTACTGGCTCTTGGGAGGATATACAAGGCCGGGTTCACATATGTGCGGTCGCAGGTTTGTGCGATAGAAAGGTTGAGTGAGCGTGGTTATCCTTGGAGCACTATTCTTCCCACTGCTGTGAGGCATCATTCCTTTCACTGACACCGACGATAAGCCACCATTCCTTTTACCAACACCAAAAATGGGGCACCAATTCCTTCCACTGATGGGGTATACTTCCTCCCACTGACAATCATGCACTTTTTGTTCTCATGGACACCAGCAATGGGGCACTTTTCCTTCCAATAAAAACAATGGGATACTTTTCCCCCCACTAATACCAATGATGGGCCATTATTCCTCCTCCTAATGACCACAGGCACTATGCAATTCCCCCCCATTGACGCTGAGGCATTTTCTCCTCCCACTGGTGACAGTCTGGCCCCCCAAAGTCTGAAGGACAATAAAACTGGCTCTTTGTTTGGAGACCCCTGCCCTAGGACAAGAAGTGTGCAGGGGCAGACTGACCATTCGGTCACTCGGTCGCCGACCGAGGGCCCGACGTCAGGAGGGGCCCCATGAGCTGCTCAGTCAGCAGCTGAAAAAAGCCGCCCGCCGCACCGCACGAAAACCCCGTCCTCCCGGTCGCCGCGGCCAGCCCGCTGCCAGAGCAGACCTCAGCTTAGGATGAGAGAGGCTCTGTCAGCAGGGAGGGGCGGGGCAGGGAGCTCCACTGACGCTCTGACCCTGCCCCGCCCCTCCTCATGTAGTCTCAGTCTGTATAGAGCGTCTCTCCTGCACTTCTGAGAGCTCCGCTCTGGACGACAAAAATCCCCGCCCCTACCGACGAAAGCCCCGCCCCCACCAACGAAAGCCCCGTCCCCGGACCTCTGAGAGCGGGAGGTGAGCCCGACTGGTCAGGTAGGTCCTTCTGCCTACCGTAGATACCCGGCCTGTAGACCCCTTTTTTTTTTGCTAAAGCATCCCTGGAAATGTTGTTTATCCCCCTGTATAGCTGTGCATTGCTGAAAGTTTGAATTTCAAAACTGGCTACCTGGTCATCTCCTGTAGTCGCATTCGCAGTCTGGTTATTTCCTGTAGTCGCATTCGCAGTCTGGTTATTTCCTGTAGTCGCATTCGCAGTCTGGTTATTTCCTGTAGTCGCATTCGCAGTCTGGTTATTTCCTGTAGTCGCATTCGCAGTCTGGTTATTTCCTGTAGTCGCATTCGCAGTCTGGTTATTTCCTGTAGTCGCATTCGCAGTCTGGTTATTTCCTGTAGTCGCATTCGCAGTCTGGTTATTTCCTGTAGTCGCATTCGCAGTCTGGTTATTTCCTGTAGTCGCATTCGCAGTCTGGTTATTTCCTGTAGTCGCATTCGCAGTCTGGTTATTTCCTGTAGTCGCATTCGCAGTCTGGTTATTTCCTGTAGTCGCATTCGCAGTCTGGTTATTTCCTGTAGTCGCATTCGCAGTCTGGTTATTTCCTGTAGTCGCATTCGCAGTCTGGTTATTTCCTGTAGTCGCATTCGTAGTCTGGTTATTTCCTGTAGTCGCATTCGTAGTCTGGTTATTTCCTGTAGTCGCATTCGTAGTCTGGTTATTTCCTGTAGTCGCATTCGTAGTCTGGTTATTTCCTGTAGTCGCATTCGTAGTCTGGTTATTTCCTGTAGTCGCATTCGTAGTCTGGTTATTTCCTGTAGTCGCATCCCCAGTCTCTGGTTATTTCCTGTAGTCGCATCCCCAGTCTCTGGTTATCTCCTGTAGTTGCATCCGTAGTCTCTGGTTACTTCCTGTAGTCATTTATGATATCTATGGCTATGCATATTTATTGTATCCATATTGAGCACTATATTTGATTGGCTGTTTGCTTCTGCTTAGGCCTGGCAAACACGCACAATCGCACATGATGATGACTCCATCATCATGTGCGTGATTGTGATTGTGCGTGTGTGCCAAGCAGAAGCAGCCAATCAAATATAGTGCTCAATATGGATTAAATAAATAGTGGGAAGAATGTTCCTTACATTGGTAATCAGTGGGAAGAATGTTCCTTACATTGGTGGTCAGTGGGAAGAATGTTCCTTACATTGGTGATCAGTGGGAAGAATGTTCCTTACATTGGTGATCAGTGGGAAGAATGTTCCTTACATTGGTGATCAGTGGGAAGAATGTTCCTTACATTGGTGATCAGTGGGAAGAATGTTCCTTACATTGGTGATCAGTGGGAAGAATGTTCCTTACATTGGTGATCAGTGGGAAGAATGTTCCTTACATTGGTGGTCAGTGGGAAGAATGTTCCTTACATTGGTGATCAGTGGGAAGAATGTTCCTTACATTGGTGGTCAGTGGGAAGAATGTCCCTTACATTGGTGGTCAGTGGGAAGAATGTTCCTTACATTGGTGATCAGTGAGAAGAATGTTCCTTACATTGGTGATCAGTGGGAAGAATGTTCCTTACATTGGTGATCAGTGAAAATGATATAAAGTTAATAAAAAAAAAAAAAAAAAAAAAAAATGTAAAGCACCCCCATGATCCCCACACATGCTCTATATGAAAAGCTTTATGTAGGATGAGCACATGTATGTAAACGTGTCTATAGACGCAAATGCTGGACACGGAAGCTCACCTGCAAGGTAACCCCCCCCCCCGGGAGAGCGCTTCTCCTAGGGAGTTATCTGATGTGGGGAGGAGCCGCGAGAACCACCCCCAGATGTTGAGGTTCGGGGGCCATTCTGTGCAAAACGAGCTGCACAGTGGAGGCAAGTATGATATGTTTGTTATTTAAAAAAAAAAAAAAAAAAAAAAAAAGAGCCTTTACAATCACTTTAATTTTGGAAAGGTACCGTTGTTGCACTTTCTTTAATGTAATTCTGTGACGAACGCATGTAGTGTGAGCAGTGCAAAATGTAGGTGGGGATTTGTGTGGGTGTGGCTTGAGTGTGGGTGGGAACACATGAGCGGGGACAGGGGGCCCCAGGATCTCCTATTGCCCGGGGGCCCCATGAGTTGTCAGTCCGCCCCTGGAAGTGTGTTACTGGCAGGATCACCAGGTGAAAAAACCAACACGGCCACCTTACCTAAGAACTGGTGAGCTGTAATAGATTACATTTTTGGTTTTAGGTTTAGATTTTCTTAAAGCTGTGAGATTTTTAAAAATGATCAGTAGATCTGTAGATACAGGCAGCTGTAGTTCTATGCAAATCTTCCTTGTCCTGGAAATGTCATGCCTGGCCCTGCAGTCTTCCCCCACTTCTTATGCCTCCATCTTGATGAAAAGCCTGAAGGTCACATTTACATAACAATAGGGAGCCTTATGCCGTGTACACATGACCGGTTTTTCCATCAGAATAAACTGACGGTTTTTCTGACGGAGTTCCAACGGAGTTCCACTGAAACGGACTTGCGTACACACGATCCCACCAAAGTCCGATAGTTTAGAACGCGATGACGTACGACGGGACTAGAAAAAGGCAATTAAATAGCCAGTAGCCAATAGCTGCCCTTGCATCGTTTTTGGTCCGTCGGAATAGCATACAGACGAGCGGTTTTCCTGATAGGAATTGATTCAGTCGGAAAGATTTAAAACATGTTCTATTTCTAGGTCCGTCAGAATTTTCGAAAGAAAAAGTCAGATGAAGTCAGATGAAGAATATCCGATGAAATGATTCCGTCTGACCTTTTCTGCCGGAAAGTCCGGTCATGTGTACGTGCCATTAGAGGACAGGGCCAGGCGCCAATTCATTTGAAAATGTGGGATTTGCATATAACTGTAGCTGCTATACCTTTTCACTTAAAGGGTTTGTTAACCCACATAATTTACTTTATATAATCCGCTCTGTCTTCCAATGATATGTTCGTGTGTGTGTGTGTGTGTGTGTGTGTGTGTGTGTGTGTGTTGTATTTAAAAAAAATAAAAATAAAAAAAAATAAAAAAAAAGGCGGTATATACACCACCTCCGAGAGCTGATCAGGGGTCACGTGATGCGCCACATCTCTCAAATGTAGCGGGAGGGGCCGAGATTCCCCCGCTGACGTCAGTCTGGAGGCGAGAGCCAGAGAGATGTGGCGGGTCACGTGACCGCTAATCAGCGCTCACAGATGATAGAGATTATATTATATATATATACACACACACACACACACACACACACAGTGGGGATGGAAAGTATTCAGACCCCCTTAAATTTTTCACCCTTTGTTATATTGCAGCCATTTGCTAAAATCATTTAAAGAGGAGGTCCGGCCGTTTTTTTTTTTTTTTTAAAGTCAGCAGCTACAAACACTGTAGCTGCTGACTTTTAATAAGGACACTTACCTGTCCAGCAAGCCCGTGATGTCGCCCCCCCAGGCCGATCTGTCCATCCTAACTAAGGGAAACTTGCGGCTTCACTGCCAGTTTCCTACTGCGCACGCGCGAGCCGCGCTCTGTGAATGGCCCTGTGGTTTTCTGGGAACACACACAGATCCCAGAGGGCAACGGGGCCGCTCACTGAGGAGCAGGACACGCCGCGGACTAGGAAGAGGCAGATTAGGAAGACTGCCTAGCAACATTTTTTTTTTTCCCACGTTTTTTTTTTTTACATTTTTTTAAAGATTTTTGAAGTTTTTTTTTGTTTGTTTAGGGTGGCCCTCCACTTTAAGTTCATTTCTTTTCCTCATAACAACACCCCATATTGACATAAAAACACAGAATTCTTGACATTTTTGCAGATTTATTAAAAAAGAAAAACTGAACTATCACATGGTCCTAAGTATTCAGACCCTTTGCTCAGTATTTAGTAGAAGCACCCTTTTGATCGAATACAGCCATGAGTTTTTTTTGGGAAAGATGCAACAAGTTTTTCACACCTGGATTTGGGGATCCTCTGCCATTCCTCCTTGCAGATCCTCTCCAGTTCTGTCAGGTTGGATGGTAAACGTTGGTGGACAGCCATTTTTAGGTCTCTCCAGAGATGCTCAATTGTATTTAAGTCAGGGCTCTGGCTGGGCCATTCAAGAACAGTCACGGAGTTGTTGTGAAGCCACTCCTTTGTTATTTTAGCTGTGTGCTTAGGGTCATTTTCTTGTTGGAAGGTAAACCTTTGGCCCAGTCTGAGGTCCTGAGCACTCTGGAGAAGGTTTTCGTCCAGGATATCCCTGTACTTGGCCGCATTCATCTTTCCCTCGATTGCAACCAGTCGTCCTGTCCCTGCAGCTGAAAAACACCCCCACAGCATGATGCTGCCACCATCATGCTTCACTGTTGGGACTGTATTGGACAGGTGATGAGCAGTGCCTGGTTTTCTCCACACATTCCGCTTAGAATTAAGGCCAAAAAGTTCTATCTTGGTCTCATCAGACCAGAGGATCTTATTTCTCACCATCTTGGAGTCCTTCAGGTGTTTTTTTTTAGCAAACTCCATGCGGGCTTTCATGTGTCTTGCACGGAGCAGAGGCTTCCTTCGGGCCACTCTGCCATAAAGCCCCGACTGGTGGAGGGCTGCAGTGATGGTTGACTTTCTACAACTTTCTGCCATCTCCCGACTGCATCTCTGGAGCTTAGCCACAGAGATCTTTGGGTTCTTCTTTACCTCTCTCACCAAGGCTCTTCTCCCCAGATAGCTCAGTTTGGTCAGACAGTCAGCTCTAGGAAGGGTTCTGGTCGTCCCAAACATTTTCCATTGAAGGATTATGGAGGCCACTATACTATTAGGAACCTTAAGTGCAGCAGAAATGTTTTTGTAACCTTGGCCAGATCTGTGCCTTGCCACAATTCTGTCTCTGAGCTCTTCAGGCAGTTCCTTTGACCTCATGGATTCTCATTTGCTCTGACATGCACTGTAAGGTCTTGTAAGCTGTAAGGTCTTATATAGACAGGTGTGTGGCTTTCCTAATCAAGTCCAATCAGTATAATCAAACACAGCTGGACTCAAATGAAGCTGTAGAACCATCTCAAGGATGATCAGAAGAAATGGACAGCACCTGAGTTAAATATGAGTGTCACAGCAAAGGGTCTGAATACTTAGGACCATGTGATATTTCAGTTTTCCTTTTTTAATAATTCTGCAAAAATGTCAACAATTCTGTTTTTCTGTCAATATGGGGTGCTGTGTGTACATTAATGGAGGGGAAAAAAAATGAACTTAAATGCATTTTAGCAAATGGCTGCAATATAACAAAGTGAAAAATTTAAGGGGGTCTGAATACTTTCCGTCCCCAATATATATATATATATATATATATATATATATATTTATATTACATACACACACACATACCTAGGACAAGGACACAAGAGCAGAGAGGAGAGACAGCAGGGCTGCAGAGGCACGCAAAATGACCACGGTGTCAGGGCTCAGCAGCCATGATCACCGTGGTCAGTTTACATAGGGAAGGGGAGAAACTGGCAGGATCAGTCACGGTTTGTTTTTTTTGTTTTTTTAGGTGTTACCATGGTCCAAATGACACCGGACAAGCACTGTGTCATATAACATGCTTTAAAAAAGGAGCAGGGTCCATTTTTTTTGTTTGAGTTAACATACGCTTTAAAGGTAACTTCTGCCTATGTATTGCTTCATCACACATTTTTTAATTAATGTATTGCCTTCATTTACTTTAAAATGGTCTTGTGTGTGTGGCACAAAGAGCAAAATGCCATATATGTGTTAAGCCTGGTACACCATGAGATTATAGGACGAATGATCGTCTGTTTTTTTTTTTTTTGCATGCTTTTGTATGTCTCTGGATTGAAAACTAATAGGTTACTAAACTACGTAAATCCCTGTACGACAGAATAAAAAGTTCGGAAATGATGTAATGTATTTTCAGACGAAAACTGTACTGATTAAAACAAAAACAAACTAACTATCTGGTATCATAGGAGAAAATTTTTCGTTTTTGTCCCTGCGGAAAATTTCAGACAAATGCTGTGTACCAACGGTCAGATTATCGTATGACTGCTTCCAAAGCGGTATTTTTTGTACGATATTCTGGATCGTGTGTACAGGGCTAAAGTCGTGCAAGGTAATGAGCCACAATAGAAATTTTAATTTAACTCCCCACTATTCTCAAGTGCGAGTACAATGATATGCAAGTAGTTCAGTTTATCTAAATCATGCTGTAACTCCCCCCTACAAAAAGGACTGAACCCAACGTACCTGTATGTAATACTGAGGGTCAGATACATGAGAAAAAAGGCCAGAAACTCTTTGTACAATAGCTTGTAAATGCTGCCTCTCCATAGTAGCAGGAGCTTATAGAACCCACCAAATCGTGCATTTGCCACCCGTGCTGTATATGTGACCGTCATGACACCCAGCTACGCGGCACAACACAGTAACCTGAAAAAGAGAAAAACATTAAAAAAAACACCAACAAGAAAAAAAATAAAAAATATATATATATATATATATATATATATATATATATATAATAAAAAAAAGGTAAATCAGACATTCAGAGGCTAAGCTACTGTACGATATTACAGGGGTAATAAGACACTCAGGAGCTGGGTTACTGTAATAAGATATTACAGGGGTAATAAGATACTCAGGAGCTGGGTTACTGTAATAAGATATTACAGGGGTAATAAGACACTCAGGAGCTGGGTTACTGTAATAAGATATTACAGGGGTAATAAGACACTCTGGAGCTGGGTTACTGTAATAAGATATTACAGGGGTAATAAGACACTCTGGAGCTGGGTTACTGTAATAAGATATTACAGGGGTAATAAGACACTCTGGAGCTGGGTTACTGTAATAAGATATTACAGGGGTAATAAGACACTCTGGAGCTGGGTTACTGTAATAAGATATTACAGGGGTAATAAGACACTCTGGAGCTGGGTTACTGTAATAAGATATTACAGGGGTGATAAGACACTCAGGAGCTGGGTTACTGTAATAAAATATTACAGGGGTAATAAGACACTCAGGAGCTGGGTGACTGTGTTTAACTGCATTACTGATCCATTGTCTCCATTGCTTTTTCTCTCCATCACCGATTAATTAGTAACATTTCTGGGTGTCCATTATTGACCTCCATGGGATGAGAACAGGTAGGAGAGGTTTGTGGGGAATGTTAAGTAATCTGTTCCTGTCTTCAATGCATAAACAAAAGGGCCCGACACGTTTATTATCTGTCTAGTCTATATACCGTCTGCTTCTCGAGCTGTTCATACATTCCTGACAATAGCAATCATTAGATTTTAGATTGAGCCATCCTGGCCAAGGACAGGTTAAGTCCATATAAAACAAACAAGCACCACAGGTGCAGAGATAACCAGACTCATTCCCATGGATCACCACCATGGCCTCCTCTATCCTGGGTCAGGAGATGATTGTGTTCCATAGAAACCTCATTCTCCCTTTGAGGCTTTGGTGAGATAACACAAAAAGGAGTTTGATTATTTATGGAAGGGAACTTGCTTTGTGACACTTTGATAAATGAAGAAGCCTTATCTAAGAGAGAGTCTTATGCTTTAATAACATGTGCAGAAATCAGACTGACTGACACTACTCCAGCTTTACGTATTGACAAAGTATTTCCCATAGTCATAGTTAAAAAACTAAATTTTTTTTGGATTGTATGGTTTTTTGGCATGCACTAATTTTCAGGTTTTTACAAAGTTTTTTCCCCCCTGAAATGATGTTTCCCACTGTATAGAATATAGAGCAGCACTGTTATTTATGGGTCTCAAGAAATCATGGACACACAAACTAAAAGTATTGGGACGCCTGCCTTTACACGCACATTAAAGTGGAAGTAAACCCATCCATAAAACTCTTTCATTTCCGGCAAATGCCAGAAATGTTACCCTCCCATTGGTTGTGCTCTCAACAAAACTGTCAAACCACCCAATGACTGGTGTCATAACTGATCACATGTGCAGCATCATGACATTTGTAGATTAAACAGAGGCCAAGATGGCGGATTCCTTGTCTGAAAACGATAGGGGGGGGGGGGGGGGGGTTACTTCCACTTTAACTTTAATGGCATCCCAGTCTTATGCCCCGTACACACGGTCGGATTTTCCGATGGACAATGTCCGATCGGAGCGTGTTGTCGGAAATTCCAACCGTGTGTGGGCGCCATCGGACATTTTCCATCGGATTTTCCGACACACAAAGTTGGACAGCAGGAGATAAAATTTTCGGACAACAAAATCCGTTGTCGGAAATTCCGATCGTGTGTACACAAATCCAATGGACAAAGTGCCACGCATGCTCAGAATAAATAAAGAAATGAAAGCTATTGGCCACTGCCCCGTTTATAGTCCCGACGTACGTGTTTTACGTCACCGCGTTCAGAATGATCGGATTTTCTGACAACTTTGTGTGACCGTGTGTATGCAAGACAAGTTTGAGCCAACATCCGTCGGAAAAAATCCTAGGATTTTGTTGTCGGAATGTCCGAACAAAGTCCGACCGTGTGTACGGGGCATTAGTCCGTAGGGTTCAATATTGAGTTGGCCCATCCTTTGCAGCTATAACAGCTTCAACTCATCTGGGAAGGCTGTCCACAAGGTTTAGGAGTGTGTCTATGGGAATGTTTCACCATTCTTCCAGAAGAGCATTTGTGATGTCAGGTACTGATGTGGACGAGAAGGCCTGGCTTGCAGTCTCCCCGATAGAACACCTTTGGGATGAATTAGAGCGTTGAGGTCGGGACTCTGTGCAGGCCAGTCATGTTCCTCCACCCCAAACGCGTTCATCCATGTCTTGATGGACCTTGCTTTGTGCACTGGTCCAAATCATTTGGTGGGAGGAGGGGATGGATTATGGCGTGGGGTTGTTTTTCAGGGGTTGGGCTTGGCCCCTTAGTTCCAGTGAAAGGAAATCCTAAGGCATCGATATACCAAGACAAATTTCATGCTCCCGACTTTGTGGGAACAGTTTGGGGCTGGCCCCTTCCTATTCCAACATAACTGTGCACCAGTGCACAAAGCAAGGTCCATAAAGACATGGATGAGCTAGTTTGGGGTGGAGGAACATGACTGGCCTGCACAGAGTCCTGACCTCAACCTGATAGAACACCTTTGGGATGAATTAGAGCAGAGAATGCAAGCCAGGCCTTCTCATCCACATCAGTGCCTGACCTCACAAATGTGCTTCTAGAAGAAGTCTATGGAATGTTTGACCAAACATTCTCCGGGTCTTATATCTATGCTTCCTTGAATGGCCAGTCATCCTTCACCTCACTTTCCTATGTAGCCCAGTGGGAACGAGATATTGGTACGGAGATCGATCCGGCGGACTGGAGCAGGGCTTGGTCTTCAATTGCCAAATGCTCCTTCAATACTGCCACCTTGGAGGCGGCATACAAAGTGTTGTACTGGGTTCCAGCACGTTTTGCTTGTGCCAACCCAGGTTCTTGTAAAAACTGTTTCCAGGGGTGGGTCCTGGGATGCTCTGAACACTTGGTGGACTTGCCCCCGATTGGTGGGCTTCTGATCCTGAGTGTTTGGTTTGCTGTATCCCCGGTTTCATTTGAACAATCGAAAGGAGGCTAAATTTGCTTTGCTACATTGCCCCATCCCAGGCCTATTTGCTTGTCAGCAGAAATTGGTAACCTACTTGTTTATAGCTGCTAAAAGGATGATTGCCCGGGCATGGAAGAAACCTACGGTTCCTTTCCAGGGAGTGAGATACAGCTTGATGGCCATGATGGTTAATGAACAAATGTCCAGTATTCTTAAACACACACATGCAAAGTTTCTTAAAGTCTGGGAACCATGGTTGACGTATGCCTCCCCTGATATCCCTCCGGCAAGTGCGAGGAAGTGCGAGTCGGCTCCAACTGGTATCTTGTGCAATACTGGATTCCCTATTCTTTCATCTTATCTTTACCTTATTCTTCTCTTTTCTCTCTGTTCTTTTTCTTGTATTGGGCTCTTAAGCCCACCTTAGTTGTCTATAGATGCCCAGGACTATTTAATATAAAAGTTCTAAAGATACAGGTCCTGGCTACTTTTGCACTCAATGGGGGTAGCCCCAAGCTATATGTATGTTCCAGTTAAGATTTCTGTGCTCGTTAAATTGGGGGGCCTTCCCTTCTTTGTTTACGCTGTGTTCTTTCTCCCGCCAGTCATAGCCCCGGCGTGGGCAGACTAGGTGCTTTTGTGTTACCACATACAGTATCTCACAAAAGTGAGTACACCCCTCACATTTTTGTAAATATTTTATTATATATCTTTTCATGTGACAACACTGAAGAAATGACACTTTGCTACAATGTAAAGTAGTGAGTGTACAGCTTGTATAACAGTGTAAATTTGCTGTCCCCTCAAAATAACTCAACACACAGCCATTAATGTCTAAACCGCTGGCAACAAAAGTGAGTGCACCCCTAAGTGAAAATGTCCAAATTGGGCCCAAAGTGTCAATATTTTGTGTGGCCACCATTATTTTAAAGCACTGCCTTAACCCTCTTGGGCATGGAGTTCACCAGAGCTTCTCAGGTTGCCCCTGGAGTCCTCTTCCACTCCTCCATGATGACATCACGGAGCTGGTGGATGTTAGAGACCTTGCACTCCTCCACCTTCCGTTTGAGGATGCCCCACAGATGCTCAATAGGGTTTAGGTATGGATACATGCTTGGCCAGTCCATCTCCTTTACCCTCAGCTTCTTTAGCAAGGCAGTGGTCATCTTGGAGGTGTGTTTGGGGTCATTCTGTTGAAATGCTGCCCTGCGGCCCAGTCTCTGAAGGGAGGGGATCATTCTCTGCTTCAGTATGTCACAGTACATGTTGGCATTCATGGTTCCCTCAATGAACTGTATCTCCCCAGTGCAGGCAGCACTCATGCAGCCCCAGACCATGACACTCCCACCACCATGCTTGGCTGTAGGCAAGACACACTTGTCTTTGTACTCCTCACCTGGTTGCCCCCACACACGCTTGACACCATCTGAACCAAATACGTTTATCTTGGTCTCATCAGACCACAGGACATGGTTCCAGTAATCCATGCCCTTAGTCTGCTTGTCTTCAGCAAACTGTTTGCGGGTTCTCTTGTGCATCATCTTTAGAAGAGGCTTCCTTCTGGGACGACAGCCATGCAGACCAATTTGATGCAGTGTGCGGCGTATGGTCTGAGCACTGACAGGCTGACCCCCCCACCCCTTCAACCTCTGCAGCAATGCTGGCAGCTCTCATACGTCTATTTCCCAAAGACAACCTCTGGATATGACGCTGAGCACGTGCACTCAACTTCTTTAGTCGACCATGGCGAGGCCTGTTCTAAGTGGAACCTGTCCTGTTAAACCGCTGTATGGGATTGGACACCGTGCTGCAGCTCAGTTTCAGGGTCTTGGCAATCTTCTTATAGCCTAGGCCATCTTTATGTAGAGCAACAATTCTTTTTTTCAGATCCTCAGAGTTCTTTGCCATGAGGTGCCATGTTGAAATTTCAGTGACCAGTATGAGAGAGTGAGAGCGATAACACCAAATTTAACACACCTGCTCCCCATTCACACCTGAGACCTTGTAAGACTAACGAGTCACATGACATCGGGAAGGGAAAATGGCTAATTGGGCCCAATTTGGACATTTTCACTTAGGGGTGTACTCACTTTTGTTGCCAGCAGTTCAGACATTAATGGCTGTGTGTTGAGTTATTTTTTTGAGGGAGACAGCAAATTTACACTGTTATACAAGCTGTACACTCACTACTTTACATTGTAGAAAAGCGTCATTTCTTCAGTGTTCTCACATGAAAAGATAGAATAAAATATTTAGAAAAATGTGAGCGGTGTACTCACTTTTGTGAGATACTGTATGTTAAATGATATTCCTGCAATAAAAATGATTGAACCAGAAACATTCCCATAGACACACTCCTAAACCTTGTGGACAGCCTTTTACAGAAGAGTTGAAGCTGTTATAGCTGCAAAGAGTGGGCCAACGCAATAATGAACCCTACGGACTAAGACTGGGATGCCATTATAGTTCATGTGCGTGTAAAGGCAGGCGTCCCAATACTTTTGACAATAAAGTGCAAGAATACATTCTGTATGGTTTGTTACTTTTCAACTGTGGCTGATTAGTGTATAATAGACATGTGCACACTGAAATATTTCGTTTCGGAATTTCGTTTGAAAAATAAAATTTAGTTACTCCCAAAATTCGTTTTTAATTTCGTTTTTCATTAAAAATTGCATTAGTCCGAAAATCCAAATTAAGGTTGAATCTGTCATTGAAGGCTTATGGTGTCTGTCGAATGTTCAAAGAAAATTCGACAGAGCAGCTAAACTGTACGATGCCGTATAGTTTACCTGCTCCGTCGAATCTTCTTAGAACTTTCAACAGGCACCATAAGCCAAAGTACGTGTGTACTTAGTTCTAGCTATTTTACTGCTCCTCCTCTTTGGTTACAATCAGCCAATAACATTCATCATCATCATCATCATCATCATTATTTTTATTTATCTTTTCTCCCCTACGTCGAATCTCTTCTCCCCTACGTCGAATCTCTTCTCCCCTACGTCGAATCTCTTCTCTCTATGTAGAATAATCTTGGACTTAAGGTTAGGCACATTCGACCACAGGTTTGATGGACACAGATTGTTATTGTCATCATCATGTTGAATCTCCTATCTATATCGAACTGTTGTAGCAACGAAAATAAAGCATTTGTTTATGTCGGATCTTTCGTTTTTCGGATTCTGCACTTTCGTTATCGTTTGTTAAAACAATAACGAAAATACCTGAAATTTGGACGAAAACGAATGCACATGGCTAGTGTATAATATTTCTTCTTGCTTTCTTCTCGTTTTCAGAAATTCCAAGGTTTCAAGCATCATAGGGCCTGAACAGGTGAACAGAGCATAGAGGAGTGAAGTGGATCACTATAGGTGGGGGGGGCTTGAGTCTGGAATGATTATATTCTTTTAAAACACTCGTCCTAGCTTTTCTAAAATTACAAAAAACTGTTGTATCATCATCAGAAATAACATTATCCAGACCCACGGACCTCAGTCGCAGTGTAAGCAGCCCACACAGTAGGATTTATACAGTCCAGGTAGGGGGTTGTATTCCTTTGTTCCAGATAAAACACAATAGACATTCCATTTTTATTGGATTAGTCAGCATTCCTCCACTTTCCCTGCACTTGACTCTATCCAGTGTAGTCCTTCAGCCATACAGAACAGAGAATTCAGGATTTGCTGGGTAAACCAGCCCTACGACCTAACATTAGGAGGACCTGTACAAACTGACCGTAGCTAACCACATAACTTGGGGGCGCCTTTCCGGTAAACAAAGACCTTCATAAATAAATGATACGATCAGTAAACCTTATTTCTGCAGAAAATAGCTCAAACAACATATACATCCATTTCTGTAGAAGCATGCTTGCCTATGAATTTGTAGCGATAATCAGGACACGGCTGGACGCAAACAGGCCGCGCAGCCTTCTGAGATGGTCACAGACAGCAGACGGTCACATTGGCGGGAGATCAGTGGCTGAGGGATTTCGGAATGTTCCGCACACAGCAGGTACCGTACCGCAGGATGACGGGAGGATGTGACCCACGGGGTTCATACTGATCAGTTCCAAGAGTGCCAATTGAATTAGAGGGACTGAAACCTCCAACTGTAAGGAAATGAGGGCCGAATACAACACTAGAACCCCGAGACGGGTGTCAGAAACCATCCCCTGAAATGGCACAAGGAAGTCTTCCTGGACAGCAGCTTGAGGGCAATAAATGCATGGATGCACTACAAAGGCATCTGGGCACGCCTGTTATGGAACACTACTGAGATAACATTAAAATGTGAAAATTATAAATGGTCATCTGAGGAAGAGGAGCAAGAATTGGGACAGAAAAGGAAATGAATCACTGCACTCTGGACTGCAGCAACTTTATTATAAATGATATTCTTATTTGTCGAAAAAATTAAAAAAACACAACCACTACTTATAGTTCTAAAGCCTTAAAAAGGGATTTATTTATTTAAATAACAAACATGTCATACTTACCTCCACTGTGCAGCTCGTTTTGCACAGAGTGGCCCCGAACCTGCTCTTCTGGGCACCCCCGTCGGCTCTCGCGGCTCCTCCCCACATCAGATAAGCCCCTAGGAGAAGCGTTCTCCCGACTGGGTTACCTTGCAGGTGCGCTCACGAGTCCAGCATTCAGCGTCCATAGCCGCTTAATGTATGACTTGGCCCCGCCCCCTGCGCCCGCGTCATTGGATTTGATTGACAGCAGCTGGAGCCAATGGCTGCGCTGCTATCAATCTATTCAATCAAGAGCCGAGAACCCCGGGCAGAGAGACAGCATGTCCCCGGCGGGCCAAGTTCCAGGGCTCAGTTAAGTTAAAACGGGAGGGGTTGGGGGGCAGGTCACTGCTAGGTGTTTTTTCACCTTAATGCATTAAGGTGAAAAAACACAAAGGTAAGGTTTACAACCCCTTTAAGGTTTTTCACATTAATGCATTAAAAAAAAGGTGAAAACCCTTCTGTGCTGACGTTGCCCCTCGAGACCCCCAACCCCCCCCCCCCCCCTTTTCCTTACCCGAGCCCAATCCAATCCAGCGATGTGCACCCGCCGCTGACTCTCTCCTCAGTGGACAGATTGATAGCAGCGGGAGCGATTGGCTCCTGCTGCTGTCAATTAAATCCGGTGAAGTCCCACCTTCTGTGTCAATAGAAGCAGCAGCAGGACTCGGGAGCGAGCACGCACGGGTGTCCCCAAGGAAAGCGGCTTTCCCTGGGGGCATCCGATGGAGGGGCATGGAGCGCAGGCGGGGGACCCAAGAAGAGGACCGGGGCTGCTCTGTGAAAAACCACTGCACAGAGCAGGTAGGTAGCGGCAAGTTTTTTTTTTTTTTAAATAAAAATAACAAAAAAAAACTAAGCTTTATAACCAGTTTAATGGCCCTATAAATTATTGTTTTTATACTCTTTACTTAAAGAAGTTTTAGCAAGTTACACGTTAATTTCATCAGTTCGGTCACGTTTTTTTTCAAAGAAAAAAAAAAAAAAAAAAAAAAAAAACACAACGAATGAAGTTTACATCAGTTTGTCATCAGTTTTTTACATTCTCCAGCTAGAGTCCTTAACCACTTGAGTACCGGAGCCATTTTTTCATGCAAAAAAAAAAAAAAAAAAAAACAGACCATTTATCCGTTCACATCCGTTTTTTATCCAATTCATTTTTTATTTGATTTTTTTAGCAGGAGAAAAAGTTGAGCTTTGATCTGTTCCGAAAAAAAAAAAAAAAAAAAAAAATGGATTTGGGACGGATGTCGCAAAGAAATGGATGATCCATTTACATCCATTTTTTCCAAAGAGATGCATGGATGTCTGTTTTTCATCCATCAACGGATAAATGAAAAATGGACAAACAGTCCGCATGTGTGAAAGGGGCCTAACTGTGACAACCAGTCAGATTGATCTTTCTCTTCTGAGCAATTTTTACATTTAATTCAAATTTGGAGGAGGCTGAGAGCAATGGAAGGGTCTTTTCTGAGGAAAGAAAGAATACAATTGAACTTGAATAGATTTTTTTTTTTTTTTTTTTTTTTTTAAACCAGAGTTCAGAGTCTTTTTTTTTTTAATCCACAGTGGTGCGAAAAAAACAAAAACCACTAAGTGTACAAAAGAGTTGCATGTGAAATACACGCAAAAGAAAAGGAAAGGAAAAAAAAAAAAAAAGAAACTGCACTTAAGGGCGTGCTTTTGTCCACCCCAAGAAGGGTTAGGACCTTGCCCTGAACCCCCTGGGGTGCAAGGCTCCTAACAGGGACAATGTTACGAACTAAAAGCAGTGTTCTTTTCTGCCCATCTTATCGGGTTTTCATATTTTTTTAACTGACAATTTTTATTGGTTTTCAAAAGATTCCAACAGAACATATAAGAAAACACGCATTGTTGTAGAAAACATATATATCTGGCAGGTTATCAACATACAGTATAGTCAGTGAAGATATTTGGTAAAGACATAAATCATACATCCAGAGACAATATGTGGCATTATCAGATTGACTGAGTAGGATTCCGAATTTCTGTAGTATAGTAGAATCTAACCTGCAAAAGTGCGTGCAAACGTATGGAGGAGAGGAAGAGGATAAAGAAAGGGTTAGGGAGAAAGAATAGGGGATGACAACCACCCGTTTTAGGAGCTCCGTACCACCTGGGGACACCAACCACAGGCACAAGTGTACCGTCTGCCAATAGAGGGCAGGACCAATAGGTATGATAAAGCGTCCCCAATTCTTTACAACAGCGCCAACAGTGGGGATCGGCCGAGAGATATGGAGTGGAGCAGGTCAGGGGTTTGGTACCAATGGAATAAAATCTTGTATTGATTTTCTTTATAGAGCGTACAGATGGAGCTCTTAGAGGCTTGTGACCATATGAGCTGCCACGTTTTTAGGGATATATCCTCACCCAGGGCCTGCTCCCACTTGCGCATATAGGCATGTCAAGGTCTGTTTGGCGATAAATCCATGATCAGGAGCTGGTAGGTGCGTGAGATCATACCTTTAGGGGACGAGCCCTGTAGACATATTTTTTTCAAATTCGGTTAAGGGGGGAGAATTGAAGGTTCGTTACCAAAGATTGTGCATAGTGGCGTATTTGTAGATAACTAAAAAAAGCCTGTCTGGGCAAGTCAAAGGCATCTTGCAGATCTTGAAAGGATCGCAAGGTTCTGGTTTTAGTATCCACCAATTGACCGTAGCGAAATAAGGCCCTATCCATCCAAAAGTGAGACATCTGCGAAGTCAAGCTGTCCGGGACATTGGGCGTAAATAGAAATGAGGTGACCAGGGAGGAAGTGGTGTTAAGCGGATATGTCAATTTTGCGCGTCGCCATACCGTTTATAGGTGCGCCATTGGTCCTAGTAGTTGGGCGATACATCCGAACTCCACAACATGGAATTCGGATGGATGGGGGCCAGCCACAGTTTTTCAATTTGTGTCCAGCGGTTATAAGCGTGGAGGGTGCACCAAGAGGTTACAGGGCGCAACTGGGCTGCCAGATAATACTTGTCTATGTTGGGAAACGCAAGGCCGCCTTGGTTGCGGAAAGCATACAAGACTAATCTAGCAATCCGGTGCCTCTTATAATTCCAGAATAATTTTAGCAGATCACCCTGAAGGTTCTTAAAATGCGAAGCTGGGATGGGGATGGGCAGTGTCTCAAAGAGGTAGAGAAGTTTAGGTAGAATTGTCATCTTTATGGTCGCAAGGCGGCCAAAAAGAGATAGCTTTAGAGATTTCCACTTGGCCAGTGAGGCTCTAATGGAGGTGTATAGTTGGCCTTATAAAGAGTGTCGTAGGTGTATGTGAGGTGGACCCCGAGGTATTTTAAGGAAGAAGTATTCCACGCGTAGTTGAATGATTGTGAGAGAGCAGACCGTGTCTGGAGGGGTATATTGAGGGGGAGGGCTTCCGTCTTTGAATTATTAATTTTGTATCCTGAGAGGGCGCCGTATCGATCTAGCTCTACGTGTAAATTCAGGAGGGAAACATGGGGTTGTGTAAGGGTAAGCAGAACATCATCCGCAAATAAGGATATCTTAAAGTCCCTAATACGTACAGGGATGCCGTGAAAGTTTGGGTTCTTTCTGATATGGGCTGCTAGGGGCTCAATATGATCGGGAAAGTGGGGGAGGAGGCGAACTGGGTTCGAACTAGGGCCAAGGGGGCGAGTGTAGGTGAGCAATGGCTCGGAGGAAAGGGCCATCAATCCCGACACAGTGGAGTGTTGCAAACAAGAATGGCCAGCTCAGCCTATCGAAGGCTTTTTCCGCGTCTAAACTGAGAAGCAATGCCTCTGACCTATTCCTGTTTGCAACTTCTATGAGGTCAATAACTCTCCGAGTGTTATCCCCTGCCTGGCGAAGGGGAATGAATCCTACTTGATCCTTGTGGATTAGTGATAGCATGAAGTTGTTTAACCTATTTGCCAGTAGTTTCATAAAAATTTTCAGGTCTGCATTAAGGAGTGCGATCGGCCTGTAGTTAGGGCATAATGTATGGTCCTTTCCCGATTTGGGGAGCAATGTAAGGAAGGAGGTCTGCGTGTCTCTCGGGATAGGTGTATCGGTCAGAAAAGAGTTGAACAAAAAAGGTGTAATGTGAGGGAGAAGAAGTGGTAGAAAAGTTTTGTAGTAGAGGTATGGTAGGCCATCGGGCCCAGGGGCCTTGTTATTCAGTAGAGATTTAATCGTGTCGGATACTGGAGGAGGATAGAGTAGGAAGATCGCAGTCCACTAGGTAGGAGTGAATGGCTTGGGATAAGTCAGGAGATGGAGGGTTATGTGGCACATTTGGATCCTTATATAAAGTCGAATAGTAGTTGTAAAAGAGTTGGGCAATTTTAGAGGGAAGAGACTGAGGAGTGCCAGTTGCATCTTTAAGAGGGGTAGATGAGGTAGCTGCCGCCCGTTCATGAAGTTGTCTTGCTAGAAGCGTATGTGGTTTATTAGCCTTGTCGTAAAATGTCTGTCGCAGACCAAGTGGCGCTTTGGGTTTTCATATTTTAAAGTCAATCTGCAGGCAAAGATTGGGTGGGTGCTTTGTCGGATACGTTAAGGGATACTAAAGTTCTAATTTTTTTTGTTGAAAAATAACAAACATGTTATACTAATCCTTCTCTGTGTAGTGGTTTTGCACAGAGCAGCCCAGATCCTCCTTTTCTCGGGTCCCTAGCAGGTGCTTCTGGCTCCTCCTGCCTGCCAAGTGCCCTCAGCAACATCACTGGATCGAGATGGGGCTCAGGTAAGCATTAGGGGGCCTGCTGCACACAGAAGGTTTTTTAATCAGAATGCATAAAAAAAAAAAAAAAAAAAAAAAAAAAAACCCAACCCACACACACTTCTGTCTTTACAACCACTTTAAATACTAAAAGCATGTTGACACCACAACACTCTACTGCACATGGCTGCTCAATGACAAGGTGAATGGGCCTTGAGCACTCATTTACACTGAAGGCGGGTTTGAAATTGTGCGAGTTCACTTGAACTCGCATAATTTCAAACCCACATTTCAGTGCGAGTTTAGGAGCAATTTGAGAGACATCTGTGCAGGTTCATGCATAGATTTCTATTGAAATCGTCCCGGAAGTGGCCAAAAGTAGTGCAGGAACTACTTTTGGGAATCGGTTTGGGAATCAGTGCGGGAACCGCTAAGTCGGCGCCCCACCGATTCAGGCAGTGCCCGTTGCCGGCAATAGGCTGTGATTTGACATGTCAAATTGCACCATTGTGAACAAAGGCTTAAAAGTAAACCGAGACACAAAACCCACTTCAGAAAGTTGATAATACAGAAGCAGAGATTTGGTGATACTTCATGTTTAAGGCAATTTTAGTCAACCTAATCTGAGGTTGTCATTGCTCACCTGCCCTTAGAAAAGACCAGTTCTTTGCCTGTCATGCTGATCCTGTGGCTTCAGCACATTGCCAGTCACTGACCCAGAACAAGTATGCAGATCAGGAGTTTTTACTTTCCTGTTCCTGCATGCTTATTTGAATGTCTTGGAACATAACGAAGCCAGGAACAACCAGGCCCCTAGCATTTCCAGATGGGGGTCAGCCGTTGCAGCCCATGTCCATCTGTCAGTACAGGTCTCCTTTAATCGTAATCACCTCTTCCACCAACAAAGCCGTGTACACAGTGTTCTTCTACCTGCTGTTTGTTTGGGGTCTGCCCAGGAATGCAATGGCTGGTGCAGAGTGGTGTGATGGGAGGGAGGAGAAGGCAACAAATGTAAAGAGAAAAAAGGCAGAGAAAAAAAACAAACTGGGGGGGGGGGGAGAGATTTACTTAAACTGGAGCAGACAGAATCTGGTGCAGTTCTGCATAGTAACCAGCTTCTAACTTCAGCTTGTTCAATGAAACTTTAATAAAACCTGGAAACTGGTGGGTTACTATGCACATCTGCACAAAATTCTGTGCGCTTCAGTAAATCTAACCCAATATTCTTCTATTCTATGAGCTTGACCTACTACCCTGCACCGACTACCCCTTCGCCACACAAATTATGAATGATTCCAATAGTTTTAGATTACTGCCGACCACAACTCCGTTAGACTGACCAGCAGTTACGTGGTGTAACCCTAGGTTTACACTTAAGCATTTTTTTAGTGTGGTTTTGCAGTTTGCAGAAACACAACATTCCATTTAACATGGTTTCCCATGGTACACGTTCACATCTATGCATTTTTTGGAAAGGGTCAGGGACATTTTTTTCCCCTCAGCAAATTGCTTTTTGCATGTAATAGATTTCAATGGACCTGCACCAAAAATGCAAGTGTTGCATTTTTTTTAAGTGTTTTTACATGCGTTTTGATTTATTTTTTTTCCCTCTCCACAACACACTGTGTATAGCTGGATGTTAAAGCAGAGTTCCGCCAAATTTAAAATTTTTAAGTCAGCAGCTACAAATACTGCAGCTGCTGACTTTTAAAATAACGGATACTTACCTGTCCAGGGCGCCTGCGATGTCGGCACCCAAAACCGATGTATCCCTCGGCTCTCGGGTGGAGGCGCCGCCATCTTTGGTAAGGGAGTCAGGAAGTGAAGCCTTGCGGCTTCACAGCCTGGTTCCCTACTGCACGTGCGCGAGTCGCTCTGCGCGATACCACTTGTTCCCTGCTGTCTTCTGGGACCCATGTGTCTCCCAGAAGCCAGCGGGGGGGGGGGGGGGGACATTATGTAAATTTTCCGGACACTGCAGCTATCTATGCCCAGAAGTGGGAGCAAATACCTGGATTAGACAGGTATCTGCTCCCCCCTCCCCCTGAAAGGTGCCAAATGTGACACCGGAAGGGGGGGGGGGGGATTCTGAAAAGCGGAAGTTCCATTTTTGGGTGGAACTCCGCTTTAAGGAGCGCTCTATGGGTAAAGTCATGAGTAGCATAAATTACATCTGGACTGGTAAATAGATGAAAAGTAGGTTTATTGCACTAAGATGTTATAATATAATGTTTTCATTATTTATTTCTTAGCCCCCGGTGCTCACGTGACTCCCAAACGCTGGGCTGACTGCTACAGCGGGGGGGTTGTGTGTGTATATATATATATATATATATATATATATATATATATATATATATATATATATATATATATATATATATATATATATATATATATATATATATATATATATATATATATATATATATATATATATATATATATATATTTTTTTTTTTTTTTTTATTACACACACAGTATCTCACAAAAGTGAGTACACCCCTCACATTTTTGTAAATATTTTATTCTGTCTTTTCATGTGACAACACTGAAGAAATGACACTTTGCGACAATGTAAAGTAGTGAGTGTACAGCTTGTATAAATCTGCTGTCCCCTCAAAATAACAACACACAGCCATTAATGTCTAAACAGCTGGCAACAAAAAAAAAAGTGAGTACACCCCCAAGTGAAAATGTCTGAATTGGGCTCAATTAGCCGTTTTCCCTCCCCGGTGTCATGTGACTCGTTAGTGTTACAAGGTCTCAGGTGTGAATGGGGAGCAGTAGAGCTGCACAATTAATCGTTAAAAAATCGTGATCTCGATTCACCTTCCCTGACGATCTCTCCTGCTGAGTTTGCCGATTCTTTCATATAAACAAGTAGAGAGATTATCTGTTCACTCAGCTGTCAAAAGAAAACATCCAGGCAGTCTGCCAAGTTTAGAACTTGAAACATTGTATCTAACTTCCTTCTTAGATCAAAGGGATAAACTTCTCTGTGTAAACAAATAACCTGGGCAATCTGCCAAGCTTTAAACAACGTGTAAATGCAGGAAGTTTAACCACTTAAAGTCTAAATCTTTTTCTGACACTTCTTTCTTAAGTTAAAAATCAATATTTTTTGCTAAAAAAAAAATTACTTGGAACCCCCAAACATAAATATATATATATATATATATATATATATATATATATATATATATATATATATATATATATTTTAGCAGAGACCCTAGGGAATAGAATGGCAATTGCTGCAATATTTTGTCACACTGTATTTGCCCAGCGGTCTTTCAAATGCAATTTTTTGGGAAAAAGTGCACTTCAATAAAAACAAAACAAAAAAAAAAAAAAACAAACACAGTAAAGAGCACAATTTTTTTGTTTTAATGTTAAAGATGGTGTTACGCCGCAAGAATCGTGAGAGAATCGTGATTTATCCTCTAAGCAAAAAAATCGTGATTCTTATTTTAGCCAGAATCGTGCAGCTCTAGGGAGCAGGTGTGTTAAATTTGACATTCTCATTCTCTCATACTGGTCACTACCTCATGACAAAGAACTCTGAGGATCTGAAAAAAAGAATTGTTGCTCTACATAAAGATGGCCTAGGATACAAGAAGATTGCCAAGACCCTGAAACTGAGCTGCAGCACGATGGCCAAGACCATACAGCAGTTTAACAGGACAGGTTCCACTCAGAACAGACTTCGCCATGGTCAACCAAATGAGTTGAGTGCATGTGCTCAGCGTCATATCCAGAGGTTGTCTTTGGGAAATAGACGTATGAGTGCTGCCAGCATTTCTGCAGAGGTTGAAGGGGTGGGGGGTCAGCCTGTCAGTGCTCAGACCATACGCCGCACACTGCATCAAATTGGTCTGCATGGCTGTTGTCCCAGAAGGAAGCCTCTTCTAAAGATGATGCACAAGAATGCTTGTGTTCAGTAAACTGTTTGCGGGCTGACCAAGGACATGGATTACTGGAACCATGTCCTGTGGTCTGATAGACCAAGATCAACTTGGTTCAGATGGTGTCAAGCGTGTGTGGCGGTACCCAGGTGAGGAGTACAAAGACAAGTGTGTCTTGCCTACAGTTAAGCATGGTGGTGGGGGTGTCATGGTCTGGGGCTGCATGAGTGCTGCCGCCACTGGGGAGCTACAGATCATTGAGGGAACCATGAATGCCAACATGTACTGTGACATACTGAAGCAGAACATGATCCCCTCCCTTCAGAGACTGGGCCGCAGGGCAGTATTCCAACATGATAACAACCCCAAACACACCTCTGGTGAACTCCATGCCCAAGAGGGTTAAGGCAGTGCTGAAAAATAATATAATGATAATAATAATAATAATAATAATAATAAATATTTTTTTAAAGATAATCTGGGAGAATCAACTCAAGTGTTGCATGCGATATTAGGAACACGGTTCAGTCCAGACTGTATTTTAAAAGTCTTGGCAGGCCACATTTATTTAAAGGAAACAAAGTTCAAAGAAAATAACAGCAATTTAGCTCGCAGGGGGTTCCACCACTATTGTATAGTTCAAACCTCCATCCTCCTGGCTTACTCTCTTGCAGCACCGCTGCTTCAGACCTCACACCTAGGCCTTTGGGTCGCTCCTCAGGGCATATGCTCACGCTGCCAGCTGCAGCCTCCCTCTCCTAGAGAACGTGGGTGACCTCCTGACACTCATACACAGACCTGTCTGTAGGGTGGAGTCCTAACGACTCCTCAGCCAGACTTCCTGTCTGCCCGGGTGGAGCCGTCTCCAAGTAGGAGCCCTGAGCTCTCTATCCACAGGTGTGTAATTAGCATGCCTGCTTCTGCCACAATCAGGCTTATATCACTAATCCACAGCGTCACACGGGGTCGCCGCTTCACAATAATAAAAAAATGTATGTATGTATGTATATATATTACACACACACGATATTACCAAAAGTATTGGGACACCTGCCCTTACACGCACATGAACTTTAATGGCATCCCAGTCTTAGACCATAGGCTTCAATATTGAGTTGGCCCACCCTTTGCAGCTATAACAGCTTCTGGGAAGGCTGTCCACAAGGTTTAGGAATGTGTCTATGGGAAGGTTTGACCATTCTTCCAGAAGCACATTTGTGAGGTCAGGCACTGATGTGGACGAGAAGGCCTGGCTCGCAGTCTCCGCTATAATTCATCCCAAAAGGTGTTCTATCGGGTTGAGGTCAGGACTCTGTGCAGGCCAGTCAAGTTCCGCCACCCCAAACTTGCTCATCCATGTCTTTATGGACCTTGCTCTGTGCACTGGCCCCTTCGTTCCAGTGACGGGAACTCTTAAGGGGTCAGCATACTAACACATTTTGGACAATTTCATACTCCCAACTATGTGGGAACAGTTTGGGGATGGCTCCCTCCTGTTTCAACATGACTGCACACCAGTGCACAAAGCAAGGTCCAAAAAAGACATGGATGAGCAAGGTTGGGGTGGAGGAACTTGACTGGCCTGCACAGAGTCCTGACCTCAACCTGATAGAACACCTTTGGGATGAATTGGAGCAGAGACTGCAAGCCAGGCCTTCTCATCCAACATCAGTGCTTGACCTCACAAAATGTGCTTCTGGAAGAATGGTCAAACATTCCCATAGACACACTCCTAAACCTCGTGGACAGCCTTCCCAGAAGAGTTAAAGCTGTTACAGGTGCAGATGGTGGGCCAACTCAATATTGAACCCTACGGACTAAAGCCCCGTACACACGGGTAGAATGTTGGGACACATTTTCAGGTTAAAAAAAAAAGATCTGACATTCCACCCATTTTTGGACGTGCATGCAGGAAAACCAGCAGCTGACCAACTATCAGTGCTCTTAGCCAATGACAGAGAGCGTTGAGCGAGTGTTCCGCCGAGAAAGTTCCTCTCTGCATATAATGACCCCCCTGTACTGCACAGGCACAGCACTTCACAGTACGAACAACAAGGAAGCCGCCGAAAATCTCTGAAGCTGAACAGCTGTGAGTGAACTGTAGACGGCGCCTGCGCAATGAGCAGGACATTGTGCCCGATGCTGCTGCACGCTCCCGATGCTCGTGCTACTCTGCAAAGGGCGGGTGTATTACTGTCATATCGTGGTAAGGGGCGGATGCTACAGAAGAGGTCGAATATTAAAGGGCAGAGCTGTTTGCACGAGCATCGGAAGCGTGCGGCATTGTCTGGTAGCATCTGTTTGTGCGCACCAGGCTTAAGACTGGGATAACATTAAAGTTCAGTGTCCCAATACTTTTGGTATTATAGTGTACACACATACAAAATGATCAAACTAGGAATAGTTGGAATGGACTTCTTAAAATGAGAGTTGGAATTGTTAGTTAGACATTCCTTGGCCATGTTAGGCCAAGGAGAGATAGTGTCACGTGGGCACATCTCAAATGTTTGTATGTTACATGGGAAAAAATAATAAAAACAGAATTAAAAAACAAAAAAAAAAAAAACACTAGGAATAGTTCCAAACTGACGGAGGTGTGGTAACAAACTTTCTGGAAAACAAACACAAAACTATAGCAACAAAAACAACCAAAACGAAAAAACAAAACCTCCCACCCCACACAATTAAAAAACAACAACTGCTCTGACATAAAAGCTGCTGCAGGGCGGAACACAGACTCACACCTTTGCAATGAGCTCTATTACCGCATGCATCTATACAATGCCTGTTAGTGCAACAGGTTTAGCACGCTTAGTGTGCGCTGACGTTCATTTTTCATTTTGGAGCAGCACTCCAATGCACTTAGGTAATGCAGCTCCAGCGCACATGCGGTGTATCGCACCACAATACATTACAGTGCATGGTGTTGCAATAAATAGTGCATTACAGTTTTCTAGGGCATTTTGATGTGTTGCTAGTTTATTCACATTTGACGAGTTACGTGCACAAAAACAAATGCGTTAACGCATTTTAACGCAACGCGCAGTGACACCAAGGTCTGTACATAGACCCCCCCCCCCCTAGGTGTATCCAGTAAAACAAAACAGGGAACTCCTCTTCTTAGCACAAGATATACAATGGATGCACAGGAAGTGGGATGATATGATCATGCTTACTGTGGAGACATTTTATCTAATGGAAGCTCAGGAGTCTTATTTGTTTTTTGTGATCAGTATACATCCCTGATAGCAAGGTACACACGACTGCTGAACAGTCTATAGAACACAAATATAAAAACTGAAAAACAAAACTGTAACAACAAACAAAAAATAAAATCTAATCAGTATACATTGTTGCCAGTTTACACACAACTTGGCTGCCGAACAGTCTATAGAAAATAAACAAGCTACTGTAATAGCATAAAGAACAAAACAAAACAAAACAAAAAAAAAAGTAAATATATACTTTTTTTTTTTTTTTTTCTTTATGCTATTACAGTAGCTTGTTTATTTTCTATAGACTGTTCGGCAGCCAAGTTGTGTGTAAACTGGCAGCAATGTATACTGATTAGATTTTATTTTTTGTTTGTTGTTACAGTTTTGTTTTTCAGTTTTTAGGTTTGTGTTCTATAGACTGTTCAGCAGTCGTTTGTACCTTGCTATCAGCAATGTATACTGATCACAAAAAACAAATTAGACTCCTGAGCTTCCATTAGAATATATATATATATATATATATATATATATATATATATATATATATATATATATATATATATATATATATATATATATATATATATATATATATATATATATATATTTATTTATTTAGGAAAAAATTTAAGAAAAAAAAAAAAAAAAAAAAAAAAAAAAAAAAAAAGGGGAAGGAGCACAAATGTGAACAGTTTCCATTTTTGCCAGATTACAGACACTTGGCTATGGAACACACACACAAATAGCAAACAACCAAAACAACTCGGGCTGCTGAAGAGTCTATGAAAAATAAACAAAAAAGGGGAACACCCCTTAACAAAACACAACAACTTTAGTAGCAAGCAAACAAAACCAAATGTGAACATTTGCTGCCTGCTTACAGACAAGTTGGCTGCTTAACAGTCTATGTAAAATAAACATATAAATAAAAAAAAATAATAAAAAAACCCACAGCAACATCTGTACTAGCAGGCAACCAAAAATTTAAAAATGATGTTGTCAGTATCCATTGCAGACAGCTTACAAGCAACTTGCTTAACAGTCTGTGAAAAATAAACAACAAACAACAAACAGCAGCAAAAAAAAATTAAATAATAATATTAATAATAGCAAATAAACAAAACAGTAAGCTTAATATGATCGGTATTCATTGTTTCCGGCATACAGGGAGACTTTATATAATAACGCTATATAAAAGATTTGCTGATTCTAAACAGGATTATAAAATATGTTGGTTTACTGACTTTTGTATACATATCATTACAAGCAAATATTGATAGTAATTACAATGTAACACATTTATAGGGATGTCCCCAGGTAGTCCAGTGACCCAGGAAGATACATTGTAGGCTATCACACACAGGGTCAGCGGTCCCCATTGTCCTGGTAGAAGGGTCCCTGTGTGTGACCCTCTCGGGTCATGTGATCATGGATAAGAAACACCTGCAATATGTTAGAACACAAGCAAGACTTACCTTCTGCAGAGGATTGTATGCTGGGCAGCTCCAGTCCAAATCACACAGGAGAGAAGTCTGACTCCAAACCCACCACTGCCTGCCCTGTGTCTCCTCTACCCCCTCCCTCTATTCTCACCCCCATCTGATTGTCCAGGTGATGGGGGAGGGGCAGGCCAGGATAGCTTGGGGGGTGGTGGGTGTTTACAATGAAACCCCAGCAGGGTGACACTGGATGTCCCAATCTACACCTCTACCCCCTGTGATCCCTTTTCTATTGTTAGGTTAGATTTTCATTTCATTTCCCCCCCAATTTCCTGGAATTATCTGCAATTGTCCTTCATCCCAATTGTAATGATGCTGGACACACACAACCATCATCCCCAGAGATTGTCAGCAGGCAGGTGATCGGCAGCAAAAATCAGAAACCTTTTGTAGTTGAAATGTATCTGTTTCTTTCTTTGAGATGCGTTTAACACACATTATGTTGCCCATTAGAGAGTGTGATGTTAAGGCAGCCAATTTAAAATGAACGGGCCGGCGGACTCCTAAAATGCCTAAAATCACACATGACTCTTTTTTTTGATAATGCACTGTCATGTGTTATGGAGTGCTACAGTACAGTTGGTTGGCTTGGGATGCTATTTAAAGTGAATGCCACCGGCATACAGGACCGCATGTTGTGTTCTACAATGTAGGAGTGGGGTTCCATTTAAAATGAATGGAAGTGCAATGCATATTATGTGCATTACAGCATGTTGTAATAACGCATTTAGTAATTCAAGTGTTAACTCAAGTTGGACATGTAAAGTCGGTAAAAATACGTACAAAACGACACCCCTAAAAACGAAACCCTAAAAACCTGGGGCCTGCATGGGATCATTGCTGGATGGTCTTTCAGCTTCTACTTCTGTTATACTTCTGCTATCCTTAATCCTGAATTCGCTTGACTCTGTTATTGACCCGGTGTAGCGTCACATATGGCAACCCATCACATTTCGCTACCCGCTGGAGTGTGCATGCGCGACGCCAACATATGTGTTCCAACACTTTTACGACAAAACTCCACACCCCTCGTGGGCTCGCTTCGCTTGCCACGCTTCGCTCGCCACGCTTCGGGCACGGCCTCGCTTCGCTCACCACGCTTCGGGCACGGCCTCGCTTCGCTCGCCACGCTTTGGGCATGGCCTCGCTTCGCTCGGCATAATTATATTCTAGCTGTATGTCCACTTGGATGGTGGGGCTTGAACCTGGACTTAGGGGTGGAGTTTTGTCGTAAAAGTGTTGGAACGCATATGGCGGCGTCGCGCATGCGCACTCCAGCGGGTAGCGAAATGTGATGGGTCGCCATATGTGACGCTACACCGGCTTTCCTCTGACCTGCCTCTTCTACTCCTGCCTGTTGATGTCTACTGCCTACCTGTCTTACCAACCTCAGCCTGGACTCTTGACCAAGACTTTGTCTAACGATTCTGTAAGTTGCTGCCAGCACTTTGCCAACCTTTGCTCGTTTCTGACCTTGAACCTGCTCCTGATTTTGTGTCTTCCTACCCTTCTGTTGCTTGGCTTGTGACCTGGCTCTGCTCTCTACTGGTTTGGGTGAAGTTGGGGTCCCCTCATCGCTGTTCTTCTGCCTGCTTGACACCAGTGCTCCCAAATCCGAGCACCTGTGCCCTACTATTGCCGTAGCAATTCCCGTCTCAACTTTCAGGGATGCTCGGGTGAGAATTGTTGCCCATTAGAGAGTGTGATGTTAAGGCAGCCAATTTAAAATGAATGGGTCGGCGCACTCCTAAAATACCTAAAATCACACATGACTCTTTTTTTTTTATAATGCACTGTCATGTGTTGTGGAGTGCTACAGTACAGTTGGTTGGCTTTGGATGCTATTTAAAGTGAATGCCACCGCCATACAGGACCGCATGTTGTGTTCTACAATGTAGGAGTGGGGTTCCATTTAAAATGAATGGAAGTGCAATGCATATTACGTGGCTTGTGACCTAGCTCTGCTCTCTACTGGTTTGGGTGAAGTTGGGGTGCCCTCATCGCTGTACTTCTGCCTGCTTGACACCAGTGCTCCCAAATCCTAGCACCTGTGCCCTACTATTGCCGTAGCAATTCCCATCTCAACTTTCAGGGATGCTCGGGTGAGAATTGTGCAAGAGGCCACCCTCACCATCTTGAGCTCCTCATACAGGTAGGTGGCACCCATATAATGGAAAGGGGGACTTGGCAAAGGGGCAATAGACTTCTCCTTCCTCGTGGCTTGAACATTCAGTTGGATAGCCAGTTATCCAATTAGCTGCCCTCATTGAAGTCAGGTGGTACTAACCCTCAGCTATTCCACTACTTCATCTTCAATTAAGGCTTTGTTATGCATCTCTTCCAAATTTATTTACAAATCGTTATTCAAGCCCTGAGGAAGGGGAGTCCATTCCCCTTAAAGGTATTGGCTCTATCAATGTTCAAAAAAATAAATTTAAAAGAACTTCCAAGCGAGAAAAGCATTTCCTACTAGACACTCCTCACTACATTCCCAGGATTTGATCTTCTGTTGAGCGATTCCTCCATCGTGATCATAGAGGCAGTTAACCACTGGTAAGGTCCTAGGCTTATAAGTCTTAACCACCTTCTTTCGAAGCAATCTTCTTTTAAATATTTTTGGGATGGTAACGGGAGTCGCTTTAATCCAAAATGCAAAGGGTACAGTGCATTAACACACAGAAATCCACCACCAAACATTTTCCACTGGTAGAACTGATAAACAAAAATTTGATGAGTTGCTATGTGTTACTGCTTTGCTCTCTGTGACTTTTTCCATGCTGAACTCCCATTAACATGGGCACAAGGTGCTTTGGGCTGGTGCCCCAAAGCACCCCCCCCATGTTGAGGGCATGTGACCTGGTATGGTTCAGGAGGGGGGGTGCTAGCTCACCCCTCCCCCTTCCTGGCCTGCATGCTCGGATAAGGGTCTGGTATGGATTTTGGGGGGACCCCAAGCCAAAAAAAAAAAGTTGGTGTGGGGTTCCCCTTAAAATCCATACCAGACCCCAAAGGGCCTGATATGGATTGAGAGGGGGCCCATGCTGTTTTTTTTTCAGAATTTTCTATTGCCGGCATTCTTTTGTTTACATTTCAGCTCTCAGTGGGGAATCCCGCTGACAGCTGATGAGTCATCGGTTGTTAAGGATGTGGCAACCGGCCTTTCCAGCCTGCTCCTTAACAACCAGCTATTCCTCACACAGAATTCAAATCAGTCGATCATTTTTCGTCCAATCCGAATTCAAATTGTTCAGAAAATTTGGAATTAATTTGAAAATTAATAAACTATAGGACATGAAATGAAACAAAACGAAACAAATTCCAAAATGAATCAACGAAACAAAATTAGTAACATAACGAATCTATCCAAAAGGAAACTAAAGCAATTTTTCCATTCTGTACATTTTCTAGCCATATTATGGCAAAGATGTGTTGAGCAACCACGCCCCTTTGTGTACATGCAGCTGCAAGACAGGGGTACCCCACCCGCCGTCGATTGACCCAGCAGTGACAGCTTCCTTCTGGGTTCGGAGCAAACCCAAGCCCATGAGTAGTGAACTAAGGCGGTTGCCTCTTCTGCTTACCCCTTGGCTCAGCCCCGGTCACTGGAACAGATGTCCGCATTCAAAGATTCCCTCTCACCTCCTGTTTCAGTGACAGCTGCAAATTTGGGATTTCCCATCACCTCCTATCCCGGTGACAATGGTCACCAGAGTGACTAAAGTTGATGGATCTTCCCTGTCAGGAACAATACACGGAGGGAACAACTCTTCCACACTCTAACCATTGACCAAGGCTAGTTGCCTATGCATCGAAATGCATGTTGTGCTGCAATTGACTTCTAAGGGCCTCCCTCAGAAGTCAATGGCTTCTGCTCGTTCCCTGCCGTCAGGCGGTCCACACACTTGCAACCTCTCAGCTCAGGTAAATTCTATGAAAGCCTTGTCTCTCTCATGCCTTTTGGTGTTACTTACTTTAATCTATTGGATTATATTTAGAATTGCTGGCTCATTCTCCTTTGTTCCTAGATTCTCACATAAGGGGTTGATAGAAACCTATGGGCAAATATACTCTCCCAGCGTTCCCCAGTAAAGAGAACCTGTCATCATTACTTTTTATGAAATTGTTGGATCAAATTACTCGCTACTTTTTCATGAACAAAGTAAGCCTGAGACTATATATACTTCAATTATGCAAACCTAAATTATGCGACATGTCTATATGCAATCTCTGAGAGCCTTCCGTTTCTTTTCTTTTTTGTCCCCCCCAGATTTTCAATTTTCAACCATTTACTTAAAGCGGAAGTAAACCAATCCATAAAACAGTCTCCCTTCCGGCACGTGCCGGAAATGCAGCACTCCCATTGGTTGTGCTCTCAACCAAACTGTCAAACCTTCCAATGGCTGGTGTCACAACTGATCACATGTGCAGCATCACGGCAGTTGTAGATTAAACAGAGGCAAAGATGGCAGCTTCCTTGGCTGAAAACGATAGGGGGGTTTCCTCACACTTTAATGATTAAGAGATTCACACTACTGTTGAACGCCCTCCCTCCCCTATGTTGAGATTTTCCCTTTGGGCTACTGGATACCTGAGCTAGTCTACTCTATTGTCCCATTACAAGTAAGCGCGCATCTGAGGTTATATACCCATTATAACGGCTTCTCTACTGCCAGCTGACGCTCTGGCTTACCATACTGTACGTTATTTGACAGATTTGTTCCGCCTGCTTGAGACTGGGTGATCCAAGAGAGGGCTTACTGTCCCTCAGTGGACAGAGAGATTGGGGCCTCTGTGCCATCCCTCCTGGTGGATTGCCGGCAGTAAGTGGCAGCTAATTTCCTCTTTTGTGATGATTTTATATGATGTGGTTCCATGTTTGAGGTTTTCGTATATATGTGAGTTACTTAACTAATCTGCATACAATATCTCACAAAAGTAAGTACACCCCTCACATTTTTGTAAATATTTTATTATATCTTTTCATGTGACAACACTGAAGAAATGACACTTTGCTACAATGTAAAGTAGTGAGTGTACAGCTTGTATAACAGTGTAAATTTGATGTCCCCTAAAAATAACTCAACACACAGCCATTAATGTCTAAAGGCAACTAATCATATACCCCTGAAGAAGAAAGTTCGAAATCTACTTTTGAAACACGGGTGACCTCTGTCCCCTGAATTCTATTTGTGGACAGAAGAATTTGGTTATTTCTGTTTGTCTACCATTTAGCATCTTGAAGGAACCACATTCAGTTTCTTTTATAGAATTACTGTTTAATTTTTAATGTGTATCAATAAACTTTTTGTACTTTTATATATATCTTTATTTATGCCTTTCAAAGTCCCATTTAGAGGTTGTTTTGTCCTAAGTGCACCCTTCGCAGCTATAACAGCTTCAACTCTTCTGGGAAGGCTGTACACAAGGTTTAGGAGTGTGTCTATGGGAATGTTTGACCATTCTTCCAGAAGCGCATTTGTGAGGTCAGGTACTGATGTTGGACGAGAAGGCCTGGCTCGCAGTCTGCACTCTAATTTATCCCAAAGGTGTTCTACTGGGTTGAGGTCAGGACTCTGTGCAGGCCAGTCAAGTTCCTCCACCCCATACTCGCTCATTCATGTCTTTATGGACCTTGCTTTGTGCACTGGTGCGCAGTCATGTTGAAAAAGGAAGGTCTATCCCCAAACTGTTCCCACAAAGTTGAGTGCATGAAATTGTCCAAAATGTCTTGGTATGCTGACGCCTTAAGAGTTCCCTTCACTGGAACTAAGGGGCCAAGTCAATCTCTGAAAAAGAACCCCACACCATAATTCATCCTCCACCAAATTGTTTGGACCAGTGCACAAAGCAAGGACCATAAAGACATGGATGAGGGGGGCGTGGCTGGACGCTGAGCGAGATGGCAGCCTGATCCCTTGCTCTCCTGAGACCTGCCACTGACTGCCTCTATACCTGGACACAGCCGCACACAGATGGGTAAATCCCGCACCACCCGCTCGCAGAAGCAAGAGGGAACCTCGGGACAGCCTCACCTGCCAGGTCCCCCGATCGAATCGTACTATACTCTGCCGTCAGACACCGACCTCAAGGAGGCTGAGAACATGTCACCGCAGCGCGCCACACAGGCACCCTCTTCTACCCCTCCCGAGACTCCGAGTCACCTGCAGCTGACTCCCGACCTCACGAGCAGTGCCCTGGACGGCAGGCTCCCTGATGGTCGACCTGCCCCACTATCCTCAGCACCGCCAACCCTGCACGGCCTGCCTCAGTACCCCCACATGGACCGACCGCCGCCATCCTGCCGGGACGTTATGGAAGCGGCTCCACTGATCACACGGGTGAGTCCCTCTCCAACTCCTTCTAAAACAAAGGGCCCTGCTCTGGACTCCCTCTCCCTGCTGGGCACCCCGCCGGCGTTCCGGCACTGGGGCACCCCCCCTCAGTTCTATCGGGCCGCTCACAATCACTGCCGCGGCCTACCTCTCCACCTCTCCAGGCCCCATCCTCTACCCAGGGCTCTCCCAAGCCTCAGAGGCCACCCCGCTCCCGGGACTCCTGCTCCGAGGGCCCTTCGGCAGACCATCCGCCCTCCTCACCTCCCCCAGTCACCTCACGGGCCCCCATCAGCTCCCAGAGCACTCCATTCAAGAGCGGAGTGAGTGGTTTGAACCCTGGGTCTCTCCCTCACGGGTAGGGCCCCATCATCAGCTCCTTCACCATATTCCATCCATCCCCACTGCTGCCGAAATGTTTCTTGGCGAGAGCAATTTCACTCTCTACCCACCAAGGATGATTTCAAGCTCCTAATTGCAGAGGTTAAAGAGGCCTGCCGCAGCGAGATCACAGCGCTGCAAGCAAACTTCCACCAGCTAGCTACTCAGGTGGAGGATCTGGTAGAAGACCTCCAAACTACTAAGCTACTTTTAATCTCTAACAATGTCCCCCTTTTTGGCAGGTCCTAGAGCTTAGATAGTAGTTGGCACTTGGTGTTTGACACTAACCCCCTCAATTTCTATTGTGATTTGAAGTTCCCAGGTTGTTGTTTTTCCTGGTTTTTTTTTTATCTCCTCTTTTTTTACCCCCCGTCAGCCTTTTTTGGACGATGGGGGGAATACAGAACTGTTAGCCCAATGATGGCCTTGAATTATTTGTTTTTAGATATGTGATTTATTTCTTCTTATCTGTCTTCTCTTTTCCTCCCCTCCCACGGCTCGCCACTCCTGGATCCTGGACTCCGCACACGAGAATTGAATTTCACTACTGGCTCCAACCATCACCTTTCCAGACCCCCGGGTCAGATAAGACGCACACCACGGCCCTCTCATGATTCAGATTTACACACATAATGTCAATGGCCTTAACTCAAATTTTAGGCGGCAGCTGGCATTGAGGAGCTTTAGAGATTCAGGTGCAGAGGTAATATTTGTTCAAGAAACACACTTTGACAAAAGAGGCTCCCTAGCGTTTGCTTCTAGATTCTTCCCCACAAGGTGCTTAGCGTCCGGTACGGGGGGTAGCTATTTTAGTTAAAAGGGGCTCCCCATTTACACCTGTATCCTCCTACTCTGATCCCCAGGGTCGGTTCCTGATCCTTAGAGGCAAATGGCAACAATCCGATTGTGACATTCTGTAATATCTATGCCCCGAATGCGAATCATATGTGCTTTGTAACCAGGGTGTACAATTGTTTGTTTCGCTCTATTCACACCTTCCTGGTCATGGGAGGGGACTTCAATCTCCCTTTCTCCCTGGCCTTGGACAGGACCTCACTCGCCACGAAAATAACCCCTTCCCGTCTCTCCAGACAATCCCAACAGTTCCGTCAGGTGACTCGCAAGTTTGCCCCGTCCGAGCGTCAATACTCCCATTATTCTCATCCATTCCGCACGCATGCGTGATTAGACTATTTCTTTCTAAACGCTCCCTCCCTGAGGGCACTTGCTGCTATAGACATCCTGCCTATGTCATGGTTGGACCATGCCCCGATACTTCTACAGCTTAAACTAGACTCCTTTAGGGTCAAGAGATGCCACTGGCGGCTCAATGACTACCTCCTGAAAGATGATGCAGCCAGGATGGACCTAGAAACTTCCATTGGAATACTATGGGAGGCACAAAAGGCGGTAATACGCGGACACTGTATAGCTGTCTTGACGGCCTGGAAAAAAAACACTAAACTAATGAGACAGCAGACAGTACAGGGATTCCGAGATCTAGAGTCCAGACTCGCATCCTCATCTTCCATCAGACTACTCAGAGAAATTATACGCCTACGGGTGGTCCTTAAGAGCACAGATATAGGTAGGGTAGAAAAAGCCCTTCAAAAACTACGCCAGCTCTACTATGATAAGGGCAACAAAGCCCATACCCTATTGGCCCGTAATATCTTAGTTCGGACGTATAGCCTCGATCAAAATGACCATATTGCCTAAAATACTGTATTGCTTTATGAACCTCCCAGTTCCCATCCCACTAGTTCAACTTAGGAAACTCCAGACTGATCTCTTAAACTTCACATGAAGTTACAAACGGCACCGCGTTGCTCGCTCGATACTCTATGCCTCCCAGAACGAGGGTGGTCTGGCCTTCCCAAACCTCCTTCGCTATTACTATGCTACCCAGTTGAGAGCAATCGCATCCTGGGTCACCCTCCCGGCCTACAATAGAGGGACCCAAATAGATAAATTATGGATAGCCCCCATCCACCCGAACAACTTACTGTGGAACACAAACACCGATGTCCCCTCCACCTCTCTATTACACACCATGAATCTACTGCGGTCCATTTGGAAACAACTGAATCGTGTTAATCCCCTCTAATCTGAGGTCTCTTTAGTCACAGCCTTTCTCTATAACCCTAAATTACCCAATAGTTTAACCTACCAGATGATTTATTCCTAGTTACAGAAAAATCTTTTTCACTTCGGACATCTAGTAAACCCAGTAACCAGGGTATTACTACCCTTTGACCAACTTAGAGCCAAGCACGACCTCCCTAGTACTGCTCTCTTCGAGTACATTCAGATACGGCATTATGCCCTCACTATCGTCCCGACACTACAGTTCTCCATGCTTTCCCCATTTGAGAGAGTGGTCCTTTCAGGCCCCTCACAGAGAGGTCTGACCTCGGATATAGACAAAATTTGAAACTCTAGTGACAGACTCTCCTTGGGGAAACATAGCTACATGCGCAAGTGGGAAGAAAACCTCGGGGAAGAACTCTCCCTTGCACAATGGAGAGCTGTATGGTCCTGTGCGGCCAAAAGTTCTATATGTACTCTTTACAAAGAAAACACTTAGAAGGTGCTTTACGGTTGGTACCTAACACAGTCTCGCTTACACACCATATACCCATCGGCCTCGGACCGCTGTTGGAGGTGTCTCCGTGACCGAGGCACACTTTTCCATATTTACTGGAGCTGCCCAGCTCTCCAGCCCTACTGGAGCTTGGTGTGGGGCCTTCTCCATCAGCTGTTGGAGGTGGATGTCCCCCTCTTCCCTAAGCTGTTCCTACTGGGTCTTCTCCCTCCCAATCTCCCCGGACTAGCAAAAAAACTCGCCACACATATCCTCACAGCGGCAAGGTGCTTAGTGGCATTACACTGGAAGAATCAACACTCCCCAACTCTCTCAAATCTCTACGCCAGAATTAAAGACGTAGAGCTCATGGAGTCTATGTCGGCCCGACTAGAAAATCGCATGGCCACACACAGCAATATGGGACGGCTTGTATCTTCAGGTGGAACCCCCATGACTGCTTGGGTTACCCCCTTCTCGACTCCCCGGGGTTCACGTCTACGTCTGCGCAGGATCCTCGAGTGACGGGTCTAGCTGGTTGGAATTACTCTCCTCTACACTACAGAGCTTGACAAAGGAGCGCAGCCGTCACGTCACTCATGGCTAGCTGGCTCAGGAAACGCGTCGCACAGTGTGTGATGTCATCATCCCTTGCCCGCATCACTGTTTGCTTCTCAAGCCTCGCTCTGGCGTTCTCCCTCGCTGTCAGTCAATATACATCCAGCGCTTTGGGAACAAGACAGAGGACACACATCCACGGCTGGGAGAGATGACTTCACGGACCCCCTTGATTGCCTTGGGACTTTTTTATGCTTGATATCCACTTTGCAAATGTGAGTGCAAACCTTGTTGTTGCCTATTTATTAAATTGTTTTAAGTCTGCACCCAGAAGCGCCTCCGTTTTCCTTGTTTTACAGTGTCTTTTTGGGAATATGGTTTTCACTCCCACCGGAAGGCTGCCATGAATGCGGACTCCACACATCATTCCCATCATCCATTTTGCTGTGTCACATCACGGACTCTATCTCCATTACCATTTTTAATTACATTTTATTTAATTCAGAGTTCATTTATGTACAACATTGTTATATGATTTGGATTTTTGCGTTTAATTCTTTGCGCCGAACACTTGTTATATTTTCCTTTTTTACTATCCCCCTTTTTTTGTTTTAGATATACAGGCTTTGCATTTACAGAAAAATTTTCTTCCTCGTGGTATGTTTAACTGATGACCGGGACCTGCATATAGGCCTATAGGTACTGCCACTGTGTTGGGCACACGCTCTCTTAGAGCCGAGCCTCAACCCTGGTCGGTCAACCAGCTAAGCCTTATGTTTGATAATTGCAGGATGCACTCACGCTACCTACGGATGTCTGTTGATGCTTTCTTATTTCCCACCCCTCTCCCCTTCTGTGTTTGTTTTATCTCACTATCCCCCTTGTTTTTGTGCTTCGTATTTTTGCATTGTAACTTTTAAACCTTAATAAAAATTGTCAATTAAAAAAAAAAAAGACATGGATGGGTGAGTTTGGGGTGGAGGAACTTCACTGGCCTGCACAGAGTCCTGACCTAAACCCAATAGAACACCTTTGGGATGAATTAGAGCGGAGACTGCGAGCCAGGCCTTCTCGTCCAACAGCAGTGCCTGACCTCACAAATTCGCTCCTGGAAGAATGGTCAAACATTCCCATAGACACACTCCTAAACCTTGTGGACAGCCTTCCCAGAAGAGTTGAAGCTGTTATAGCTGCAAAGGGTGGGCCAACTCAATATTGAACCCTACGGACTAAGACTGGGATGCCATTAAAGTTTGTGTAAAGGCAGGTGTCCCAATACTTTTGACAATATAGTGTAGATGCCTCTGTAGACTGACCCTGTAATGGTTTAGGTGGGGCCCCCAGGCTCAAAGTATAGTTAATCCATCACTACGCTCCTGTATCTATCCATGAATTCATGTTTTATAGCTGTGAAAAGTTGGTGTTTGGAGGAAGGTTTAACAGTCAGAACACGGCACAGTAGGGGAAACCTCTTTCCCGCAGTAATGAACTTCATCTACACCGCTCTCCTCTGCATGAATCTCTTCTGAACAGAAAGGGTAAAGGGAACTTCATCCTGCAGGGAAAGATTTGACTTTGAGACCCCTGCCATGTCGCGTACACAACTCTACTTACATAACAGCACCATTCTGTGACAGGCCAACAGCAGAGCTGCTAATACTGTAATGAAATTTTAGCAATGTCATATTTTTAAGTGTTATTGCATTGCTTATTTTAAAAGATATGTAAACCCTTACAACAAACTTCTTGTTTTTTTGTCTCTAAGGCCCCATTTACACCTCAGAGTTTTGTAGCTCAAAGCTCCAAAACGCTGGAGGTGAAAAAAAAATCAATTATTGTAGCTTGAATGGGGCAGATTGGCGTGTTTTTGAAGCATTTTTTGTGCCATAGAAAATGCATGGAAACTCTTGATTTGCGTGATTTTGAGTTTTTTAACGTGTTTTGTCACACGTTTCTGAGCGTTTTTCTGTTCAAATGCAATAATTCAAATACAAATAAATAATAAATAAAATACATAAATAATAATCATCATAAATAAATAATAAATACATAAATAATATTAAACATAAATAAATAAAAAACCCTCAAAATCCATACCAGACCCTTTTCGGAGCATGCCGCCTGGCAGGTCAGGAAAGGGAGGGGACGAGCGAGCGCCCCCTCCTGAACCATACCAGGCCGCATGCCCTCAACATTGGGGAGGGGGGTGGGTGCTTTGGGGCAGGGAAGGCTCGGCACCCCCCCACCCCAAAGCACCTTGCCCCCATATTGATGAGGACAAGGGCATCTCCCCGACAACCCTAGCCGGTGGTTGTCGGGGTCTGCGGGCGGGGGGCTTATCGGAATCTGGAAGCCCCCCTTTAATAAGGGGGCCCCCAGATCCCGCCCCCCCATGTGAATGGGTATCGGGTACATCGTACCATTACCCATTCACCAAAAAAGTAGTAAAAGGAATAAAAACACAAGAGCCGGTTTTTGACAATTCCTTTATTAATAGCTCTGTCTTCTCTAGCTGTCTCTTCTCGTCAGCTTCTCCTTCCCGCCGTCTCCTCCTCGAGCTGTCTCTTCCCACTGTCTTCTCCTTCCTGCCGTCTCTTCCTGTCGTCTTCTCCTCGAGCTGTCTCTTCCCGCCGCCAACTCTTCAAGCTGCTGTCTTCTTCCTCGCCGCTGATTACCCGCTAAAAAAATGTAAAAAGCCGCTCTTGTTCTGTTGATGTCTTCATCTGTTTTGTTGTCGCCCGCTCTCTGCCAACTCTTATATAGCAATGTGGCGTGGCCATCACCCAAAGCACCCCCCCCCCATGTTGAGGGCATGCCGTCTGGTATGGTTCGGGGGGGGGGGGGCGATCGTCCCCTCCTTTTCCTGGCCTGCTGGGCGGCATGCTTGGATAAGGGTCTGGTATGGATTTTGGGGGGGACCCCACGCCATTTTTTATTTTGGTGTGGGGGTCCCTGAATCCATACTAGACCTGAAGGGGGAACCCCACACAGTTTTTTTGCAATATTTTTTGCTGGCAAATTTTCTATTTTAATATTCAGCCTTTAGTGGGGAACCCCGCTGACAGCTGATGACTCATCGGTTGTTAAGGATGTGTCGGCCGGCTTCCCGCTGCTTAGCAACCAGCTATATACAGTGGTACAGTGGTAAAATAACTACAAAACGCATCAAAATCGCATCAAAAATGCACCACTTGCGTTTCTGGTGCTGCTCTATTGAAGTCTATTGGCCGCAAACCGCGGGAAAAAGGTCCCTGACCCTTTCCAAAAACGCACTGACCGCAAAACGCATAGATGTGAACTAGTACCATAGGAAACCATGTTAAATGGACTGTAGTGCGTTTCTGCAAACTGCACTAAAAACGCATAGGTGTGAACGTTGGGGAAGTGCGGTCTTTGAGCTTCTTAGTACAGACATATATGAAAAAGATCTTCAAAACCATAAGGTAGAGCATAACAGTAAATAGTGCATTAACATACATAAAATGTTACTGCTGTGAATAAAGATCCATATATTAAAAGTTTTAAATTTTGATTAGTATTTGATTATGGGCCTGTGTTCTCATTTATTAACCACTGACACCGTCAGTATATATACACATGCACACACGGATATGTGTTTGAGCTTTGGGATGCACACCCTAATGCAATAGGCTGTGCACACCTATGCAGGGCATTAAATAGTGGGATCATGATAGGGTGCATATATCCATTGGAAGACAACCTTATGAGATCTAAGATCGAGAATGAGGAGCTGGGTAAAGGGAAAAGAGGAACCGGAACCAGTTGGGGGGAGAGAGGGAGTGATCTGGGGGGATCTCTCTAGGAGGTAAAGACGGGAGTGTTGCTAACTACAGTGCCTTGAAAAGGTATTCATGCCCCTTGAAAATTTCCACATTTTGTAATGTTTCAAGCAAAAACGAAAATGTATTTTATTGGGATTTTATGTGATAGACCAACACAAAGTGGCACATATATGTGAAGTGGAAGAAAAATTATTAATGGTTGTCTAAACTTTTTACAAATAAATATGTGAAAAGTGTGGCGTGCATTTGTATTCAGCCTCCCTGATTCAATACTTTGTAGAACCTCCTTTCACTGCAATTACAGCTGCAAGTCTTTTTGGGGATGTCTCTACCAGCTTTGCACATCTAGAGAGTGAAATTTTTGCCCATTCTTCTTTGCAAAATAGCTCAAGCTCAATGACACATTTACTGGCCCCTTCTCCGATCTCCATCTTGACAGCATCCGCTGCAGCTCTGCCCGGTTCACCCCCTCCCCTGCCGGCTGCAGGAGACAAGGGGGGGGAGGTCAGGGGACAGTACAGGGGGGCCGGAAGAGAGGACAGGGGCCCATGGGGAGCATTAGGAAGCTGGATAGGAGGGGCGGCAGCATGTATAAGAACCAATTCCCTCCTTTCTGCAGCTGCTGAATGTCTGCGGGAGGGAGAGGAGGAGAAGCAGACATTCAGCGGCTGTAGGAGGGAGGGGATCGGTTCCTCCATATGGCGCTTCTCCTCCTATCCAGGTGTACAGAGGGCCACACAGGCCTCCTGGAACATGGGGCCAGGTCGCAATTCTGACCCCCTGGATTGTAGTAATCTGTCAGCCAAGACCTTGGAGCATGGCGGACCAGATGGGTGAACTAGAGATACTGTTGTACAAGGAGGATTTGGATTTTGTGGGAATTTCAGGGACCTGGTTCAACAGCTCTCATGATTGGCTGGCAAACATTCAAGGGTATACCCTATACCGCAAGGATAGAGAGGGTAAAAAAGGGGGAGGGGTATGCCTATATATCAAGAATAATGTACAAGCGAATGTGAGAGATGACATCACTGAGGGAGCTAGAAAGGAGGTGGAATCCTTATGGGTAGAGCTCCAAAGGGATGAAGCTAAGGGGAAAATAATACTGGGAGTATGCTATAGGCCCCCTAACCTGAGGGAGGAAGTGGAGACTGATCTCCTATCACAAATTGGATTAGCAGCAAGGATGGGAAGTGTTATCATAATGGGGGATTTTAATTATCCAGACATAGACCGGGCGGAGGGAACCGCGCATTCATTTAAGGCTCGCCAGTTCCTTAATGTCTTGCAGGACAATTTTATGGGTCAGATGGTAGACGCACCAACTAGAAATAAAACATTACTGGATCTACTGATTACCAACAATACAGACCTGATCAGGGATGTGGAAATACGGGGCAATTTAGGTAACAGCGATCACAGGTCAATTCGTTTCAGTATAAATCACACAAATGGGAAACATGAAGGGAACACAAAGACACTGAATTTCAAAAGAGCCAACTTCCCTAAATTACAAACCTTGCTAAAAGGCATAAGTTGGGATAAAATATTAGGAACAAAGAATACGGAGGAGAGATGGGTTTGCTTTAAGAGCATATTAAATAAGGGCATTAGCCAATGTATCCCATTGGGTAATAAATTTAAAAGAGCGAACAGAAATCCTGGATGCCTTAACTCCAATGTAAAAATGCATATAAAAGCAAAGGAGAAGGCCTTCAAAAAATACGAGGTTGAGGGATCATCCTCAGCATTCAGACTTTATAAAGAATGCAACAAGAAATGTAAGGGTGCAATTAGGACGGCTAAGATAGAACATGAAAGACACATAGCGGAGGAGAGCAAAAAAAATCCCAAGAAATTCTTTAAGTATGTAAACAGTAAAAAAGGGAGGACAGACCATATTGGCCCCATAAAGAATGAGGAAGGACATCTGGTTACAAAGGATAGGGAGATGGCGAAGGTATTGAATTTATTCTTCTCCTCAGTCTTCACGAGTGAATCGGGGGGCTTCAGTAACCAAAACTGCAGTGTTTATCCTCATGACACAACACAGGAAGCACCTCCATGGTTAACAGAGGACAGAATTAAAATTAGACTTGAGAAACTTAACATTAATAAAACATCGGGACCAGATGGCCTGCATCTGATGGTACTTAGGGAACTCAGTCAAGTGATTGCCAGACCGTTGTTCCTAATTTTTACAGACAGTCTATTGACTGGAATGGTACCAGCTGATTGGAGAAAAGCCAATGTAGCACCAATATTTAAAAAGGACCCAAAATACATCTCTGGGAATTACAGACCAGTTAGCCTAACATCAATAGTATGTAAACTCTTGGAGGGGATAATAAGGGACTATATACAAGATTTTAGTAATAAGAACGATATCATTAGCAGTAATCAGCATGGATTCATGAAGAATCGTTCTTGCCAAACCAATCTATTAACCTTCTATGAGGAGGTGAGTTGCCATCTAGATAAAGGAAGGCCCGTAGACGTGGTGTATCTGGATTTTGCAAAAGCATTTGACACAGTTCCCCATAAACGTTTACTGTACAAAATAAGGTCCGTTGGCATGGACCATAGGGTGAGTACATGGATTGAAAGCTGGCTACAAGGGCGAGTTCAGAGGGTGGTGATAAATGGGGAGTACTCAGAATGGTCAGGGGTGGGTAGTGGGGTTCCCCAGGGTTCTGTGCAGGGACCAATCCTATTTAATTTGTTTATAAACGACCTGGAGGATGGGATATACAGTTCAATCTCTGTATTTGCAGACGATACTAAGCTAAGCAGGGCAATAACTTCTCCGCAGGATGTGGAAACCTTGCAAAAAGACCTGAACAAATTAATTGGGTCGGCGACTACATGGCAAATGAGGTTCAATGTATAAAAATGTAAAATAATGCATTTGGGTGGCAAAAATATGAATGCAATCTATACACTGGGGGGAGAACCTCTGGGGGAATCTAGGATGGAAAAGGACCTAGGGGTCCTAGTAGATGATAGGTTTAGCAATGGCATGCAATGCCAAGCTGCTGCTAATAAAGCAAACAGAATATTGGCATGCATTAAAAGGGGGATCAACGCAAGAGATAAAACGATAATTCTCCCACTCTACAAGGCTCTGGTCCGGCCGCACCTGGAGTATGCTGTCCAGTACTGGGCACCAGTCCTCAGGAAGGATGTACTGGAAATGGAGCGAGTACAAAGAAGGGCAACAAAGCTAATAAAGGGCCTGGAGGGTCTTAGTTATGAGGAAAGGTTGCAAGCACTGAACTTATTCTCTCTGGAGAAGAGACGCTTGAGAGGGGATATGATTTCAATTTACAAATACTGTACTGGTGACCCCACAATAGGGATAAAACTTTTTTGCAGAAGAGAGTTTAATAAGACTCGTGGCCACTCATTACAATTAGAAGAAAAGAGGTTTAACCTTAAACTACGTAGAGGGTTCTTTACTGTAAGAGCGGCAAGGATGTGGAATTCCCTTCCACAGGCGGTGGTCTCAGCGGGGAGCATTGATAGCTTCAAGAAACTATTAGATAATCACCTGAATGACCGCAACATACAGGGATATATAATGTAATACTGACACATAATCACACACATAGGTTGGACTTGATGGACTTGTGTCTTTTTTTAACCTCACCTACTATGTAACCTTCGCAAACAATTTAAGGGTCTGCTTTCAACAGAGCAACAGGCCTGTAACTGCCACAAAATGATGGATCCTTCCCCTCTTTGGGTAGCAGGGTGAGGAAGGCCCTCAGTGCATCAACAGGAATAGGCTTCCCAGTGAAAGAAACAAATCCAATCACCAACACCACACAGAGAGCCTTCTTACCAGATGGCAGACTAAAAATTGCAAAAATCCTACGGATATGTGGAACATCAGCCAGTGAAGATACCAAATATAGTGCACCAACACCACACAGAGGGCCTCCTTACCAAATGGCAGGCTCAAAAAAGCAGATATCCTATCGAATAACTGCATGTGTTTTCTTTTTAGGCTTTCTTTCTTCTATTTTCATTTGGTGATCCGGCCACCAAGTCTGTTCAAACAAGTTCTCTTCACAATGTATCAGTTATAGGGAAGAGACAAACCATTTAACATTGGCAGGAGTGCTCACAATGAGTAGCCTTTATTTTTTTTAAATCTTTATCATTGCCTCCGTTCCGCCTCACCCGTGGGCCTCGAAGCGACCTACCCAGGAGGGTGTCTGGTTTATTAGAACGTTCATACATAGATCAACAAGCCCAGGCTAATTTTGGTTTTCTGGAATAGGGAACGATTTAATTCCTCGCTCACTTGTAGGTCTTTATAGCCAGAGAGTGCTAAACTTTGTTTTTGCAGACATTCTAGGCATCAGAATTCAGCAAGCAACGGGTCAATACGAAAGGTTCGCTCCCTTTTAACCTGAGAGACAATCTTGCTAGATAAGTATTTCATAGCAGTAAAAATATATCAATAGTCTCCAAGTATCCTTTCATAACTATTATATTCAAAATCCTTTAAAATTTTTGAGAGCTACCTGTATGAATGTGGGTAAATTTTCTAAATGAAGGGTAGAATTCACCTTTGCCAATCCAAAGGCTTGTTGTGGAGGGTTGGGGAGGTAACCAATGTGCTATTGTTTTTGTGGTCAAGTCTATTGTCCTTGTTACTGCTAATTCCAGGTGGAGTTCTCAAAAAGGAGATCCAAAATTCATTTTGGTTCAATGGAGCAATGTAGATGTGGGTCTTTATGAGGGAGGTACAAAATACTTAGGAGACTTATTTTTGGCTCAGGAGAGCAATACAAATGTGGGTTTTAAAGAGTGAGGTCCAACATAGGATACCCACCTCTGACTCAGTGGAACAATGAAGATGTGAGTCTTTAACAGGGAGGTTAGAAATTCCTAGGAGACCGATTTTGGGTCAGAGGAGCATTGAAAATGTGGGTTGATGAGGAAGGTCCAAAATCCCTAGGAGATCCATTTTTTTTTTTTCAAATATAAATTTTATTCAACTCCAAACAAGGGCGAGGGCCCCAAAACATACAAGCAAAAGCAGGTGCCAATTCGGCCACTTCAATTTGACAACGCTTAGACAAATAAATGGTAAGTGCAGTTACATTTAGAGTGTGATTATTGGCTTGTGCATACAACTCTTAGTTGAACTTGTAAAAGGTAAGCTCACGCCCTATTTCAGGTAGTATATTCGGGGTGATCCTCGCCTACTTTTTCCATTTTACAACCATATAAAGAAAAGAGAAAGAAGAACAAGGGGAATCAAGGGGGAATTAGCAAGGATAAAAAAAAAAAAAAAAAAAAAAGAGGGGGGGGGGGGAGGGAAGGGGAGAGGGCGTGGGAGACACGGCGGTGATACCCTCGACAAGTTATACCGGAACCAGCCCCCGAGGAGGTCGAAGAAAGGGGGGAGAGTTAGCTGCTAAGCAATTGTTGACCTTCATCTGAAAAGATGAAGACATTCCAGATATCCCAAGTACGTTTGTGTATCTCTTGTTTTTGTTGCGCAGAGAGGATCTTCCATTTGCTTGACCTCTTCGACTTTACGTACCCACATAGATGTGGATGGGGGGCGACTTTGTTTCCAGAGGAGAGGGATACATCCCTTAGCCGCGTTTAGCAGGTGTCGAATTAGAGATTTCCTGTAAGTTTTGATGGGGATTGTAGATAAATGTAGGAGAAAGAATGTAGCTTCATCAGGGATAGCATATTCAGTGAACCTCTGAGTAATTTGCCTGACCTCTTCCCAAAAGCTCCTCAAATGAGGGCACGACCAGAAGATGTGGATTAGTGTTCCCTCCTCCTCTGAACAGCGCCAGCACCGTCCCGAGGAGGATGGGAAGCATTTCTGAAGTCTGGAGGGGGTCATGTACCAGCGCGTAAGTAATTTGAAATTGGTCTCCTGGATCTTGGTACATAGTGAGGATTTCAGGGAGAGGGTAATAATTCGCTGTCTCTGGGCTGCTGAGAAAGAGAGATGTAGTTCCCTCTCCCAACTTCCCAAATAAGGCAACTGCGGTGGTGTGTTTGGCTCAGTCAACATCGAGTATGTTTGAGAGAGAATATGCGTTAGTGGATCCTCTCCAGTGCACAGCTCCTCAAAGGATGTGAATACCCGTGAGAAATCCCGTGGACTGGGAAGGGAGTGTAAGAAGTGATGTAATTGTAACGCTTTCCAGAAAGGAAGGCGGTAAGGACCTGTCGAATTGGATAAGTCTGCCACAGAAGGCCATTTCCCTTCCGAGAAGAAGCTGGATACGTGATCACAGTTTTGTTCTTTTAGAGGGGAGTATTCCCGAGAGAGCAGGCCCGGCTCAAAATTTGGATTGCCCAGTACGGGGTAAAGCGGTGATGTTTTTGTTGTGAGCAGAAATCGAAGGGATGATTGGTGGCTATGTCGCAAGGTGGTGCCAATTAAAGGGTGGGATTTTATGTTAGAAGGTAGGTTATTATAGCACCACATCGCCCCCTTTAGGGGAATGGGGGATTGAGCTTGTTCAATCTGAACCCAAAGTTTACATGACCCATTTCTCCTCCAGTCCAAAATACGTCCCAGGTGAGAGGCTAAGTAATATAGTTTAATGTCGGGTAAAGCTAATCCTCCTAGATGTTTAGGGAGTATCATCAATGAACGACGTAACCGGGGTTTTTTATTTGCCCATACAAAACCAGTAAAAAGTGAGTGGATCCTCTGGAAAAAGGAGGTGGGGATATGTATGGGTAGAACTTGGATCAGATAAATACATTTTGGCAAAATACTCATTTTCAGGAGGTTACACCTCCCAAACCATGAGTGGAAACCCGAGTTCCACTTCTCTAATAATGTTCTGGTCTTTGTTAGTAAAGGGGGGAAATTCAAGTCAAATGTCCGTGATATGTCAACAGGGATCCTAGTTCCCAGGTATTTTATGTCGGTCTTAGCCCATTTGAAACGAAAGTTGGATGCTAGTTGCTGTGATATTTGGGGTGGGACCTCAATACACATTGCCTCAGATTTTGAGAAATTTATCTTTAAATTTGATAATGAGCCGTATACATTAAATTCTCGCATGAGGTTTGGGAGGGAGATTCTTGGGTTCGTCAAAGAGAAGAGCATATCGTCGGCATATGCTGATATTTTACACTGTGAGTTACCAATCTGTAGGCCAGATATGTCTGGGTTCATTCTGATTGTGCATAAGAAGGGCTCTAGGGATAGGGCGAATAGAAGGGGGGAAAGAGGGCAGCCCTGCCTCGTTCCATTTCTTATGGGGAAGGGACTGGAAAGTACTCCATTGGCCTTCACTTGTGCTGACGGGTTGGAGTAAATACTACCAATCCATCGCATCATCCTGTTGCCCAGACCAATGTGGCGGAGTACAGCTAGCATATAGCTCCAATTCACCCTATCAAAAGCCTTTTCGGCGTCTGTGCTTACTAGTATACAGGGGATTTTCTCGGAGGTTGCTATTTGGAGTAAGTTGAGAACCTTAATGGTATTATCCCTCGCCTCTCTAGAGGGTATGAAACCAACTTGATCCATGTGAATAAGGGACTGGAGGTGTTGGGCTAGTCTGGTTGCTATTATTTTAGAGAAAAGCTTAAGGTCCAAATTTAAGAAGGAGATGGGTCTGTAGCTGCCACAAGAACCTGGATCCTTCCCTTCTTTATGAATTAAAGAAATATGGGCCTTAAGGGATTCCCCGGGAATGTTTGAGTTAGCTCCAAGGGCGTTAAAGAAAGTTACCATTCGTGGGCCTAACGTTGGTAGCAGGGTCTTATAATACTGAGCGGTAAACCCGTCAGGGCCTGGGGCTTTTCCTACCTTCATAGATTTGATCGCCATCTGTAATTCCTCTAGTGATATTGGCTCGTCTAATATAGTTTGGGATTCCAGTGGAAGAGAGGGAAGGCAAGAGTCAGATATGTATTGGTCAATAGCGTCTTGGGTAGGGGAGGGGTTGGTTAGGTTATAAAGTCCCGAGTAGAAGTCCGCGAATCCTTTTGCAATTTGCGTCGGGAGGTTAGCTTTCTGTCCGTTAGGGGCGGTTATTTGGGGGATGTATGCAGTAGATTTGATTTCCTGAACGGACCTGGCCAAGAGTCTCCCACATTTGTCACCTGATTCATAAGACAATCTGCGAGAAAACTGTAAAGCAGCTTTTGCTTTATATTGCAGTAAGTCTGTGATTTGAGATCTCAAGGACCTCAGCTTTGTCTCCAACTCATGAGTGGGAGAGTGTTTATGGTGTGCTTCAACCCTGGCCAGATCCGCTAGGAGTCTGGTAAGCTGTTCGTTTCTCTTCCTCTTAATGGACGCCCCATGTTTAATAAGGACTCCTCGGAGGACACATTTATGGGCCTCCCACAGTATACCTGGGTCACAGTCCTGTGTGTCATTCTCTCTAAAGTACAAGTTTAGTTCCTTGGTTACGTCTGCCAGTATCTCTGGGATTTGTAGCAGGCTCTCGTTGAGGTGCCAGAAAGTGGATCTAGGTGATGATCTCTCAGTGAGAGTGTAAGTCAGGGAAACTGGAGCGTGATCAGACCAAGTGATCTGACCTATTGAAGTAGATCGCACCAAGTGTAACTGGTCGTAAGGAATTAGAAAGAGGTCTATTCTGGAGTACACCCCATGTGGAGAGGAGTAAAAGGAATAATCACGTTCTTCAGAATGCTGGAGTCGCCATGCATCTATTAGTTGAGTCTTGTGTAATGTCTGGGCTATTCGTTTCCTGTTTTTGGGGGGGATAAGAGGAAGTACCAGTACTGGGCACCAGTCCTCAGGAAGGATGTACTGGAAATGGAGCGAGTACAAAGAAGGGCAACAAAGCTAATAAAGGGCCTGGAGGGTCTTAGTTATGAGGAAAGGTTGCAAGCACTGAACTTATTCTCTCTGGAGAAGAGACGCTTGAGAGGGGATATGATTTCAATTTACAAATACTGTACTGGTGACCCCACAATAGGGATAAAACTTTTTTGCAGAAGAGAGTTTAATAAGACTCGTGGCCACTCATTACAATTAGAAGAAAAGAGGTTTAACCTTAAACTACGTAGAGGGTTCTTTACTGTAAGAGTGGCAAGGATGTGGAATTCCCTTCCACAGGCGGTGGTCTCAGCGGGGAGCATTGATAGCTTCAAGAAACTATTAGATAATCACCTGAATGACCGCAACATACAGGGATATATAATGTAATACTGACACATAATCACACACATAGGTTGGACTTGATGGACTTGTGTCTTTTTTTAACCTCACCTACTATGTAACCTTCGCAAACAATTTAAGGGTCTGCTTTCAACAGAGCAACAGGCCTGTAACTGCCACAAAATGATGGATCCTTCCCCTCTTTGGGTAGCAGGGTGAGGAAGGCCCTCAGTGCATCAACAGGAATAGGCTTCCCAGTGAAAGAAACAAATCCAATCACCAACACCACACAGAGAGCCTTCTTACCAGATGGCAGACTAAAAATTGCAAAAATCCTACGGATATGTGGAACATCAGCCAGTGAAGATACCAAATATAGTGCACCAACACCACACAGAGGGCCTCCTTACCAAATGGCAGGCTCAAAAAAGCAGATATCCTATCGAATGACTGCATGTGTTTTCTTTTTAGGCTTTCTTTCTTCTATTTTCATTTGGTGATCCGGCCACCAAGTCTGTTCAAACAAGTTCTCTTCACAATGTATCAGTTATAGGGAAGAGACAAACCATTTAACATTGGCAGGAGTGCTCACAATGAGTAGCCTTTATTTTTTTTAAATCTTTATCATTGCCTCCGTTCCGCCTCACCCGTGGGCCTCGAAGCGACCTACCCAGGAGGGTGTCTGGTTTATTAGAACGTTCATACATAGATCAACAAGCCCAGGCTAATTTTGGTTTTCTGGAATAGGGAACGATTTAATTCCTCGCTCACTTGTAGGTCTTTATAGCCAGAGAGTGCTAAACTTTGTTTTTGCAGACATTCTAGGCATCAGAATTCAGCAAGCAACGGGTCAATACGAAGGGTTCGCTCCCTTTTAACCTGAGAGACAATCTTGCTAGATAAGTATTTCATAGCAGTAAAAATATATCAATAGTCTCCAAGTATCCTTTCATAACTATTATATTCAAAATCCTTTAAAATTTTTGAGAGCTACCTGTATGAATGTGGGTAAATTTTCTAAATGAAGGGTAGAATTCACCTTTGCCAATCCAAAGGCTTGTTGTGGAGGGTTGGGGAGGTAACCAATGTGCTATTGTTTTTGTGGTCAAGTCTATTGTCCTTGTTACTGCTAATTCCAGGTGGAGTTCTCAAAAAGGAGATCCAAAATTCATTTTGGTTCAATGGAGCAATGTAGATGTGGGTCTTTATGAGGGAGGTACAAAATACTTAGGAGACTTATTTTTGGCTCAGGAGAGCAATACAAATGTGGGTTTTAAAGAGTGAGGTCCAACATAGGATACCCACCTCTGACTCAGTGGAACAATGAAGATGTGAGTCTTTAACAGGGAGGTTAGAAATTCCTAGGAGACCGATTTTGGGTCAGAGGAGCATTGAAAATGTGGGTTGATGAGGAAGGTCCAAAATCCCTAGGAGATCCATTTTTTTTTTTTCAAATATAAATTTTATTCAACTCCAAACAAGGGCGAGGGCCCCAAAACATACAAGCAAAAGCAGGTGCCGATTCGGCCACTTCAATTTGACAACGCTTAGACAAATAAATGGTAAGTGCAGTTACATTTAGAGTGTGATTATTGGCTCGTGCATACAACTCTTAGTTGAACTTGTAAAAGGTAAGCTCACGCCCTATTTCAGGTAGTATATTCGGGGTGATCCTCGCCTACTTTTTCCATTTTACAACCATATAAAGAAAAGAGAAAGAAGAACAAGGGGAATCAAGGGGGAATTAGCAAGGATAAAAAAAAAAAAAAGAGGGGGGGGGGGAAGGGAAGGGGAGAGGGCGTGGGAGACACGGCGGTGATACCCTCGACAAGTTATACCGGAACCAGCCCCCGAGGAGGTCGAAGAAAGGGGGGAGAGTTAGCTGCTAAGCAATTGTTGACCTTCATCTGAAAAGATGAAGACATTCCAGATATCCCAAGTACGTTTGTGTATCTCTTGTTTTTGTTGCGCAGAGAGGATCTTCCATTTGCTTGACCTCTTCGACTTTACGTACCCACATAGATGTGGATGGGGGGGCGACTTTGTTTCCAGAGGAGAGGGATACATCCCTTAGCCGCGTTTAGCAGGTGTCGAATTAGAGATTTCCTGTAAGTTTTGATGGGGATTGTAGATAAATGTAGGAGAAAGAATGTAGCTTCATCAGGGATAGCATATTCAGTGAACCTCTGAGTAATTTGCCTGACCTCTTCCCAAAAGCTCCTCAAATGAGGGCACGACCAGAAGATGTGGATTAGTGTTCCCTCCTCCTCTGAACAGCGCCAGCACCATCCCGAGGAGGATGGGAAGCATTTCTGAAGTCTGGAGGGGGTCATGTACCAGCGCGTAAGTAATTTGAAATTGGTCTCCTGGATCTTGGTACATAGTGAGGATTTCAGGGAGAGGGTAATAATTCGCTGTCTCTGGGCTGCTGAGAAAGAGAGATGTAGTTCCCTCTCCCAACTTCCCAAATAAGGCAACTGCGGTGGTGTGTTTGGCTCAGTCTTCCACTGGGATTCCAGTGGAAGAGAGGGAAGGCAAGAGTCAGATATGTATTGGTCAATAGCGTCTTGGGTAGGGGAGGGGTTGGTTAGGTTATAAAGTCCCGAGTAGAAGTCCGCGAATCCTTTTGCAATTTGCGTCGGGAGGTTAGCTTTCTGTCCGTTAGGGGCGGTTATTTGGGGGATGTATGCAGTAGATTTGATTTCCTGAACGGACCTGGCCAAGAGTCTCCCACATTTGTCACCTGATTCATAAGACAATCTGCGAGAAAACTGTAAAGCAGCTTTTGCTTTATATTGCAGTAAGTCTGTGATTTGAGATCTCAAGGACCTCAGCTTCCTCTCCAACTCATGAGTGGGAGAGTGTTTATGGTGTGCTTCAACCCTGGCCAGATCCGCTAGGAGTCTGGTAAGCTGTTCGTTTCTCTTCCTCTTAATGGACGCCCCATGTTTAATAAGGACTCCTCGGAGGACACATTTATGGGCCTCCCACAGTATACCTGGGTCACAGTCCTGTGTGTCGTTCTCTCTAAAGTACAAGTTTAGTTCCTTGGTTACGTCTGCCAGTATCTCTGGGATTTGTAGCAGGCTCTCGTTGAGGCGCCAGAAAGTGGATCTAGGTGATGATCTCTCAGTGAGAGTGTAAGTCAGGGAAACTGGAGCGTGATCAGACCAAGTGATCTGACCTATTGAAGTAGATCGCACCAAGTGTAACTGGTCGTGAGGAATTAGAAAGAGGTCTATTCTGGAGTACACCCCATGTGGAGAGGAGTAAAAGGAATAATCACGTTCTTCAGAATGCTGGAGTCGCCATGCATCTATTAGTTGAGTCTTGTGTAATGTCTGGGCTATTCGTTTCCTGTTTTTGGGGGGGATAAGAGGAAGTACCAGAAGATGTGTCTACTGGGGGTGAGAATGGCACATTAAAGTCACCTCCTAGTATAAGCTGACCCTCTTTATATTCCATCAGTTTATTTATGGTTGTCACAAGAAACCCATCTTGATGTGTATTAGGGGCATAGAGTGTTGCAAGGGTGAGTTGGACTTCCCCAATCTGACCTTTGAGGAACAGGTAACGGCCTTCAGGGTCTGCTAACATGTCCTGTAGTTGCCAGGGGAGACTGCCAGAAATTAAAATAGATACCCCCTTAGATTTTGCATTGTTATTCGTCGAATGGTACACATGGGGAAAATATCTGTTCCTGAGTACAGGAGATTTGTCAGTTTTAAAATGTGTCTCCTGTATAAAGGCGACGTCAGTGTGTGATTTTTTTAGATCGTGGAGAAGAATGCGCCTCTTCTCTGGAGTATTCAGACCCCTCGCATTAAGCGAGGTCACTTTAAAAGAGCTCACCGCCATGTCTCACACGGGGAAGGGAAGGGAAATAGGGAGGGTTCAGGTAGGGGTGAGGGCAGGGGAAAGGAAAGGAAAAGAGAGAAAAAAGAAAAGGAAAAACGGAGACGGGGGTCCAGAAATATTACACCTCCCGTCTCTATTTAGTTAAGCTAAATGGGTACGTTTTGTAAAACTAAGAAGTAAACCAAACCGGATACCCGGAGGTAGACTTAAGGCCTAAGTGGGGCGAAGGCAAACAACAACCTAATAAAGAGGTCCCGACTCTCCCACCCCATCCAGCTTACAAATTAGAAGCAGTATAAACACAATATAAATAACAAGAAGAAAGAACTAAAATATCTTCAAAAGAATAATATGGAGATAAGAATAAGGAGAAACATCACTTTTCATTCCATTCTCCTTCCCCTTCGTGTGCCATCTGGCGAGGTGACCCGTTCCGTCCTGTAATATCCGCGATGGGACGTATATAGCTAGTAACAGGAAGAGGTCAATTCACCAGAAGCTGACCGAGAACGCCCTGGAACCCAGCCTCCCCGTGTGGGAAAGCATGAATCCGACTCATCCACATTATGGCACTTTGAATAAAAGTTCCAGAATAGGCTGAGTCTGCGCAACATGGGTCCAGAGCGCACTCCGCATTACCTTAGAACCCTATCATACTCTCGAACCCCTGTGAACAAAGCAGATTGCCCATCCCTCCTCCACCCCATCCCCAATCCACTACAGACCCCCGATCCTGCCATAATGTCCCCTCATAAAGGAGGTTACGTATCTCCTCCCGGGTATTAGCTGTCCGTAGGAATGAGAGAACTCTTCCCGTGGTACCTTCAAAGGACAACATTGACCCTGAGTGGGGGCGACTTGTGCAATGAGAAAAATGGGCAGGATGAAGGTGTCTCGTCAGCTACGGAAGGTCCTTGATAGGAGCTTGGCTGCAGAGTTATGGTTCCCTTGCTGTCTAGTTAGTTCATTTGGCGCCAAAAAGGGGTCACTATAGGCAGTTAACTAAAAGTCAGAAAACAGAATGACCTTTAGCGTCTTCCTCAAAATAAACCGATGAGTCAGTGGATTAGACTGTAAAGCTTGAAGCTTGTAACGAAGGCAAGTCTGATACCCATGGGGCAGAGCGGTGACAAAATTAGGGTATAGAAAGACCAGGCGGAGTGGGCAATCACAAAACAAAAATAAAAAGTAAATGATCGGGGAATTAAAGCACCGAAGGGGATAGCATGAGTGAAGGTGGTCAAAAGAGCAACTCACATCTCCCGTGGCTCATCTAGTGAAGCAGAACGAGGTCGACGGCCGCTCCTCCGTGAGCGCTGTGATCTAGGGATCTGATCTCTCATCTCGTGCAGGCGACCAGGAGCCCGATGTAGGTAGTCCAGCCAGTTAGGAACAGGGATAGGTTCCGTATCTAGGAATTCGAATAATGCAGGCAGGTTCTCCGGAGAGCGCAGGAGGAAAGAGCGCTGTTCCTTGTGGAAAGTAACCGAGAGGGGAAAACCCCATCGGTACGTTGCATTACATCTCCGGGCAAGATCTAGCAGGGGTTTCAGCATGGCGCGCCGGAGCAGGGTCGGTCTGGAGATGTCCGGGATGATCTTTACCGATGCACCGTCGAATTCTATCTCTCCTGATTCCCACGCTCCTCGCGCTATAGCCTCCTTATGGATGTAGTGATGGAGTCTGCATATTATGTCCCGAGGTCTGGCTGGATCTGTCGAGCGGGGACCCAAGGCTCTATGTATGCGATCCACTTCTATCTGTTCTGGTAAGTGTGCACCCGCAATTCTTCTGAAAATGTCCGTAGCTGTGGCCAGTAGATCCGACGGGCTCGTGGCCTCTGGTAGGCCGCGGAGCCGAACGTTGTTTCTTCTGCTCCGGTCCTCCGTTTCTTCCATGCGGAGCTGGAGCTCTACCGCGGCCACAGACTGGGCTTTTTGTTGGGTCTCCAGTGATGAGACTCTCTGTTCCAAGGACTCTAGGGATGATTCACCCGATGTCAGTCGGGCAGAGAGGGACTGAACGTCTTTTTTGACTTCACATATTTCCTTCTTATGTGCGGCCTCAACTCTGCCCACCAAGGCCTCAGGAGATCCATTTTTGGTTTAGGGGTAAAATGTAGATGTGGGTCTTTAAGAGGGAGGTCAAACATGTTTAGGAGTACCATTTATGTTTGAGGAGAGTAATCAAATTGTAGATTTTTAACAGGGAGATCCAACATTCCTTGGAGATGCAGTTTGGATTCAGGGAAGCAATGAAGATGTGGGTCTTTAACAGGGAGGTCAGAAATTCCTAGCATACCCATTTTTGGGTCAGAGGAGCACTGAAGATGTGGGATTAAGAGAGAAGTCCAAGTTCAGGACAGCAGAAAAGATGTATGTTTTTAAGAGGAAGGTCCAACATTCCTAGGGACCTACCTTTGATTCAGGGGAACAATGAAGAGGTGAAGAGGGAGATCTTAAAAATTACAGGAGACCTATTTGGATCACAGGAGCATTGAAGATGTGGGTTTAGGAGGGAGGTCCAAAATTCTTAGGAGACCCATTTTTGGTCCAGGAGAGCAATAAAGGTGTGGGTTTTATATGATGGAGGTCCAATATTCCTAGGAGACCCAGTTTTGATTCAGGGGAACAATGAAGATATGGGTCTTTAAGAGGGAGGTAATAAATAATCCCTAGGAGCCCCATTTTTGGGTCAGAGGAGCACTGAAGATGTTAGTTTAAGAGGGAGGTCCAAAGTTCTAGTAGATCCATTTTTGGTTCAGGAAAGCAATAAAGATGTGGGGTTTTAAGTGTGAGGTCCAACACTCCTAAGAGACCCAGCTTTGATTCAGAGGAGCAATGAAGGTGTGGGTTTTAAAGTGTTAAGAGGGAGGTACAAAATTCATAGGAGACCCATTTTTGGGTCAGAAGAGCAATGAAGATATGAGTTTAGGAAAAAGGTCCAAAAATTCTTAGGTGACCCATTTTTGGTTCAGAGGAGCAATGACGATATTGGTCTTTCATTGAGTGGTCCAACAATCCTAGGGGACCAAATTTCGGTTCAGGGGAGCAATGAAGATAGACAGCTTGGTTAATATGAAACACTTGTTACCAGTGTTGAACCAACACCTCGAGAACATATGGATAAGATCCCTCCCATTCCTAAAGTTCATTTAGGGCATAATGGTGGGTCCAGGATATTGTGTAGCAGGAATAATCTATGTACATTGCCTTAAAAAAAATATTCATACCCCTTGAAATTTTCCACATTTTATCACGTTACAACCAAAAATGTAAATGTATTTTATTGGGTTTTTATGTGATAGAGATAGACCAACACAAAGTGGCGCATAATTGTGAAGTGGAAGGAAAATGATAAATGGTGTTTTCACAATTTTTTACAAATAAATATGTGAAAAGTGTGGTGTACATTTGTATTCAGCCCCCCTGAGTCAATATTTTGTAAAACCATCTTTCACTGCAATTACAACTGTAAGTCTTTTTGGGTATGTCCCTACCAGCTTGGCACATCTAGAGAGTGACATTTTTGCCTATTCTCCTTTGCAAAATAGCTCAAGCTCCGTCAGATTGGATGGAAAGTGTCTGTGAACAGCAATTTTCACGCCTTGCCACAGATTCTCAAATGGATTTGGGTCTGATCTTTAACTAGGCCATTCTAACACATAAATATGCTTTGATCCAAACCATTCCATTGTAGCTCTGGCTGTATGTTTAGGGTCGTTGTCTCGCTGGTGAACCTCCACCCCAGTCTCATGTCTTTTGCATACTCTGACAGGTTTTCTTCTAAGATTGTCCTGTATTTGGCTCCATCCATCTTCCCATCAACTCTGACCAGCTTCCCTGTCCCTGCTGAAGAAAAGCATCCCCACAATAAGATGCTGCCACCAATATGTTTCACGGTGGGGATGGTGTGTTCAGGGTGATGTGCAGTAATAGTTTTCCACCACACATAGCGTTTTGCTTTTTAGGCAAAAAAGTTCAAATTTGGTCTCATCTGACCAGAGCACCTTCTTCCACGTTTGCGGTGTCCCCCACATGGCCTCTCACAAACTGCAAACGGGACTTCTCGAGGCTTTCTTTTAACAATAGCTTTCTTCTTGCCCCTCTTCCATAAAGGCCAGATTTGTGAAGTGCATGACTAATAGTTGTCCTGTGGACAGATTCTCCAGCCTGCAGCTCCTCCAGAGTTACCATGGGCCTCTTGGCTGCTTCTCTGATTAATGCTCTCCTTGCCCGGCCTGTCAGTTTAGGTGGACGGCCATGTCTTGGTAGGTTTGCAGTTGTGCCATACTCTATCCATTTTCGGATGATGGATTGAACAGTGCTCCGTGAGATGTTCAAAGCTTGGGATATTGTTTTTATAACCCAACCCTGCTTTAAACTTCTCCACAACTTTATTCCTGGCCTGTCTGGTGTGTTCCTTGGCCTTCTTCATGATGCTGTTTGTTCACTAAGGTTCTCTAACAAACCTCTGAGGGCTTTGCAAAATAGCTGTATTTATACTGAGATTAAATTACACACAGATGGACTCTATTTATATATTAGGTGACTTCTGAAGGCAATTCTACTAGATTTTAGTTAGGGGTATCAGAGTAAAGGGGGCTGAATACAGATGCACACCACTTTTCACATATTTATTGTAAAAAATGTTGAAAATCATTGATCATTTTCCTTCCACTTCACAATTATGTGCCGCTTTGTGTTAGTCTATCACATAAAAAAAGCCCAATAAAATACATGACAAAATGTGGAAAATTTCAAGGGGTATGAATACTTTTTCAAGGTACTGTAAGTCTCAGGAGAGGGGATTATTGGCATCTGACCAACCCTTTGCCGTACTTCTAACTACCACTCATCCATAAGTGGTTTCATACCTTGTATTTATGTTTCTTTGCTTAATGATGTCAATAGACAGTGGGACCTCGCCCATAAAGGATCATATATTTTAGATACCCTTTGTGTGGGCATGTATTATAAAAAAATATATGTTACATTATATTTCTTATACATATACTTATTTGCGATTTCCACAGAAGGAGGGACAGGAACCATGGTCAGGATGTTATTTTTAGGCCCACCAGCCATTGTCCTTGTCTGTCACCTTTCGCCATCCATTATACAATCATACACTACTATCACACTTTCAAAGCATTATAAAAGGATTTTTTCTAAGTGGACACAACAAACATGGTTGTCCCTGTTTATCCAGCACCCGAGCAGACAATGCACAGTGACTGTGGGAAGTAAAGTGACATTAAAGACAGAATATCCCCTGCTCAACGCACTGTTGTCTTATAATCGCTGATCTAATAAGTAGAGTCATCCATGTACGGTGGGAAGGAAAATAACATAAATGCATCTGAAAAAGTCTCTGACGTCAAGAGCAAAACATTTTACTCATGCATGAGAGCACGGTCAACCAGTTTTAGTATGGACAAGGTCAAAATGGCTACCACACACGAACAGACAGGACCAAAAAAAAGAAAAAAAAAAAGTTAATAACATGACCTACAGCTGGAGAATCTTATTATTTATTTATTATGATTTTTTTTTAATGCCCACCTTCAGCCAAAAAAAATAATACCTCCATAGTTTTTTTTTTTATTCCCCATTATACATGGTATAATGTGGCCATATAATCTTTATATTTATCAAAACTGTGAAGTTTCTTCCACACAGCACCCAGGAAGTGAGTGCAATTAGTGTGAGCTTTAATACTATTTTTAAAAAGTGGGAGTGTACAATGATGCTTTCCAAAATGATTGCAATGTGAGTAGGATCATTTATTTCATCTCACCAAAGTGTAATAGCACTTGAAATGGCCATCTAGTCCTGCGATGTGAATGCACCTACCAGACATACACAGTTCAGGTCACAGCTGTTTCAGGAGTGAAGCCATGCCAAGACCTTCACCTACCTAGACACCAAACAGCACCAGGCTGGGGGGTGAAACCTTGCTTAAAGTAAAAAACAAAAAAACAAAAAACATAGTGTGATTACTAACAGAAACCTGAAATGGAAAAGATACAGTCAGGTCCATAAATATTGGGACATCGACACAATTCTAATCTTTTTGGCTCTATACACCACCACAATGGATTTGAAATGAAACGAACAGGATGTGCTTTAACTGCAGACTTTCAGCTTTAATTTGAGGGTATTTACATCCAAATCAGGTGAACGGTGTAGGAATTACAACAGTTTGTATATGTGCCTCCCACTTTTTAAGGGACCAAAAGTAATGGGACAGATTAACAATCATCCATCAAACTTTCACTTTTTAATACTTGGTTGCAAATCCTTTACAGTCAATCACAGCCTGTAGTCTGGAACGCATAGACATCGCCAGACACTGGGTTTCATCCCTGGCGATGCTCTGCCAGGCCTCTACTGCAACTATTTTCAGTTCCTGCTTGTTCTTGGGGCATTTTCCCTTCAGTTTTGTCTTCAGCAAGTGAAATGCATGCTCAATCGGATTCAGGTCAGGTGATTGACTTGGCCATTGCATAACATTCCACTTCTTTCCCTTAAAAAAACTCTTCGGTTGCTTTCACAATAAAAAACAATAAACAAAAAAACAAGTTCCCTAGACGACGTCTGTTAAGACGAAACGTACGTCGGAAGGCTGACGCGCTGACGTCATCAGTGTCCTCTCGTCTCGAAGGGGTGTCTGCAGGCCGGCCGGCTGTTTTTATCCTCGTTTATGCTTTTATTCACATCATTTATGTAAGTGCAAACCCCTTTTTTTAAATAAATTGTGTCTGCTGATTTACACTATGGAGTTCCTATCTTTTTTCCTTTGGGTCCTCCCTGTTGAATATCCTTGTCTACTGGACGGGACCTTTCCTGCCTTTCTCCTCTCCTTGGTGAGGTTGGACCAGGACGCCTCCATTGATCGGATATCTCGATTTATACAAGCTTTCTTGTAGCTTGCCTCTGGTAAGCGTGCATTGCTTTTGGTGGTGGATTTGTCATTTGGTGCCATTTGATGAGCTTCATTGCAAACAATATTGGATACCATTTGGGTTCTTTGGGACTTTTTTTCACACGTCATTATTTTTTATTTTTCAATTTTTTTTGTTACTTACCTTTGACTATTCATGATTATTTACTTTCTACATCTCTGTAAGTTATTTGCCTTTCTGATATATGGGGTGTTATTTATATATGTCTCAATGCATATTATTTCAATTTTTGTCTAGCGCAGCTCAGTTTTATTTTTTGGTTTCAATGTTTGTGTATGCCTCACAAATAGGGACTGCAGCTTTTTATTTCACTTTGTTTTGGGTCTGTGAAGCGCGGTAATTATTTTTTTGTATTTGTTCTATTGCTTTCACAGTATGCTTCGGGTCATTGTCCATCTGCACTGTGAAGCGCCGTCCAATGAGTTCTGAAGCATTTTGCTAAATATGAACAGATAATATTGCCCGAAACACTTCATTCTGCTGCTTTTGTTAGCAGTCACATCATCAATAAATACAAGAGAACCAGTTCCATTGGCAGCCATACATGCCCACTCCATGACACTACCACCCAGTGCCAGAACAAAGTCATCCGTTGCCCAGGGCGAAGATGAAAAACTGCACCCCCCCCCCCCGTGAAAAGCTACAGCGCCTACAGATGATGGGATCTATACTAATGCATCAGTGACAGTGCATTAACCCCCTTCCTGCTGCATATTACCAATACCATTGCTAATTAAGCAAACTCCCCTCAGAGACTGCAGACATGATACAAGAGATCAATGCAGTCTCATCAGTGCCCATCAATGCCGCCTCACTATGCCCATAATCGCAGCCTCTGTGACCATAATCGCAGCCTCTCTGTGCCCATAGTTTAAGCCTCTTTGTGCCCATAATCGCAGCCTCTCTGTGCCCATAGTTTCAGCCTCTCTCTTTGTGCCCATAATCGCAGCCTCTGTGACCATAATCGCAGCCTCTCTGTGCCCATAGTTTCAGCCTCTCTCTTTGTGCCCATAATCGCAGCCTCTGTGCCCATAATCGCAGCCTCTCTGTTCCCATAATCGCAGCCTCTCTGTGCCCATAATTGCAGCCTCTCTGTGACCATAATCGCAGCCTCTGTGCCCATAATTGCAGCCTCTCTGTGACCATAATCGCAGCCTCTGTGACCATAATCGCAGCCTCTGTGACCATAATCGCAGCCTCTGTGATCATAATTGCAGCCTTTGTGATCATAATCGCAGCCTCTGTGACCATAATCGCAGCCTGTGTGACCATAATCGCAGCCTCTCTTTCTGTGACCATAATCGCAGCCTCTCTCTCTGTGACCATAATCGCAGCCTGTGTGACCATAATCGCAGCCTCTCTCTCTGTGACCATAATCGCAGCCTATGTGACCATAATCGCAGCCTCTCTCTGTGACCATATTTTCAGCCTCACTTTGCCTATGAATGCAGACTCACCATAGCCTGCCCTGGATGGATCACACAGCCGACATCTCTTGCAGCGCTGTGTCACACAGCTGGGTCTGTGTGTATGTTTGGCAGCGTAACAAGGTCCCGCCCCCCCCTAGACTGGCTCGTGTGATAGGCGGAACACTGGTTCAATCTGCTACCACATGAGCCAGTCTAGGGGGGCGGGTCCTTTTTACGGCACTGCCGAACACACACACAGACCCAGCTGTGTGACACACAGCGCTCCCGGCGCTGTGTGTCAAACAAGAGGAGGTGGGAGGGGAGCGCTGCAGCCACAGATCAAAGCGGTCTGTAGCGTAGCCTCTACTGTGCCCCCTTCCTCCAGTAAATGGTCCCGCCCAGGGCATCCGCCCCTTCTGCCCACCCCTTGTACCGGCCCTGCTACCACCACCATGCTTCACTGATGAGGTGGTATGCTTTGGATCATAAGCAGTTCCTTTCCTTCTCCATATTCTTCTCTTCCCATCACTCTGGTACAAGTTGATCTTGGTCTCATCTGTCCATAGGATGTTGTTCCAGAACTGTGAAGGCTTTTTTAGATGTTGCTTGGCAAACTCTAATCTGGCCTTCCTGTTTTTGAGGCTCACCAATGGTTTACATCATCTTGTGGTGAACCCTCTGTATTCACTCTGATGAAGTCTTCTCTTGATTGTTGACTTTGACACACATACACCTACCTCCAGGAGAGTGTTCTTGATCTGGCCAACTGTTGTGAAGGGTGTTTTCTTCACCAGGGAAAGAATTCTTCGGTCATCCACCACAGTTGTTTTCCGCGGTCTTCCGGGTGTTTTGGTGTTGCTGAGCTCACCGGTGCGTTCTTTCTTTTTAAGGATGTTCCAAACAGTTGATTTGGTCACACCTAATGTTTTTGCTATCTCTTTGATGGGTTTGTTTTGTTTTTTCAGCCTAATGATGGTTTGCTTCACTGATAGCGACAGCTCTTTGGATCTCATATTGAGAGTTGACAGCAACAGATTCCAAATGAAAATAGAACACTTGAAATGAACTCTGGACCTTTTATCTGCTCCTTATAAATGGGATAATGGGGGTATAACACACTCCTTGCCATGGCACAGCTGAGCAGCCAATTGTCCCATTACTTTTGGTCCCTTAAAAGGGGGCAGTGCACATACAAACCATTGTAATTCCTACCTTGTAATTCCTGGCTTGCTATGGGGGCACTCGGTGGGAGGAGGGGCCCCATGAGGGACCCCAAAATAGGAGGATCAGAGCTGCTCTGTGCAAAACCATTGCATATAGCAGGTAAGCATAACATATTTGTTATTTTAAAAAAATAAAACCGGATCCTTTACAATCACTTTGTTACCTAACGCATGTTTATTCCAGGTCAGTGACTTGAAAAGTATTGAACCCGAAGAAAGCCAGGCAACTGGCATTTAAAAAGAAAAAAAAAAAAGAGGGGGGGGTCACCAATGGCAGTCTGTATTTCTGCCAGTACAGGTTTCCTTTAATTAATTAATTTTTTTGGGGTGGGGGTGAAACCAAGGAACAGTCATCAAAGTGTCTCATAGGGGGGCTGCTGCAGTTGACGTTAACCTTAGCATACAGATCCTTTCAGGCTCACATACTGGGATGAGAGAAGGGATAAGACTGTGTACAGTACACTATGGCTGCGTTTTGCAACCCTCTGTATCAGTGGTTCCCTATAGTAGATGTGGCTTGGGGGGGGGGGGGGGGGGGTGGATGGGGGGGCCTGGACGTTCCCGGCAGGTTATGTAAGGGGCACAGACGTTTTCTGTTTTGTTCTCTGTCCAGAACTGTGCGTCTCTCTGGGGTTCCCTCTTGTGCTTTGTTTAAGAGTAATTAAGCAGAAAATCCAAATATAGGAAGAGTGGAGGGGAGAGCGATGAGGAGGGACAGACTGATTGACCTGTTCCCGCAACAGAAGACCTGAAGTGGATGGCTGCACCAGCTGTACAAGAAAAAAACCCTCATTCAGAACATCTCAGCTCAATTATTGCATGGCAGGGAGGATAGGGTAAGACTGCAAAATGCAGGAACTCGGGGCAATTAACCAGATCTGGTTCAATAAACATTGATCGGTTTTCCTTATTTAAATAGCTGTGTACAAAAGGCAGTTGGGATCAGATTGTGCTTTGCTTTCATTGCTCCATAAGGCCTCATTCATGCGGGCAACAGTTCATCAGTTTGCAGGCAGTCTAGAATATGTCAAATTGGTACGCAATGGCTGCAGGTACACAGCTGCTTCTACCAGTTTGACATTCATGTGGGTGCAGGTGCATGTCACTGAACGCAGACAGTTGGGTTGATTTACTAAAACTGGAGAGTGCAAAGTCTGGTGCAGCTCTGCACAGAAACAAATCAGCTTCCAGGTTTTTTTTTTTGCCATAGCATAATTGAACAAGCTGAAGTTAGAAGCCGATTGGTTTGTAAGCAGAGCGGCGCCAGACTTTGCACTCTAGTTTTAGTAAATCAACCCTAGTGCGAGTTCAGGGGGCCGTGCACCAGCACCCATATGGATGTCAAATTTAGAGCAGCGGCTGTGTCCATGCAGTCACTGGGTCTCATCTGACATGAATGGGACTGACTGCTCACTGATGCATGCAACAACTGTTCATCCCCGCGCAGGCAAATATGGCCCTTTATACAGGTGTACACCCATGAGAGCAAGGCCTTAAAATAAGTGTGAATACATGGCAACCCCACCTCAAATGTACATCAGCCCTTTGTAAACCGTATCCAGCCACACCTTAAAGATAAATTCCAGATATGGTTTATTTTTTACATTAAGTTGATCTAGCTTGGACCAGTGTAAGTATGTACGTGTCATACCTGTTGCAAAAGGTAACAGCAACAAGGAAGGCAACCTTGTCAGAATAGACAGGGGAATATATCTGATAGGTTCAAATGGTGGCTTCTGGAGGACAGACAGAACCAGACTGAGATCCCATGGAGCACACATGGACAGCAATGTGAGCAATGCCAATGTACATGGAAGGTTTCGGCAGGCTAAGGCATTTTTAGTGAACCTAGGCTTGTGACCTTTGGCTGGGTTGATGCAGGGTGCTCTAAGGCAAGGCACATGCATCAGTTAGGATAGAGCTGGTATCCATAAGTTTAGGAGAAGAATCAGCAGGTTTGGCCGCCTGTAACAAGTCCTACAAACCCAACAAGGTACCATCCTCAGCTTCCTCTTCATGAAGTACAGAAGCAGTCAGAGTAAAGTCACAGAGAGACTCTAATGCCTTGTTTCCACTGAGCGGATCGGTTCAGGTTGGTACAGTTTGGAAGGCCTAGAATGGTCCGGCCTATTCAGGTGAGCGTTTCCACTGCAAGTCGGACCGACAGGGGCCATACGTGGGTTTAAAAAAATGCCTAGCATGGCATCACACGTCCACCAATCAGTGGAATGTATCGTAGCTCCGCCCTAACCAAACCATTCAGTTTTCTATGGCCCCACATCTGAAGCAGGACCCTGAATGGAGTGGTACGGTTCGGTTGTATGGGCCGCTTTCATAATGGAAACACCCAAAATAGCGTACCGTACCGAACCGATCCCCTCGGTGGAAACGAGGCATAAAGGAACAGGCGGAGAGTGCTTGATTGTGGTCCCTGCAGCCTGAGGCCTTAAAAAGGACTGAAAGCCTGCCCATAAATTCACATAGGCAAGAGGAGGTGGTGAAATGGAAGGGGCTATGGAGGCCTTTGAGAAGGATAGTGACTTTAGGATAGTGAGCTGGGCTAGCAAAATCAGAACCCGCATGGAAGAACACGGTTTTAGTTGTGGATGGACCATAGCCCTGGACCAGCAACAGATCTGGCAAGCTGCAGGGAAAAAAGGGTTCTAATGGCTAGGTATAGCAGCTAGGAAAGCTTGCTAGAATCTTGAAAATGGAAAAAAAAAAAAAAAAAAAGAAAGTGATTTGCTTCCCTCATCCATCCATTCTCCGAAGGACACTAGCAAAAAAAAAAAACAGAGGCTTTCTGGGAGTAGGAGGGGTTATACAGGGCTGCCAAAATAAATTCCTGAAGGCAGCTGCATAACCCATGGAAGTGGGATCCCGTGTCTTGTAATCTACGATTAAGAAATACAAATTCTCTAACCATGTTTGACTGTGTGATGCTAATTAAGAGAATCAAAAGAGGAAATGCTGAAAGGAGAGAGATAATAGATTATTTCCTGGGTGAAGGAAAAAGCTAGTAGTGTAAATAATATCTAATAATATTGACCTGAGATGTCAAAGAGCAAGTGTTGCATAGAGTAAGAAGAGCATACTGTTACTTACCTTAGATATGAACGGCTACCATCATCCTGTGATGCTGGCTCATTGTGGTAATGCCAGGAGCTTGAACTCAACAAGTATCATTGGATGGAGATTAATCTGCTTGGCAGCACTTGGTACTTAAAGTGGGGTTCCACCCAAAAATACCTGAAAAATTCTAAAAAACAAAAACAAAAAACATTTGGATATATATATATTTTTTTACTTACCTCTAAATTCCTGTTGCTAGGTGGTCCCTCGTAGTCTGCCCCTTCCTTTGCCTGGGCTGGTGACATCACTTCCCCCTCGGCACAGGAAGGGCTCGGCTCTGCTCCCTCCCTCCTGTCAATCATCTGGGACCCATTACAGGTCCCACAGTTGAAATGCCGGCGCCGACGAGCGGGGGATGAGCGGGGCTTCGATCCCCCTCATCGCTAGACCCAGGGACAGGCAAGTGTCCAATTAAAAGTCAGCAGCTGCAGTATTTGTAGCTGCTGACTTTTATTTATTTATTTTTAATGGACCCCCTGGGTGGAACTCCTCTTTAAATGATAGCTTAAAGTGAATGTAAAATCTATCTTTTTTTTTAAAAAAAAAACAAAAACAAAAAAAAAAACCCCATGTTATACTTACCTCCTCTGTGCAGTGGATTTGCCCAGAGCAGCCCCGATCCTCCTCTTCTCAGGTCCCTCTTCCCTGCTCCTGGCCCCTCCCTCCTACTGAGTGCCCCCACAGGCAGCAGCCTGCTATGGGAACCCGAGTCACAGCTCAGTGTGTCCATTGAACACGGAGCCCTGACCCATCCCCACCCTCTCTCACCTGATTGGCTAACTGACTTTGATTGACAGCCGTGGGAGCCAATGGCACCGCTGGTGTCTCAATCAATCAGGAGGAGAGTCCCAGACGGCTAAGACACTCGTGAACATCGCTGGAGAGATGCCTTTACAACTCCTTTAAGAAGAGCTCTGAAGCCATCATTGGGTGAATATAAAATCTGCTGGGCTGGTGGTTAACAGTAGGACCACTGGGGACTCCATGTGGAACCCTGGTTGAGAAACTGCCTTAATTTATTCTGCACTGATGGGATTATGCAATAAGGCAAAGCATAGTATCTCATAAGAGCCAATCAGCACTCATCTTTATTTTCTTTGCTTCTCACTGCTCTTCTCAATGGCCGATTTATTGCTACATATAATCGCACAGTAAGGTGTCTCAAATTATATATCATTTAAGTACTTTCAGGTATAACAAGGCTCTCTCAAAAGCTGATATTTGAGAAATACCAAGTATCGGTAGGTTGATTATGATCACAGTGTACTGTATAATAATGTCAAGTAAGTATAAGCAAATAATGATCACACCACATTGTGTAATGATACTAAGTATATATACACACACCGATAACAATCACTCCACACCATATAATGATCACACCACACCCTATAAGGATGTTGAATACCTATATTCCCCATAATGATTACACCATATGATCATACCAAGTATCTATACACCAATAATCACACTGTACAGTATAAAAATACTAAGTATTTATACAATGGTAACTGTATGATGATTATAAATATTCTACTCTGATAATAAACACACAACACAGATTTGTATAAAGAGAATTTAATACTCTGCTCCCAGAGCACTACATGTGTTTTTGGGGAGAGGTGGTATATTAGTGATACCCTGAAACTAGAGTGGTGTCATGCTTAGTACTGCTTTATATTGCAGCATTCTCAATGCTTTTGTGAGAATTTGAAAAGACAAATGTCCAGGGAGATAGAATGAGGCTGAGACACATACACAGACAATAAGGAGATCGGAGTGAGATGTACATATTGTTTGGGTCCCCAAATTCCAGAAACAATAAATAAGCCCTCCACAAAAAAAAAAATAAGGGTGGGGATGACAGGAGGTTTTTGGAGGGTTAAAACCTGATCTGTCTGAGGGAGGTCATCTGTCTTGCTTGCCTCTGTAGTGTTCATGAACCGGTGTGGGGGGTAACCACCCCGCATCCCAACCCCTCACTTCCCACTTGGAGGTTTGTACGGCTCCAGTAGAAGGTTAGAGAATGTGTTCACGTTTTCTGCTCCCCTAACTTCATGCGGGAGAAGAGGGAGCTTCACGATGTGGAAATCTTCATACAGGTCCTCCATCTTAGATAGAATTAGAGAATGTTACAGAATGAAAACGAAAAAAAAAAAAAAAGGTAGAGAGAGAATGAATGAATGAGAGGTAGAAAGAAAAGAAAAAGTGAAAAAAAAAAAAAAAAATGAGAGAGGGAGGAAGAAGCAGAAATATGTTCTGCCAGTGGTAACACCTTAAATTAGTCTCGCTTTTGACTATAGACAGCTGAATGATTTGTTTATTTTATTTTTTGCCGTTCTGTTGCATTTGGTTTCCCTTATAATATGCATAGATGCTGCATCAGGTGTATCACTTTATGTTCTGATGACCGGATTCCCTGCTGTGTGTGGGCTGCACCATCCAGTCGATTGGTAGATGACTCCTACATATACAGAGGAATAGCTGGTCTGGCATTATCTATGATTAAGCACCCATTTGTGGTGTGAAACATATAAGTTTTGCCTTGTCCTGTTCCTCTGAGATCGATGTGACATGCTAAATCACTGACAATGGCACCGTCCGAATCAGTGCGACGCAGACCGCATACCCAAAAGTAGTTCCTGTACTACTTTTGGTGACTTCGGGGGCAATTGGAAAAGACATCTGTGCATGAACCTGCACCCCCCCCCCCCCCCCCCCCCCAAGTCAGACTGCATTGCCAGTTTGAAATCGTTCAGTTCCATGTGCATGTTCAGCTGAACTCACACAGTTTCAAACCCACATCAGTGTGAACTTGGGCTAAAAGTCAGCAGCTACAAATAAACGGAAACTTACCTGTCCAAGGATCCAGCTTTGTCCTCTCCCGAACCGATTCTTCAATTAGCTTTGGGTCCAGGCACTAGCATCTTGACTTGCAGCTTCAAAGCCGGTCTCCCACTGTGCCACGCTAAGTTTTGTGAATTGTCCCGCAGTCTTCCGGGACCTGTGATGTGTCCTAAAAGCCTAGGGGGAGGGTCCAAGTTTCGCTCAGATCGCAGTGGCGATCTGACCGGAAATGGAAGCGGGTACCTGTCACAACTAGGTACAAGAGCCCTCCAAAAAGTGCCAAATGTGGCAGAGGCTGTAAAGAAGTTGAACTTCTTTTGGGTGAGGTTACGCTTTAATAAAAATCTGCACACATTGGTGTCTTTTACATATAGGTTTAAATCAGTGGTTCTCAACTCCGGTCCTCAGGACCCACTAACAGGCCAGAATTCAAGTATTACCTTGGGGAGATACAGACTAGAATACTGCAATCACTGAGCAGCAAATTATATCACCTGTGATGTATTTCAGTTATCTTGCAAACCTGGCCTGTTAGTGGGTCCCGAGGACAGGAGTTGAGAACCACTGGTTTAAATACATGCTAGCACAGAATGCCTGATTAGCCTCAACCACTTAATCCTTACCTCATAACCCCCCCCCCCATTCACACAACTGCACATTATTATTTTTTTCCCAATACCTTTTTGGGAAAAAACTTTCCTGCAAAACCAGATTTCACACCAAGGCTAGCATGACGTCTCCCTGCTGCCCAAGGCCTTCTGGGATACTCGTGCCCGACATCTCAGGAGGCCACAGGGTGATGTACAGCACATGTGCTGCATCACGTCATCAGTGGGCTTGCTGCAACTACCAGGAAGAGTCAGCCAGCTCCCAGATGACGCAAGAGAGGACAGGGTGAGCAGCAGCAAAATAGTGGGTTACTCCAGAGCAAAACTGGAATCGCTGGGTGCGAACGCAAGTTTACGAAAAGCAAATCCCGCATGGTGTGATTGAAGCCTCAGGCTGGGTTCACATTATTGCGATTTACATACTGATTTCCCCACATCCAATTCACATAACATGAGATTGTGACCGGCTCTCTATGGAGCCAGTTCACATAGCTTTGCAGCAGCTCTATGGCAAACTGCACAGGAGTCCTGTGCGTCTTTTGGTCCATTCAGGTCCAAATTCAGCCCAAGATTTGGGCTGAAATTGGACCTGAAACTGTAAAAGGAGACGCACCTGACTCCTGCTGTGAGCTGCTGCTTTCTCCAGTGTGAACCCAGCCTTAGTAGAGGTTTCTTTTAATACCAGGAAGATCCTCCTCCTCCCTAATAACTTTACTCCTCATTTATGCAAATCATCTCCACCTTCTCATTTTTCCTATGTAATTTTATGTACTTCCAATACCAGGATACTCCACCCGGTTTCAGAGATATGCAAGGTTTCTCTACCCCACCCATATTTATCCTGGCAGCTCCATCCACTCTACAAACCAGAATACTCAGCCGACCTACCTTTTAATACAAGACAGTTCCAACACCTTCCTATTATTACCAACAAATTCCACCCTTTGGCCAATTAATAGTTGAGCTCTAACCCCTTCATCACCTTTTAGGCCGCTCCCTCTCCCTGCTGCGCACACACACACACTTCACAATTATTACCAAGCAGAACTCCCTTCAACTATAATAGATCCCCCCTTACTACCCCCCCCCCCCCACCCCCATCATTGGCATACCTGGTCAAGGTATTTTGACTGGATCTTGTGTCGGGCTTCACACATCCTGCATGGCTTCTCAGGTTCAGGAAACACCAGCTGGTTCACTATGATGTTATGAGTGTCTATTTTACATTTCGCCAACTCCTGGATCAATCGCTCTGTCTCATACAGGGACAGGAACTCGGCAATACAAACGCAGATAAACGTCGTCTGCTCCTGTATGGAGGGAGAAAAAAAAAGGGGAAGAGGAAAGTGTATTGTGTTAAAAAAAAAAAAAAAAAATAGTGTTTAGCTTTTTCCTAAACATTAAAAAAAAAAAAAGGTTTACAATACTGTATTTGTCTATTTAGCATTATACCTAAATAAAGGCCTTCAAAATATATTACTAAGCTCTAATATATGTAATATAATGGGGGTTATTTACTAAAGCTAAGGCTCCTTTCACACTGAGGCGCTTTGCAGGCGCTAAAGTGCTAAAAATAGCGCCTGCAAAGTGCCCCAAAAGAGCTGCTCAATGCACTCCAGTGTGAAAGCCCCGAGGGCTTTCACACTGGAGCGGTGCGCTTGCAGGGCGGTCATAAAAGTCCTGCAAGCCGCATCTTTGGAGCGCATTAGGAGCGGTGTATTTACCGCTCCTAAAGCGCCCCTTCCCATTGAAAACAATGGGGCAGCGCTGCAAACCCGCCCGCAAAGCGCTGCTGCAGCGGCGCTTTGCGGGTGGTTATAACCCTTTTTTGGCCACTAGCAGGGGGTTAAAGCCACCCCGCTAGCGCCGCTAAAACAACAGTAAAGCAGCGCTATATTTAGCGCCACTGTACCGCCTGCGCCCGCACGCCTCAGTGTGAAAGTAGCCTAAAGAGTGCAAAATTTGGTGCACTTGTTCATAGAAACCATTCAGCTTCCAAGTTTTATTGCCAAAGCCTAACTGAACAAGCTGAAGTAAGAAGCTGATTGGCTACCATGCACAGCTGCACCAGATTCTCAGTGCTCCAATTTTAGTAAATCTCCCCCAGTGTATATGTACATACAGTGAGGGAAAAAAAAGTATTTGATCCCCTGCTGATTTTGTATGTTTGCCCGCTGACAAAGAAATGATCAGTCTATAATTTTAATGGAAGGTTTATTTTAACAGTGAGAGACAGAACAACAAAAATATCCAGAAAAATGCATTTCAATAAAGTTATAAATGGATTTGCATTTTAATGAGTGAAATAAGTATTTGAACCCCTATCAGCACGTTTTTTGGCTCCCAGGTGTCTTCTATATAGGTAACGACATGAGATTAGAGAGTACCCTCTTAGACCCCTTTCACACTGGGGCGGTTTGCAGGCGTTATTGCGCTAAAAATAACGCCTGCAAACCGCCCCTAAACAGCCTCCGCTGTTTGTTCAGTGTGAAAGCCCGAGGGCTTTCACACTGAAGCGGTGCGCTGGCAGGAGAAGAAAAAATCTCCTGCAAGCCGCATCTTTGGAGCGGTGTATTCACCGCTCCTTCACCGCTCCTGCCCATTGAAATCAATGGGACAACCTAGCCGCGCTATACGAGGAGTTTTAACCCTTTTTTGGCCGCCAGCGGGGGGTTAAAACCGCACCGCTAGCGGCCGAATACCGCGGTAAAACAGCGCTAAAAATATCGCTGTTTTACTGCCGACGCCCCCTACCGCCCCACTGTGAAAGGGGCCTTAAAGGGAGTGCTCAAAATCCCAGCTCATTACCTGTATAAAAGACACCGGTCCACAGAAGCAATCAATTAATCAGATTCCAATCTCTTCACCATGGACAAAGAGCTGTCCAAGGATGTCAGGGACAAAAATTGTAGACCCACACAAGGCTGGAATGGGCTACAAGACCATCACCAAGCAGCTTGGTGAGAGGGTGACAACAGTTGGTGCGATTATTCGCAAAATGGAAGAAACACAAAATAACTGTCAATAGTCCTCGGTCTGGGGCTCCATGATGGGTCTCAACTCGTTGAGTTTCAATGATCATGAGAACAGTGAGTAATCAGCCCAGAACTACACAGGAGAATATGGTCAATGATCTCAAGGCAGCTGGGACCACAGTCACCAAGAAAACAATTGGTAACACACTACGCTGTGAAGGACTGAAATCCTGCAGCACCCACAAGGTCCCCCTGCTCAAGAAGGCCCATGTACAGGCCCGTCTGAAGTTTGCTAAAGAACTGGGTAAGAGTTTTGTGGTCAGATGAGACCAAAATCAAGCTCTTTGGCATCAACTCAACTGCTAAGGGGACAGGACAACTTCAGAGCATCAAAGGGACGATGGGCCAGCGGGGCCATGTACCATCAAATCTTGGGTGAGAACCTCCTTCCCTCAGCCAGGGCATTGAAAATGGGTCATGGATGGGTATTCCAGCATGACAATGGCCCAAAACACACGGCTAAGACAACAAAAGGAGTGGCTCAAGAAGAAGCACATTAAGGTCCTGGAGTGGCCTAGCCAGTTTCCAGACCTTAATCCCATAGAAAATATGTGGAGGGAGCTAAAGGTTCGAGCTAACAAACGTCAGCCTCGAAACCTTAATGACTTGGAGAGGTTCTGCAAAGAGGAGTGGGACAAAATCCCTCCCGAGATGTGTGCAAACCTAGTGGCCAACTTCAAGAAACATCTGACCTCTGTGATTGCCAACAAGGGTTTTGCCACCAAGTACTAAGTCATGTTTTGCGAAGGGGTCAAATACTTATTTCACTCACTAAAATGCAAATCAATTTATAACTTTTTTGAAATGTGTTTTTCTGGATTTTTTTTAATTCTTATTCTGTCTCTCACTGTTAAAATAATCCTACCTTTAAAATTATAAAGCATTCAAATCATTAAAGCATAAGTACATCCAAAGCTCATTTGGCTGTACCTCTCCTGTAGATCACAGGAGTGCAGTTCGTTCTGGACTCCTGTGACCCGCTGTCAGCTGAAATCACAGCGCTGGTCCAGGCTGTGGAAAGATCGCAACAATATGGTCGGGATCAGCCCACAACCCTGGACCGGCATCTGGCTCAGCCTCTCAGGGAGAGGCTGAGCCAGCCACTCCCACCCCCTCTGCAGTATAGCGTTCCAGTGAGCGTGGGGGGTGGCGAGCAGAGCAGACAGCGGTAAATGACAGTCATCAGCTCTCTGCTCACAGAGCTCTGAAAAACTGAGCGATCAGCGCTCTTTGATCTCTCGGTTCTCTGTCTTAGAGCCAGTGGGGGACCAATGCTGCATCCACCTAGGGAAGTATGATTCTTAAAAAAAAAAAAAAAAAAAGGAAAAAAAACACACCCACACTTTGTTGAACCCACAGTTTTATGATGCATCTCTTATACTCAAAATCCTCAAATGGTAAAGTAGCCTTAAAAACACTGCTGTACAAATTTAAATATGGTAAAAGCTTATATTCCACTGTCCTGTAAGCAGGCAACAGCACCACCTATAAGCCTGTGGTTCCCCATAGTGAATGAAACTCACCAAAATGGAAATGGCTTGTAGCAACAGCTAACCATCGGGAAGAACGCTGTCATAAAACATGCTTCCGCTGGACCGAGTTTAGCTGCTCTTTGGACTACCCAGAAATCGTAGGTTTACAGACATAGTTCAACATCCTGTATACTTTTGATGATTCAGGACAGTACTTTCCTCCCACAAAGCATACAGATATTGCACACCCCCTACCACCTCTCCCTTCATAACAGATATCCACTCCCTCCCCTGATTTCCTCTTCCTTTCTGGCCTATTTGTTGGTCTACTTTCTTAGTATGTATGAGAGGGCCCTCAACTTAATCCAGGTGCATGCCTAGTAGCATTATGCCCAAGGATTCTTCTTCTTGAGCTACCTCAGGTACCATGAGCTACATACTTTTTTGGCTCCACTGACTATAGCCTAGGCCAGTGATGGCAAACCTTGGCACCCCAGATGTTTTGGAACTTCATTTTCCATGATGCTCATCTAAACTGCAGAGTGCATGTGCATCATGGGAAATGTGGTTCCAAAACATCTGGGGTGCTAAGGTTCGCCATCACTGGCCTAGGCTATTACCGTTTTCATATACCGGCAACTAACTACGTTCATAGAGATGCACTGGATCTGTTAACTTTTATACAGGGAGTCAGTCCCTGGGTTACAAACAAGATCGGTTCTGTAGGTTTGTTCTTAAATTTCCATTCTTGGGAGTTCCATGCAAGTTGGATCAGGTATATTTTTTTAGGTGCAACTCCAGCTAAAAAAAATAATTGACGTTTTTTGAGATAGCATTGGGAAGGGTTAACACTCCTGTAATGTTTGTTTTGCTGTGTGTGCCCCTGTTCAGAAGATTTGACCTCACTTTCTGTCCCTGACAATTGGATTTTGAAAATTTTGGGTTGTTGTGGAAACAAGGATTGGTGATAAAGCTTCAGTGGAGACACCTTTCTCCCCATAATAACTCTTACAGGAGAGAATTTCCCTTCCTAGAGGGAGATTTTCTCTCACTTGCTGTTGTCTCGCTCAATTTGTAAGTATGTACGTAGGTCGGATGTATGTAACTCGGGGACTGCCTGTACTGTATTTTGGCACTGGATTTGTTGAGCAGCTCATCTCCTACTTGTTCTTACTGAAATTTATAAAAAGATAAAAAAAAACAAAAAAAAAAAACTGCTGTTCATATTTGCTGACGATAATTAAAGAATATTTTTCAAAGTTGAAGCCCACCCTAAAACTAAAATCCCTGCATCTACAATCTAACATTAACCTATCTAGCCCTGTAAAGAAGAAAGTCAGCATACATAACTCTTCTGCAGCCAATCCAACCCGATAGCGCACTGAGCTGTCAACCGTGGCTTCCCTGTGGAGTTGGGTGCAGAGAACACGTCCGGCAACGGAAGCCCCATAGTAACTCTACGGGTGACATCACTCCCCATTCATTTCACAGCTGTTGTCGGGTGTCTCCTCTGCAGAGCTTCCGCCGCTGAAGATCTGGTCGGATCAACTTTAGAAAAGGTATGTTTACCGATTTCTTCTTTACAAGGCTAGATAGGTTAGTACTAGAATGTGGATGTCTAGATGCGGGGGTTTTAGTTTTAGGGTGGACTTACACTTTAACCATGAGCTCAATCATAGTGGCCACTGCTATAGATCTCACCGGGTCTTTAAACTGTTCGCTGACTGATCGGATGACAGGGAGAGTCTCTTCTAACTTGGAAGCAAGCTGGTCGGCGTTCATGTCCCCAAGTCCCAGCATGTTGCACATCTGAAGAGCAGAAAGACAAAGTAGGAGAAAAAAAAGAGTGGAATATTGGGATTAAAGTGAAACATTAATGGTCCCAGGTCAATTACATTTTGTTTTGGAAACGTCAAAGCCAAAATTTCTGATTATCATTTTTCATTAGTAACAAAAATCTTGAAATTAAAAACACAAAAGCATGACAAATAGTTTGCATGACCACTACCATTCCTCAGCATGTAACAGCTGCACAGTTTTGAACCAAAGAAAGAATTCTCAGCACATGGAATGCAAGAAGAGCTTACCCTGCTGTGTTTTAATGTAACTATTAGCAGATGTGGTGAAGAGGGTAATCATATGCTCATTTCTTGTGATGGAGTACAGTACTGTGATTTAAAGCGGTATTGAAGTCAATCATTGAAAAACCACGGACAGGCAGGGATTTTATAACAGAAGAGTCCCTAGTTGTCTCTTCTGTCATAAACGCCTGTTCCAGCCTGTTAGCTGTAATGCAATCTGAGTGGTACATGTGCCACATTTATGGGACCCGCTCTGTACCGAGATGCAGTGAATCCTGTGTGCATATGCAGGAGTAATGTCATCACAGCCTGGCCAATCAATTGACCTGAGCGAGTGAACCTGGAAGGAAAACCGGGGGGCGAAGATAGAAGCACCTGGGACCAGCTGCAGCAGTGACAGCACAGCTGGTATGACAGGTCAGTCTGCCATGATGTGTTAATATGCGATAAGAAATAAACCTCCTGTGGGCCCATTAAAAAAAAAAAAAAAAAAAAAATGAACAGTTTAATACCACTTTATTTAAACTTATTTATTTAATATAGCCTAGTGAATGAAGAGGGGGTGTCTCACCTGGGATATGAAGGGGCTGATCTGGTTTTTAATCTGCATCAACCTTCCCAGACCTCGCTCCACAATGGTTGGAAAGTTGAGGAGTCGCAACGTGTGCCCTGTAGGAGCCGTGTCAAAGACCACTACTGAGAAATTCATTCCTTTTACCAGCCTGAGAGGAACAGAGCAAAGAGCATTTGTCACAAACCCACATAATGGACAGTAAAAACAAAATTAATGAGGGCGCAGCATGCCTATTACACAGTGGACGGCCAAAAAAAAGACATCCTGACTTCACTTGCTGCATTTTTGATACAGGTTTTTGTACTCAAGCCCATTTCCCTCTGGATCACCCAGAGTCTAATCTAGCTAGTACTCCAAGTCATGACTCCTAATTCAAGATTAACAACAAGAATACAAATGTCCACTGGTTTCCTGAGAACGCACAGTGTGTGCAAAACGCGTTGAGGTGCAGCAGCATGACATGATCCAGACGTCAGATCCGGCATCTCCTGATACGTCACTTCCTGTAATTGGAACGCACGCCGGCCCAAACTGTGGAAACGGTGGGGTATATTGCTGTAAACGATCGCTGGAGCAACTAGGTGCCAATTCAGAGGGCACCATCAAAATGTGATTAAACCATTTTGTTATTAATACAAAGATTTTAGCTTATTAAACATGTTGCGCAACAATGGCTTCTCTTGTGCCTTTTTGGCATCTTGTTGAGGAACCAACTGAAACTCCTGGGAGTATATGCTGTAATACCCATGACCATTGGAGGAAACTAAGCAGCATAAACCTCTTTGGGGTCTTAGAGTTCTGGTGAGTGTACCCGTATGGTGGTGGGAAGAGCATATCGCAGTTTTGATCACTTGTGAAAGCAAAAGTTAGTGTGTATTACAGCATTATTTTATATGGACTGACACCTGTGGTGAACACCAAATTAATGAAACTGGCACTTTCAATTAAAAATTGGATTAATTTATGTAGATTATATGTAGTGCAGCTCTTTCTATACATTTAATTTTCAATTCAGGGTTAAGCCTCACCCTCTCCAGGCACTACTCCCAGCAACCAGCTGTTCATTTGGAGTGTGTACGGTGGTGAGGGGGGTACTTTCAATTCTTTTTTATTTATTATTATTTTATTTAATTTTTTACACTTTGTTTTTTTTTATTAAAAACATATTGCCATCACATGGAGGCAAAAACCCCCCCTATATGATATAGCATTGGCATGTGACAGGTCCTCTTTATGGAGACATCAGGTGTCTCCAAATGTCTTATCTGCCCTCACAAGTAGTAAATGATTAGCTGCATCCTTGGTTACAGTAGCTGAGGAATGGCAGCTGTGAACCTGGTAGTGACGTAATATGTTGCTTCCGGGATCATTAGTCTTAATGGGGAGCAGGGAACACCTTCACTTCCTGCTCTCAAAGTTACTGCAGTTTACCGTAGTCCTGGGCTATTCCGAGGAATAGGAGAGCCAAAGAACTACTGCGACCACTAATGGGGAAGGGTTGGGGGGCTGGGGGAGATGGCACCTGTGGAGCCCTGTAAGATTGATCACTTGTGATCACCAAAAAGCCAACAGTCAGCCGTAAAAATCAATACCAAGCTCAAGGCTTTGGCAGTGATGAGGAAACTGTATATTTTATATTTCATTATTATTGGGTGCTCACAATAGCCGTTAACGAATTCTAAACCTGGTTAAGGGGCTATACAAAAGACAAGGATGGTTGCTTTAGTTGACTCATACCAAAGGAATGTTACTGCAACTGACCACGTCCTTAAACAGTCATAGTGTTGCTTGCAGTGGGAGTTGACCATTTTCTTACACAAGGTCTATATAAAAACGCACACACAGCTTGTAATACTTGTCTCGTCTTCAGAGCTTGTAATCATGCATATGTCTGTGGTCGCCATGCCATATCAATGGGGGGACCCATGGCAGAAACCGCATATTTAGTTAAAAAGTGTTACTAAACTAAATACCAAATCTACAAAGCTGTCACACCACTTCAGCTGCCAGACCACTTCTCAGCGGCCTGACGCCGTCTTGGGTGGGAGTCTCCAAGCCTTACAGGCAGAGTTGGAAGTGAATCCCAGGGAAGTCCCAATGGTGACGGAATCAGCCCCTTTGCCTCAAGACAGCACAGCCATGATCCTCGCCGCCATTGAGCAGAGCAGGACCTCGCTGCTGGTGCGCATAGATCACCTTGCAGAAGAGTGCAATCTTAAATCTTATATGAAACGACCTAGGCAAAATAAGGGGGGGGGGGGGGGGGGCTGACCGAGACCAGAGTATCTGCCACAGAAGATCTTACCGCCACCCATGTCACCTCCATAGCAAATTTGTAGCACACAGTACAGACGCTTATTGCAAAATCAGCTGTTGCTGAAAATCGGCTGAGTCACAATAATGTTAGGAGTCCTGGGTCTCCCTGAGGGGGACGAAGGGGGATCGCCCAGCAGAGTTCACAGAGGGGTTCTTTAAAAGCCTGCTGGATCTTACGGATGTCCCCCCTGCTTATGTGGTTGAGAGAGCTCACCGGCTACCCACAGGCCGAGCCATCCCTGGGACCAATCCCAGACCTTTCTTAGTCCACCTTCTCAACTACAGAGACAGGGACAGGATCTTTTCTGAAGCCCACAAACACCCCACACTCAAATTGGCTGATTTGCAGAGGAAGAGGAAAACCTTCAATGATGTCCGTAAAAGGCTCTGGGATAAAAATATTAAATACAGCATACTTTACCCCAGCCGCGTCCGTGTCCAGCATGAAGGAATGGTTTGTTTCTTTGATACCCCTGCGGATTCTGACGACTGTCTTACTGCCTTGCACTAACAAAATCTTATCTCTTATATTCACCAGATGCATGGATCTTCCATATCCTGGATTTGCCTTATCCTACTATATTTTCTGCAAACACCGGAGCTACCTCATGTGCAAAGTTGAGCTTGCTTCACACTTACCCCCTCACGGTTTATCTTCATAGAGAACAGAGGTTGCTGAACGGCTATTCTCCATCTACCTGGAGTAACTTCAAAAAGAAGATGATCTAGTTAGAGTTCAGGGTATTAAACTGACTGGAGCGGTTGTTGAGGTTTCCTGTCAGTAGAGAGTTCAGCTCACTGCTGGTTATAGGGTGGTAAGCTGATGAGGTCCCCACCTATGGCCAGTAGTGTGTTTATAGTTTATTTTGGTTTTATTGCTGTTTTTATGCTGTGTACGCTCTATATTCACCGGCCAACTGGCTCTTTTGGTATGACATGTTACTTGGGATCATCTCCAGTGTGGCCCTGTTCTGCACTCTCTCTCAGTCTCCAAATAGGCCTCACTTATGTGTATTACCTAGCTACTTGGTATGGAACTGAAACTTGTATCTTGGAATGTCTAGGGCTTAGATGACAAAATTAAGAGAGCTTTGATGTTTAAGTACCTGAGCCACGATAAGCCCCATATCTTGTTCCTACAGGTGGCGCATCTCCTTGGCAACAAGATCCTTGCTATTCATAGGCCCTGGATACAACAGTCATTCCATGCAACCTATTCTAGCTACGCAAGGGGAGTGGCTATACTACTAAATTCCTTCCGTATAAAGTTCTACACCTGGTGACTGACCCAGAAGGTTGTTATATTATACTGTTGTTGAAAAGTAAAACGATTGTGTATGCTATGGTCAACTTACATGCTCCTTCTCCTTTCAACCAGCAGGTCTTGTACGCCGTGTATGAAAAGTTAGCCACACAATTCTCCAGACTTTATATACAGTTGCAATAAAAAGTATGCAAACCACATACAATAGACAATCATAGTCTGCTTAAACTAATAAACACACAAAGAATTAAATGTTACCAATTTTTTATTGAACACACCATGTAAACATTCACAGTGCAGGTGGAAAAAGTATGTGAACCCTTGGATTTAATAACTGGTTGAACCTCCTTTGGCAGCAATAACTTCAACCAAACATTTCCTGTAGTTGCAGATCAGACGTGCACAATGGCCAGGGGTAATTCTTGACCATTCCTCTTTACAGAACTGTTTCAGTTCAGCAATATTCTTGGGATGTCTGGTGTGAATCGCTTTCGTGAGGTCATGTTACAGCATCTCAATCGGGTTGAGGTCAGGACTCTGACTGGGCCATTCCAGAAGGCGTATTTTCTTCTGTTTAAGCCATTCTGTTGTTGATTTACTTCTATGCTTTGGGTCGTTGTTCTGTTGCAACACCCATCTTCTGTTGAGCTTCAGCTGGTGGACAGATGGCCTTAAGTTCTCCTGCAAAAAGTCTTGATAAACTTGGGAATTCATTTTTCCTTCGATGATAGCAATCTGTCCAGGCCCTGAAACAGCAAAGCAGCCCCAAACCATGATGCCCCCACCACCATACTTCACAGTTGGGATGAGGTTTTGATGTTATGTGCTGTGCCTCTTTTTTCTCCACACAGTGTTGTGTGTTTCTTCCAAACAACCCAACTTTGGTTTCATCTGTTCACAGAATATTTTGCCAGTACTGCTGTGGAACATCCAGGTGCTCTTGTGCAAACTGTAAACGTGCAGTAACGGTTTTTTTTGGACAGCAGTGGCTTCCTCTGTGGTATCCTCTCATGAAATCCATTCTTGTTTAGTGTTTTACCTATCGTAGATTCACTAACAGGGATGTTAGCATATGCCAGAGACTTTTGTAAGTCTTTAGCTATCATCTTTACAGGAAGCCCACTCCTAGGGAGAGTAGCAGCAGTGCTGAACTTTCTCCATTTATAGACAATTTGTCTTACCGTGGACTGATGAACAGCAAGGCTTTTGGAGATACTTTTATAACCCTTTCCAGCTTTATGCAAGTCAACAATTCTTAATCGTAGGTCTTCTGAGAGCTCTTTTGTGCGAGGCATTATTCACATTAGGCAATGCTTCTTGTGAAAAGCAAACCCAGAACTGGTGTGTGTTTTTTATAGGGCAGGGCAGCTGTAACCAACACCTCCAATCTCATCTCATTGATTGGACTCCAGTTGGCTGACACCTCACTCCAATTAGCTCTTGGAGAGCTCATTAGTCTAGGGGTTCACATACTTTTTCCACCCGTACTGTGAATGTTTACATGGTGTGTTCAATAAAAACATGGTAACATTTAATTCTTTGTGTGTTATTAGTTTAAGCAGACTGTGATTGTCTATTGTTGTGACTTAGATGAAGATCAGATCACATTTTATGACCAATTTGTGCAGAAATCCATATCATTCCAAAATGGTTCACATACTTTTTATTGCAACTGTAGCTGGGGATTTTAACTCCACCCTCGATCCATCTCTGGACTTGTCTAATCCTAATAGACTAACACACCTGATTTACTTCAATGGGCACAAGCCTTTACCTATACTGAAATTTGGAGTTGGAAGCACCAGACCACTAGGTCCTACTCCTTCCACTCATGTCAGGATCCAATATTGTTCTGGTCTTTGGCAACGCCTGTTCTCTAGCGACAGTGCAGGAAGTCTCGTATTTGCCTGCGGACCTCTCGGATCATGCCCCTCTGGGAGGTCACCTTGGCGTTGACGGAGAACAGGGAACAGAGGTGCTGGCGTTTGGCAACTAAGTGGTTGCAGGATCCTAAGGTTGAAGAGATGGTCTCTTCCAAATTGCAACAGTACTGGGAATTAAATTAAGGCTCCACCTCGCCTCCTGTGTTATAGGAAGCCTTTAAGCCACCGCCAGGGGAGAGTACATCTCAGCTATTAAAGCGGTCTGCGTTGAGATGTCCTCTCAAGTTCAACAACTTGAAGATGGTGAATCTAAGGCGGCAGAGAATTTTTTCTGACTCTCCAACTCCGTATCATTTCAGTCAGTTAGCTGATGTGAGAAGAGCTTATCTCTACATCTTGCTTGTCCTGACCTCCAGAAATATTTTCTGGCTGCTATGTTGTCGCACGCACTTAATTGGTTAATTTACGATAAGTCCAATGCGGCAGTGGTTCTGGAGGCAGCTTGCCTGGGGCTTTTACGAAGTGTTGTGAAACCTGATCCATCGTGAGCCCTGTGCAACTTTTCCCCTGACAATGGCTATGAAAGCTGTTGTGAGAGCATGGCTAGTAGCTAATTCTCTATGCCCTATACCCCCTGGACATATTTCACCACATAATCCTCTTTGGTATAATCCAAAGCTGTCGGAGTTTATGTCAATACCTGATCCCAGTCTGTGGGCACTCAAAAGGTATTAAATACGCGGACCAAATATGTACTGGGGGCCAACTACAAACATTTGATGAACTAAAACAAAGATACAACCTCCCTAACTCACATTTGTTAGGTTTTCTGCAACTTAGTCATGCCTTCAATACTCAATTTGATAATTCCCAAATGGCCCTCTATACATCAACTCTGGAAGATTTTCTAAGGGATGAATCCATGTCCAAGCCCTTGTCCAGCATCTATAAAATGTTACTGCCCAACGTGCACACGGGACTAGAAGCTCTAAAAGCTAAATGGGTGGGGGACTTCCCTGAACTGGGCACGGAAGAGTGGGAACACCACTGGGAGTGCTCCTTCTCACAACTGGTCCAGTTCAAAATTACACATAGAGTGTATTTTACACCCGTGCCCCTACACAAAATATACCCATCTATTCAAGATTCCTGCTGGAGGTGTGCCACACCTGAAGCGGACTTTATACATATTTTTTGGAGCTGTTCCCTGGTCGAGACCTTTTGGAATGAGGTTACCACAATTTATTCGGACAGTCACTACTGTTCAGATTCCATTGAAGGTGGAAGTATGTCTGCTGGGGCTTTTAGCTCCTCTGGCTCCTAGTCGGGCAGTTAGAACCCTATTGGGGACACTAATTACGCATGCAAGGCCATCATCATATGAGGGAAATCCTCCTCTGCACCATCAATTAACTTATGGAAACGTTTGGTCAATTTAGCCCTACCATTATACAAAACCACTTACCTGTCTAGAGGTTGTGCCAAGAAATTTCATAAAAAGTGTGGAAAATTTGGGTGGAATCCTCTTATACTAATGCTGATTCTTCGGATAACTAGTTAGCACTTAGATATATAACTGTGGATATTGTTATAGAACTCTGCATTTATGCTTCATTCGAGGGAGTTATTCCTGATACATAAGATATAGGAGAGTGTGTATTTTCATCAATTCCCAAGTTAGCTCTGTATGTTTGAGAGGGGGAGTGACCAATAAGAAACCTAATATTTCAGCCTGCACGGCGGTTAGAGCATTCCAACTTTTTACTAGATTAGAGTGCCTTGATTTTAGCTAGGTTGTTTTCATTGTGCTTTTGTTTTTGTTTTTTACGCATTCAAACCTAGGTATGCCCAATAGGCTCTGTTATGTACTGTTAAATTGAAAACCTGCAATAAAAAAAGAATTAAAAAAAACAAAACATATGATCCTCTTTATTTCAATGTCCCCTCAGTCACTGCCTTTGTAAGGGTAAGAGTAATGTCTAGTATGAAGACAGCTGACAACTAGGTCTCCGTTTTTTTTGCTCACCTCATCACCTCTGCATAACTCATAGCCTCATCTATTCCAGGAAAGGCGCTCATGGCTTCCTGCATCATCTTCTTGCCCATGCTAAGCATGTTGTCCTCCTCAAATATCTCATCCGGCAGCTCAGCAACTCCCAGGCTGGGATCAATCTCCTGCATACACATGACACAATGAGTTATACAAATGTTCTTCCCAGGTAGAAAATAGGGGAACAGAATTATTTTAACCAAAATAACAAAAAGTGGATAAAAGCAGACATATTTTAATTTTAAAAAGAGAAAGAATTGTTGCTGTCCTCTTCTGCTACTAATCTGATAAGTCTAATGTCATTAATCTGACACTACTAATTCATCATTTAGAGCGATGATTGCAGGGAGATATTCATGAACAAAATGCTGACCGGCCTTCTGGTACTTCCTGGTGGAAGGGTACCCTTCACACTCCATAGGAGACTGACAGAACAGAGAAGGCCCTGAAAAGATTCGGGCAATGTCCATAGCATTGGAATGCTTAGGTTATCTGATTTTTCAGTAAATATAAACCCCAACTGATTCATATCTGATACGAAGTAAAAACTAAGTCATTTTCCTTCAAAAAAATACTGTTTTCACTTGTTTAACTCATTATTGAACCTCCGGCAAAGTCACTGACTGGACAGCTCTGTCACCAGTCCAACCATGTCCTCCTCCAGAGACCAAGCACTGATGTTTGTGGTCAAACACAAATCGCAGTCTCCACAAAAGCCTGTGGTCAAACAATGTTCCCAAAAATAAATTACAACAGGTATTTTTGTTTTTGGCTGTTAATGCATTTTTATTTCCTACTCAAGGGAAAGATGAAAAATGTGAGAGCTATACTGTATTCACATTAGACAGGAGAGTCTGCTCACCATAGCAAAGAGATTATCATAGCCGCGCACTTTCGTGGGGACCTTGGAAAACTTCTGGTCAAAGGCATCAGAAATGTTATGGGCAGGGTCTGTGGAAATGATCAGCACACTTTCCCGAATCCGAGACAACTGCACGGCCAGGCTACAGCTGTGGGGCACAGAAAAAAGATATTGGTTACTATCCCACCCTTATATCACCCATGTCATACAATTACATTTATCAAGGCTACATATCCCATCATTCCTAGAGCCAGCGTGCACACATGCTTTAGCAACCCTGTGTGCCCTTGCATGTGTGTCTCTTGTGCCTCACTATCTTGTGTGCCCTTAGATCTGTGCCCTTGCAAGTGTTCCCCATGTGGCCCAGTATCCGTGTGTGTCCTTGCATGCGTGTCCCTGCCTGTGTGCCTCAGTATCCCCGTGTGTCCCTGCATGTGTATCAAGTGTGCCTATCACTTTGTGTTCTTGCATGTGTGCCCCATGTGGCTCAGTATCCCTGTGTGTCCTTTGCGTGCGAGTGTGCGACTCGGTATCCCTGTGTGTCCTTTGCGTGTGAGTGTGCGACTCGGTATCCCCGTGTGTCCTTGCATGTGTGCGACTCGGTATCCCCGTGTGTCCTTGCATGTGTGCGACTCGGTATCCCCGTGTGTCCTTGCATGTGTGCGACTCGGTATCCCCGTGTGTCCTTGCATGTGTGCGACTCGGTATCCCCGTGTGTCCTTGCATGTGTGCGACTCGGTATCCCCGTGTGTCCTTGCATGTGTGCGACTCGGTACCCCCGTGTGTCCTTGCATGTGTGCGACTCGGTACCCCCGTGTGTCCTTGCATGTGTGCGACTCGGCATCCCCGTGTGTCCTTGCATGTGTGCGACTCGGCATCCCCGTGTGTCCTTGCATGTGTGCGACTCGGCATCCCCGTGTGTCCTTGCATGTGTGCGACTCGGCATCCCCGTGTGTCCTTGCATGTGTGCGACTCGGCATCCCTGTGTGTCCTTGCATGTGTGCGACTCGGCATCCCTGTGTGTCCTTGCATGTGTGCGACTCGGCATCCCTGTGTGTCCTTGCATGTGTGCGACTCGGCATCCCTGTGTGTCCTTGCATGTGTGCGACTCGGTATCCCTGTGTGTCCTTGCATGTGTGCGACTCGGTATCCCTGTGTGTCCTTGCATGTGTGCCTGGGTATTCCTGTGTGTCCTTGTATGTGTGCCTGGGTATTCCTGTGTGTCCTTGTATGTGTGCCTGGGTATTCCTGTGTGTCCTTGTATCTGTGCCTCAGTATATACTGGCGTTTACATATAAAACTACCATTTCAACAAGAGCGCAACTACAAAATCCTCACCAAATGGTATCGGTGCCCCACTACTTTGCATACTACAGACCTGTTGATCCCCGGCACCTGCTGGAGATGTTTACAGGCCCTGTGCACCATTAATCATATCTGGAGTACCTGTCCTCTCAGAACTTCCCTTTGGGATAAAATACTTTGCCTATATTATGATCTAGTGGGAGACAGAATACACAACTCCCCTCTTATTACTTTGCTCTTGATGCTGCCTGGTTCCTATAAGTAAAATAAAAAGGAGCCTACTCCGACACTCTCACCTCTTCACCTACTGTGATAGCCTCACCAAATGCCCCATCATTTACTGAATGGACTTATGAAATGGATTCTATTTGCCACATGAAAAAAATGTTTTTCTGGAAAAAAAAAAATAACTGGCAATTATACATTAACATGGTCAGTCTGGAATCACTTACAACAACCCTGCAAGTTTACCTCTTATATCCGATTCACTTACTACCCGAATTGTCATCCTCAGTCAGTGGCTCCGACATGGATATGCCATAGTGCTTGGGCCCTTACCCCTCATTACTTACTCCTTATCACACTTCTTGTGTCCCCCCCCCCCCTTTTTTTTTCTTCCTTCCTTTTTAACCACTTTGCGTTTCTGCTTATGTCTTACTTACTTTCTCGGTTTCATAATATGAGGTCAACCATCCGATTTCCATCATCCTACTGTTAATTCTATAATACCAAGGAACAATGGTATGGATAGGAGGTACTTATATACTTATCACTTGTTCCAACATTGATGCCGTTCATATCCTTTGTATAGGTTGGCTTTTGAAATACAACCTTCTAGCTACTCGATTGTACTGTGCATCCAGAAAGTATTCACAGCGCTTCACTTTTTCCACATTTTGTTATGCTACACCCTTATTCCAAAATGGATTTTCCATCCCAATTCTACAAACAATACCCCATAATGACAACGTGAAAGAAGTTGGTTTGAAATCTTTGCAAATTTATAAAAAAAAAAAAAAAACCCAACGAAAAAAATCCCATGTACATAAGTATTCACAGCCTTTGCTCAGTACTTTGTTGAAGCACCTTTGGCATCAATTACAGCCTCAAGTCTTTTTTGAGTATGATGCTACAAAGCTTGGCACACCTTTTTTTGGGCAGTTTTTCCCATTCTTCTTTGCAGGACCTCTCAAGCTCCATGAGATTGGATGGGGAACGTTAGTGCACAGCCATTTTCAGATCGCTCTAAAGATGTTCAATCGGGTTCAAGTCTAGTTCACTCAAGGACATGCACAGAGTTGTCCCATAGCCACTTCTTTGTTATCTTAGCTGTGTGCTTAGGGTTGTTGTCCTGTTGGAAGATGAACTTTCACCCCAGTCTAAGGTCCAGAGCGCTCTGGAGCAGGTTTTCATCAAGGATGTCTCTGTACATTGCTGCGTTCATCTTTCCTTCGATCCTGTCTAGTCTCCCAGTTCCTGCCACTGAAAAACATCTCCACAGCATGAAGCTGCCACCACCATGCTTCACTGTAGGGATGGCATTGGCCAGGTGATGAGTAGTGCCTGGTTTCCTTCAGATATGATGCTTGCCATTCAGGTCAGAGTTCAATCTTTGTTTCATCAGACCAGAAAATTGTGTTTCTCATGGTCTGAGAGTCCTTCAGGAGCCTTTTGGTAAACTCCAAGCAGGCTGTCATGTGCCTTTTACTGAGGAGTGCCTTCTGTCCGGCCACTCTACCATACAGGCCTGATTGGTGGAGTGCTGAAGAGATGGTTGTTCTTCTGGAAGGTTCTCTTCTCTCCACAGACAGAAAAACACTGGAGCTCTGTCAGAGTGACCATCGGGTTCTTGGTCACCTCCCTGACTAAGGCCCTTCTCCCCCAGTTGCTCAGTTTGGCCGGGCGGCCTGCTCTAGGAAAAGTCTTGGGGGTTCCCAACTTCTTCCATTTATGGATGATGGAGGCCACTGTGCTGCTCATTGGGACCTTCAATGCTGCAGAATTTTTTAGTGTGTGGAAACATGATGTACCTGAGCTTAATTGAGTGTCATGGCAAAGGCTATAAATACTTTGCTTGTGATTTTTATTTTTTATTTTTAATACATTTGAAAAAATTTAAAAAAAAACTTCTTTCACTTTGTCATTATGGGGTATTGTTTATAGAATTTTGAGGAAAATAATTCATGTACTCCATTTTGAAATAAGGCTGTAACTAGAGCTGCACAATTCTGGCTAAAATGAGAATCACAATTTTTTTGCTTAGAGGATAGATCACGATTCTCTCGCGATTCCTGCGGCGTAACATCTTTCACATTAAAACAAAAAAATAAATAAAAATTGTGCTAACTTTACTGTTTGTTTTTTTTTTTTTTTTATTTATTGAGATTTAATTTATAGGAGATTATGGGGCCACACAGTATATGCACACGTTTCTATTGGCTGAGAAGGTACTGGAGAGGTGGGGCAGCTATAATCTCGAGATTTTTAGACCAAAAGGATGTCGGTAAGGGAAATTTCAGAGACAGACGTAAAATAAACACAGATTTTTACATACTGTCCCTTGTTTTACTGAGGCTGGCAACCTTGATGGGGCCCCCTAGTGTGGCCCAGGGCCCTCGGGCAGTGCCTGAGTGGCCAAATGGTCCATCCGCCCCTGATAGAGATATATAGAGATAGATATATATATGTTTGGGGATTCTAGAAAGAAGTGTCAGAAAAAGATTTAGACTTTAAGTGGTTAAACTTCCTGCATTTACACGTTGTTTAAAACTTGGCAGATTGTCCATTTGTTTACACAGAAGTTCTATCCCTTTGATCTAAGAAGGAAGTTAGTTACAATGTTTCAAGTTCTAAACTTGGCAGACTGCCCGGATGCTTTCTTTTGACAGCTCGTCAGAGGGGTGAATCGAGATCACGATTTAACGATTAATTGTGCAGCTCTAGCTGTAACATAACAAAATGTGGAAAAAGTGAAGCGCTGTGAATAATGTCCGTATGCACCGTATCTATACAGCCTTAGTTCACTCTCATTAGGATGAATGCGATGGTCTTGTTTGATTCTCTTTTCACTTTGGAGAGTACCTATGTGTTCTACGTTTCATTATGTGACCCATTGTCACTTATGTATCTCTATTACTATTATGATGGTCGCATGTATAGATCACAACCTGCTGTTCTTCCCATTTTATGTATGCAATGTATAAGACTAAATAAAAAGAGATTGAACATAAAAATGTAAAAGGAAGAGGGTCTAATATCAACTAAATTACTTTCTCCCCTCCCTTGCATTGCAGTGATTGGCCGCTCAGGCCCAAGCCTGCATTCTGGAAGGAGGGGAGATGGTCTCATGATCCCCTATAATGACAGTGCTGAGCAGACATGTAGCAGGGGAGTGTTGGTGGATGGGCCTTCAAGAGAACCTGTCTTTGTGAAGGAGTATAGGGACAGATACTACTTCATAAATGATTGGTAGATGCTCAGCAGAAACCCAGTCCCCACATCCACAGGGATAGGACTACAAGTCCCAACATGCCCTGACCACCCTATATAAGAGGGTCCCCCAATCTCCCTGCATGCCCTCACCACCCCATATAAGAGGGTCCCCCAATCTCCCTGCATGCCCTGACCACCCCATATAAGAGGGTCCCCCAATCTCCCTGCATGCCCTGACCACCCTATATAAGAGGGTCCCCCAATCTCCCTGCATGCCCTGACCACCCCATATAAGAGGGTCCCCCAATCTCCCTGCATGCCCTGACCACCCCATATAAGAGGGTCCCCCAATCTCCCTGCATGCCCTGACCACCCCATATAAGAGGGTCCCCCAATCTCCCTGCATGCCCTGACCACCCCATATAAGAGGGTCCCCCAATCTCCCTGCATGCCCTGACCACCCCATATAAGAGGGTCCCCCAATCTCCCTGCATGCCCTGACCACCCCATATAAGAGGGTCCCCCAATCTCCCTGCATGCCCTGACCACCCCATATAAGAGGGTCCCCCAATCTCCCTGCATGCCCTGACCACCCCATATAAGAGGGTCCCCCAATCTCCCTGCATGCCCTGACCACCCCATATAAGAGGGTCCCCCAATCTCCCTGCATGCCCTGACCACCCCATATAAGAGGGTCCCCCAATCTCCCTGCATGCCCTGACCACCCCATATAAGAGGGTCCCCCAATCTCCCTGCATGCCCTGACCACCCCATATAAGAGGGTCCCCCAATCTCCCTACATGCCCTAACCACCCCATATAGGAAGGTCCCCCAATCTCCCTGCATGCCCTAACCACCCCATATAGGAAGGTCCCCAATCTCTCTGCATGCCCTGACCACCCCATACAGGAGGGTCCACAATCCCCCAGCATGCCCTGACCACCCCATATAAAAGAGGGTTCCCCAATCTCCCAGCATGCCCTGACCACCCCATATAAAAGAGGGTTCCCCAATCTCCCAGCATGCCCTGACCATCAGCTGGCAGTGCACAGATCCCTCAGAATAAGGCCATCAGAGGTTGCTAGGGAAACCCAAACAGACACCCCTCCTACACAGATAGTTTCTCCCACCCCCCCCCTGAGATGCTGAGTTGGTACAGTCCACCTACACCCATCTCCTGCCTGGCCTACGCAGTACAGGCCGCGCCGTTCACCTGCACGTGGTCTTGCCCACTCCTCCCTTCCCTCCTACGAAGATCCAGCGGAGGGAGCGCTGCTCTATCACGTTGAGCAGGGTAGGTTCCAGCGGCTCCACGTCTGGGGCATCCTCAAACTCTTCATCTACCGGCGCAGCCATCTTCAGTCAGACTCACGTGACCACAGACAGCCAACCCACACAGAGCCCGCACCACATCACACAGAGAAGGAAGGCCCCGCCTCAGCTGTCACCAATCCCGAAACGTCCCTGGCGCTGATAGGCCGGGAGACACGCCAATCAATGTCATTCGCATCATTTACATAAGCGACGTCCTATTGATGAACTGCACGGCGCTTCTAATACAGGATTGGCTGGAAGTGATCATTGGGCACGTCAGAGAAAACACGCCCAGATGCGTCTTCGCAGTCGATCTTCTGATTGGATTTGTGCCTGCAAAACAGCGTACCGATTGGCTAGTTTTTCTGTCCATCTTCTCTCCCCTGTGGGCTCGTCATTACGTAGCGTCGTCGTGCGTAAGCTGCCATTGGCTGTTGCTTGCCTGTCACCGACTCTGCGTAAGTCTAGAAATTTCTTCTTGCGGGTTACCGCTGTCCGCCATCTTGGAAAAGCTTTCCCGCCGGTTTTCTGGCTTGAACGTTGCGGCCTAGAGACCGGGGCGGCTGTGGCGGAGTGTCGGTGAGGTCTGGAGGCTCCGGGATGGCAGAGGAGAGCCCACGGCCGGAGTCAGGGGAGGAGAGCGAGGGGGAGGAGGAGGAGGGAGAGGAAGCCGCAGAGGCCCCGGTGTTAGAGAAGAAGGAGGAGGCTCCGGAGTCCGAGGATAGTACCGAGGAGGAAGCCGCCACCACCCCCGAACCTCCACCACCGCCGCCCGAGGAGGAGGAAGAAGAGAAGGAGCAGGCCTCACCGGCCTCCACCGCGCCCCAGCCTCTCCTACCCACACCCCTGGCCTTCCCCCTCACCATGCCGGCCTACCCCGCCTACTACACCCCCGCGGCTCCGGCCTTCCCCTCCACCACTCCCGGGGTCAACGTCTTCGCCAACGACGGCAGCTTCCTGGAGCTCTTCAAGAAGAAGATGGAGCAAGGCCCGGCCGGGAGCAAAGAGGAGGCCGCCACCGCCCCGGAGGAGAAGAAACCCCCCGAGCCCCAGAAGAGGAAGCCCATCAGCTTTGTAAGATCCCCGGAGATTCACCCCTCCATTGTACTCATTCGTGTGGTCACCTGAATCCCACATCTTGGGTTGTCACCGGGACAGGAAGTGAGGGGAAATCTTCCAATGGGGACACTAGTTCTGAGGAGACCCTCTCTTTGGAAGGATTTTCTCGAACTTCCTGTTTTGGCTATGAGACAGGATGTGAGGAGAAATCATCATTCAATAGGGACACTAGTGCTGGGTATTCTCTCACCTAGGAGGGATTTCCTTTCACTTCCTGTTTTGGCTATGAGACAGGAAGTGACAGGGAATCTCCCCAAATGGGGTTGTTAGTGCTGGGGATTCCCTCGCTTTGGAAGGATTATCTCCCACTTCCTGTTTTGGCTATGAGACAGGAAGTAAAGGAGAATCTCCCCAAATGAGGATATTAGTTCTGGGGATTCCCTCACGTTGGAAGGATTTCCTCTCACTACCTGTTTTGGCTATGAGACAGGAAGTGAGGAGAAATTATCATTCAATGAGGACATTAGTTCTGGGGATTCCCTCACTTTGGAAGAATTTCCCCTCACTTCCTGTTTTGGCTATGAGACAGGAAGTGAAGGGGAATCCCCCCAAATGGGGACGTTAGTGCTGGGGATTCCCTCGCTTTGGAAGGATTTCCTCTCTTTTCCTGTTTTGGCTATGAGACAGGAAGTGAGGAGAAGTCATCATTCAATGAGGACACTAGTTCGCGGGAGTCCCTCACCTTGGAAGGATTTCCTCTCGCTTCCTGTTTTGGCTATGAGACAGGAAGTGAGGAGAAATCATCATTCAATGGGGACACAAGTTCTGGGAATTCTCTCACCTTGGAGGGATTTCTTCTCACTTCCTGTTTTGGCTAGGAGACGTGAAGGGGAATCTCCCCAAATGAGGACATTAGTGCTGGGGATTCCCTCACTTTGGAAGGATTTCCTCTCACTTCCTGTTTTGGCTATGAGACAGGAAGTGAGGAGAAATCATCATTCAATGAGGACATTAGTGCTGAGGATTCCCTCACTTTAGAAGGATGCCCCCTCACTTCCTGTTTTTGCTATGAGACAGGAAGTGAGGAGAACTCATTCAATGGGGACATTAGTTCTGAGGAGTCCCTCACTTTGGAGGGTTTTCACTCCCTTCCTGTTTTGGCTATGAGACAGGAAGTGAAGGGAAATCTCAAATGGGGACACAAATGACAAAAAAAATACACTGACATGAGTTATACTCCTTCCTATACTTTTATACAGAATAAACTGTTTTTGTATAGTGATGGATTAATTCCTATATAGTTCACAGGATAGCACAGTGGCTTAGTGGTACGTCTGCCTTTCTGCACTGGGGTCCTTGGTTTGAATCCCAATTAGGACACTATCTGCATGGAGTTTGCATGTTCTCTCTGTGCTTATGTGAGTTTCCTCCCACGCTCCAAAGACATGCTGGTTGGGTTACCCACCTGCTGACCAGTCATGTACTTGGTACATCACCGGTCTTCAGGTGGTTGTATCGGGATGATGCCTGCAGCTCCTGGTACCGTGTCTTTTTTTTTTTTTTTATAAAGCCGGCGATCGTCTCTTGTAATAATAATCGCTGGATTGCTATTACAAGCAGTGCGAAGGGACGTCCCCCCTCCCGCCACCTTCTGCAGCTTGCTCAAGCTCTCCCATCCAACCGGGAGACCTAAGCTACCAGCCGGCTCGTCCCCCTGCTGGCCAGACAAAGCCGGGATTGGCTGTTCTGTATAGTAACCCAGAAGCGATGACGTGACATCCCTTCCTGTTCACTGGGATGTCATCGGCGCCATTTTCAAAATATCAAAGGCATTCAAAAACGCCAATCTCAGTGTTTTTGAACGCTTTTAGAGAGGAGCTCCAGGCTCCTTCAGACAAACAGGCGGGGATTCCCCTTTTGGGTGGAGCTCCGCTTTTAGTGTAAAGGAGAGATGTGGGGTCTTGTTGATTCCGGATCCCTCCATAATGAGTACCTGTCAAATGCCTAATGCTGTCACAAGGATGTTTACATTCCTTATGACAGCAGTAAAAGTGATGAAAAAAAACAAAGCAACAATGTTAAAAAAAAAAAAAAAATGTAAGTGAGCACTCGCACACAAAGACAAACGCGTACATTGGTCCCGCACACGGGCAAACAGCGATTGTCCCACACATAAGAGGTATCCCAATGAAAGTCGGAGCATGGGCTGTAACTCTAGCACCAGACCTCTTCTGTAAATGGAAAGTGGCAACCTGTAAAGACTTTTAAAGTGTATTAAGAATAGTATGTATTTACATTGTTTGTCACCGTTGCACTGATTTGTGCAATTTTTAAGCACATCATCTATTTACTTGGTGTAACATCTTTTATATTACAAAAAAATTGGATTATGTATTTTTTTGGGGGTTTTTTTTGACAGCTGTGAGTGAGCGGAGAACAGCTCTGCACTTGTTGTTTGAATGAATTTGTGGAAATGCCAGATTAAGATCGTGAAGGGGACTGAATCGAGATCGCAATTTTTTTTATTTTTTTTATGTTTAATCGTGCAGCTCTAGTCCGCGGGAGGACCGTACGTTGCACTCATGACTCAGATTTTGGTTGCAATGCTCTTGGGCTCCAGTGCAAAAATTTATTAAACATGTATTTTTTTTAAAAAAATTTTCTTTCTTTTTTTTTTTTTTTTTTAATGTTGTTGTTATTATTATGGGTGCGTTTATTGAATTTTTGCATCGGTTGGACTGCTTTTTAAGAAGCTCGTTCTCTGCTCATTTGGGCCAAATCAGTAGTTTTGGATTATTGGCCCTCTTGCAGTCACTCCCTCGCTGACCAGAATGGTGGAATCTCAGTCACTAGCAAGGAGCTGTGATGAGTAAACGCCTTTCTGAGGTAGTCAGATAAGTTCACCTTTAATACTGTAATGCACTTTTATTTTTTTGACAGGTTAAAAAATAAATAAATAAATTATTTTAGTTAATTTTTTTTTTTTTTCTAAGCAGCCTGCAGGGCATTGCATTTTGTAATTAGCAGATCGTGGGTGCAAGCTCAGGCTCCTGCAGACATGCAGCTTAGCTGTCTCCTTGTACAAGCAGGAAGTTGCCTGAGAATAGGAAGAATCGGTCAACGACTAGAGCGCTCACCAGCACCCTTGTAGTTTAATCAGAACTACAAGTTGTTAGCTGCAATAAATGATGGTATTTGTAGTTTATTCATTCATAAGAAACTATGAATGAAAGATGCGGCCGTGTGGGTGGAGCCCCGTACAGAGAGGATCTGTTGTCACCAGTAAGAGGGGGGACGGGGGAGAGGTTGCAGATACTGGCACATGTTGCACCCTAAAAAATTTTATTGGTCAAATTCTGACCAATCTCCTCTTCTATCTCACCCATCTGTTAGCCGGTTAGTTGGCTTCATCAGGTGCATTGAATGGTGGGACTTGTGGAGCACTGGATAGTACTACCTGTCTACTTGTTCCTCCACAGGAGTCTGGATGGTCAGTTAGTGATGTCCTAAGTGGCCACAATTTTGGTTAATTTTTCAGCAATAGCCAAGTTATCCAGGGCAAATTTTTAGTTTGTGTAAGGAGGGGGGGGGGAGATAAAGAATATGAGACACTAGAGAATAAAATGGTGGTTGTTGCAATATTTTATGTCACGCTATATTTGCGCAGCAGTCCTTCAAATGCAATTTTTTGGGGAAAAAATTACACTTGAATAAAAAAAAAAACTAGTAAAGCTAGCCCAATTTTTTTTTTTTTTTTTTGCATAATGTGAAAGATTTTACGCCGCGAGAATCGTGATCTTTTTATTCTAAGCAAAAAAATTGTGATTCTCATTTTGGCCAGAATCGTGCAGCTCTAGCATATGTGTTTAATAAGTGCAAGGTTCATTACAATATGGATTCTTAAAACAAAGGTGCTAGCTGTCCTTTGGGGTTGTTTGACAAATGTGTATGTAGTTGTGTGCATGCTAATTGAGAGAGTCCCTGTTCATATTCAGCTGACCTTTAAAGGCTTTAGCACCCCACAACTGGGATGTATAGAAGGAAGTATGGAGAGTTGTTTGGTTTTATTAAGCATTGCAGTTGGGGAGTGTCTTGTGCCTGTCTAACTGAGGCCTCCCTTATATTCTGTTATATAGAGGGACTCAGAGAGGCTGCAAGGGCTCGTATAACGGTTGCAGTCTTCTGTTCCTTCCACCCCCAGGTGGGCAGGCGTAGAGGAGGGGCGAAGCTGGCCCTGAAGACTGGCCTGGTAGCCAAGAAGCCAAAGACGGACGAGGAGGAGGTAAGAAGCTTCTACTTTGCATGTCCATGCTTCACATTTGGAAGAACAGTTGGAATGTGGTAACCAGTGTTCCCAGTACTTGTAATAAACTGGCAATTCTGGATACCGGTTTGTGAAACCCAATAGTTTGACTTAGAAGTGTTCATTTTTGTGTTCCCTGGATGTGATGCAGAATGCTACGACTGCCTGATCTCCTGAGGGTCATTGTATTCATACTGTCTGATCCAGGAAGTCCAATACTTGCAGGTTTTCTGTTGCAAAACAAAAGAGAATTTATAAGGCCTCATGCACACTGGATGTTTTTACAGCTGCTGTTTTTGGCTTCGGATGTTTTTTTTTTTTTTTTGTTTGTTTTTTTTCTACAGTCAATAAACTCCCCATCATGTTATCCTATGTGTGCATGCACACAGGCTGTTGTCAGCAGTTTTTGGCTTAGGCGTTTTTTGGCTTTAAAAACAAAACTAGTGGTCTCTGAGAGGAGTTTTTTCCAGCTGTTTTCAACTGTAGAAACACTCTAATGTTAAACGCTCAAACGCGGCTCACCAGAGTTTTCTGACGTTTTTGATCCATTGGTGGAAAAACGCTGTTGAAAAACGTTAAACTCACTGCAAAGCTACTGGCGTTTTTAGAACGTTATTTTAACATCCAGTGTGCACGAGGCCTAAAAGCTGTACAAAATTTCCCCAGCACACTTTCCAGCTAATCAAAAAAAAAAAATCAAACAAAAAACAAACTACAACTACTGACTGGCTTAGTATTACCAATCCCGTACCATTTCTACCCATTAAAATGTAATAAAAAAATTTCGGCTACTAAATGAGCCTGGCACCCACTGCGCATGCGCGAGCGGCGCCGCGCGCCGTGATTGGCCGATCAATTACCTGGGACCTGTAATGGGTCCCAGATGATTGACAGGAGGGAGGGAGCAGAGCCGAGCCCTTCCTGTGCCGAGGGGCAAGTGATGTCACCAGCCCAGGCTAAGGAACAGGCAGACTACGAGGGACCCCCTAGCAACAGGCATTTAGAGGTAAGTGAAAAAAAAAAATATCCAAATGTGTTTTTTTTTTTTTTTTTTTTTTTTTAGAATTTTTCCAGGTATTTTTGTTTTTTGGGTGGAACCCCACTTTAATGCTGAATCAAGGCACCTCTGAATAGTGTGGCCTCATAACTCAAAACTTGTATCTAACTATGGGATATTTTATAGCAATGTATAGAGAGCAGGCAGGGTAACATGGAGGCAGCCCTCATCTCCCTAAAAGGTACAACCACACACCAGAACCCAACATTACTCTGGGCATTGCTGCAGAGTCTCTGTGTTTCTGACTGTTGAGTGTTTTATAAACCATAATTACTCTGGTACCCTTTATTTTGCAAGTACCACCTTGATCCTTCTTCTATTTGCTCACATTTGCTTTTAAAATGTAACTTGGACTTAATGTACACGGGTCGTTTTGAAGCCTCTCCTAATCGATTTAACTTGACAGATAGTAACCGACGTTTAAAAAAGGCATTTTTGCTGCGATTACATGCCGTGTTTTAGAAACATTTTTTTTGTCAAATAGTCAAAAATATATCTCCGTTAAAAATGCCTGAAAAACTAAATGCAAGTTACCACGTTTACAAGCTGTTACAGGCATTTCAAATGCCTCTGAACATTCGTCCTGAACACTTTTTTTTTTTTTTTTTTGCTTTTCAAAAAAATGCTTCCAAACTGCCTATAAATGACCCTGTGTACATGTACTGATAAGATAACTTGGAGGAGAGTTCAGCTGAATAAAAAAACCCAACTGCTCCTAAATGTCCGTTTTACCAGCAGCACTTTACATGAGACCTTCTTGTAACATTTTTAGAACATCTACCCAAAATAGAATTAAAATCTCTTCTATAAAAAAAATCCACATAAACAATTAAACAGGCTGCACCCCCTCCAGAATACTTCCTTCATGAATGGGCACTAATCTGCTAGTAAACAAATCTTGCTGAAAATAGGCTTTCCTTAAAAAGAACTGAATCTGTTTGCCTTAACGCAATCCGTCTGATCTAATTTAAAGGATAAGTTCAACATTCATACCAAGTTTTATGAAAGGACCGGCTCCCGCTTCCCCACTTTGATAGCTAGTGGGTGAGGGATCTTCTCTTCCCCCCCCCCCCCCCCTTAAGCTTTAACAATTAAAAAAAAAAGTGGCTGTGCGGAGCTCCTCCCTCCCGGTTTCATCACTCATTCACGGTGTCCTGTGAATGGAAAACTAAAAGTCCTGACCACCTTTTAGTGGCTGTTGGCTTGCAGCTTTCAATGAACTACAATGGCGCTGTGGTAGTTCATTTTTTTTTTTTTTTTTTTCTCTTCCTGTTGGCGTATATCGGCTTGCTCCTATGAGGTACTAGCAAGCAGATACACTGACAGGTCTGTAGGAGACCTGCATGGCATCAGCGATCTGCTGATCACTGGTGCAATGCTTTACAATACCTACAGTCTCCTGCAGCAAAAAATAACTGCACCCTTTTTTTTTTTTTCTTCCCCTGCATATATTTTTTTTTTTTTTTGTCAAAAGCTGAACTTGTCTTTTTAAAGTGGGTACAGACGAATTGAATTTTGATCTGTGCGTGTGGTCCTCTGTTTGACAGAAGTTCATCATTTGACTTTTGTCGCGTGGTCACATTGGAACACTTTCATCGACCACCAGCTGCGGCCGCTGATTGGTGTATTCTAGCAGAGAGTCCAACTGTCTGAATATAATGTTGCAGCAGTGAGGCTTTCTCTATCCACCTTGTTTGTGTGGCTGGGGGGAATCCCTTTTTTTTTTTTCTTCCCTTTCTACCATGTATATCCAGTTTTAATACACTAAGCATCTTCTAAGGGAGACCCCTTTTTATTATACCTTGTTTTAAAAATTATTTATTAATTGTGCCTCACTGTAATATACTACTTTTTTTTTTTTTTTTCCTCCAGGTTGTGGTACAGAAAGGAGGGGCTTGGGCACAGTACATGGCAGAAGTTAAAAAATACAAAGCCCACCAGTGCAGTGATGACGACAAAACTCGACCGCTTGTCAAATAACACAGAAAAATGTATGGACTTGTTCCGAGTGAATTTAGGGGGTGGCTTTGGATCCCCAAACCCAAGAGTAATTCTTTTCCCAACACCAGCTGCATATCCTGCAGGATCCGTCTGCTGACCCCCAAATGTCACCTTGGAGTGTATATTGTTGATCTGTTTTGGACTTGCTAATTTTACCAAGGAGAGAAGAGACTTTCCTAGTGGGTGCTAAAATGCTGTGCTGGTGAAATGCTCACTCCTCAAAGAGGATGCTTTTCCTTACCTGGACTCTTAGAGCACCTTTTTTTTTCCCCCCTAACCTGTCTGCTGCTGCAGAATGGAGGAATATAAACTTTGTTTTTGTTTTTTATTTGTGTTGTGGGCATGACTTCTTTCACTTTTCATTTGTAACAATGCTTGCATTCAGATCAATATCAATGTAGAATGTTGCCCTGTGACATGAAAGGTAACCTGACCCTAATTACATTCCCATCCTAGCAAATTTTTTTTTTAGTTTCCATTTTAGGCTGGGTTCACACTAACCGCGGCTCGAAGCGGGGGGGGGCGGGGCGGTGCGTGTCTGTTCACCGTTTTCAGGAGCGAATCATCAGGTCTAAATTAGCTCAGGCCTGAAACGGAGCCAAAGACGCACATGACCCTTTTCCAGTGCAGACCGCAGCCACCCCGGAGATGTGTGAACCGGCTCCATTGAGATCTGGTCACACTCTCCTGTCGTGCGAATTGGATGCGGAGAAACACGCATCCAATTTGGGTAAGTGTGAGCGTGACCTTGAGGGCAATGTTACCCTTACCACAAGCTGCATAGTACCCATTCACCACAGTTGTAGCTTCTGGAACATGATTGGCAGCCTAGCCCTCTCTGCTACAAGCACTACCAAATACCGCTCCAGTGAAGAGGAATTGTACCCCAAAGTATGCTGGGAAACCAGCACTACTGCAAGTGTTCACTACTTCAGTCCCCCACAGTGTTCACTGTTTTTTTTCCTGCTCCCTTCAGGTCACTACTATGTAGTAACATAGCAGTCAGCAGGAGGATCCACAGCCCAGTGGGGGACACGCTATCTGTTACTCGAAAGTGTTGGGTAACAATGGTGCCTAGGGCTTATAAAGACCACAAAGATTTCACATGCTGCCCACCGGAGAAGTAAGTATTTTAGCAGTTTCTACTGCAGCTGGCTGTAAGGTTTTTTTTTTTTGTTTTTTTTTGTTTTTTTTGAGATGTAACCATGTAACCAGGTTTTTTTAGGATCACCCCATGGGCCCACAAAACTAGGGTGCTTAGTTTGTACAAGGCTGCCTGGACGCCTCAGGCTTTGGGGTTCTGGGACATCACCTGTATTTTAATGCAATACTCCCAGCCTCTTCTAACCCTACCCTTGTTCCTATTTATAGGAAACGAGTTACAGTCCCAATATCTCAATGAAATCCTGATTTGATCTGTAGCAGGTTCTGCTGAAGTAATTGCCTGTGTATGGACAGGCCCTGTGTTATTCTTTTCCCATTATGCTTGTTCTCCAAAAATAAATTTCTTCTCTACCATGAGTGTTTAGCACAAAGATTTAAATCGCTACAGGGATCTTTATACCGTGTTCCTCTGCACCTTTTTGATGGATATAGTGAGTGTGCCTGTTATTTTGAAAATCATGTCCTATTTCAGATTTATTTACTAAAGAGACGCGATCACCACCTTTAACTAACTTAAAGCGGTAGTAAAAAAGAATTCCCAGCAAGCATAAGACCACTATGATTTGCATTTGTAAACACAGGGATACACTGTAAACTCGTACCAGGTTTGTGCAGCTTGTTTTCCTATTTCTGTTCTTCTTTGTGGTTGCTTTCTGATCCTTTCCACGCTTGTACTTCCGCCTTTTCAGTATGTAATTGGCAGAATCTTGCATGTGCATAATGAAGGAGAACCAAGCCTCAATTTCATGTAAAACCCGGCAATAGAATGTGCAATCCCCTTGCTCCCTGTACGCCCCCCTGTGACAGATCTAGTCACATGGGGTGTTTCACGATGTCATGAATGGTCAGCATAACTCCACAGCATTGCAATCACGCAAGAGCATATAAATGTACAGACTGACGGCACTCTGACTGTGCTCGTAATTGGGGGGGGGGGGGGGAATGGACATGTGAAAGCGACGTCATTGACAGAAACATCGGGCGATATCTCCTAAATGGCACAGGTTTAAATACTTTTAAAGCCACCTACTTGTAAGTAATTTTATACTACTTTTACATGGTGTGCAGTTGCCCAGGAGAAATTATTATTATACAGGATTTATATAGCACCAATGCTGTGCTTTGCAACATGAGGACAGACAGTACAATTACAATACAATTCAATGTAGGAGGAATTAAAAGGCCCTGCTTGTTAGAGCGTACAATCTAGGAGTTTACAAAAGCCTTTTGATGATACATTCTCTATGTTTATATAACTCTTCCAAAACAAGGTACAGAAAGAGGATCAAACAAGCTGCTTGAAAGTCACAAAATGTGCAATTATAAGGCCATGGGGCCGGCTCCTCCATATACACTCAGCAGCCACTTTATTAGGTACACTTTGCTAGTACCGGGTTGGACCCCCTTTTGCCTTAATTCTTCGTGGCATAGATCCAACAAGGTGTTGATGGAAACATTCCTCAGATTTTGCTCCATAGTGACATGATAACATCACACAGTTGCTGCAGATTTGTCAGCTGCACATCCATGATGGGTATCTCCCATTCCACCACATCCCAAAGGTGCTCTATTGGATGAGATGTGGTGAGTGTGGAGGCCATTGGAGTACAGAGACCTCATTGTCCAGTGGTGAGATGATTGGAGCTTTGTGACATGGTGCATTATCCTGCTGGAAGGAGCCATCAGAAGATGAGTACACTATAGTCATAAAGGGATGGACATGGTCAGCAACAATACTCAGGGTGGCTGTGGGGTTTAAACTATACTCAATTGGTACGAAGGGGCCCAAAGTGTGCCAAGAAAATATAGTGTGCCAAGAAATTACACCACCACCAGCCTGAACCATTGATACAAGGCAGGATGGATCCATACTTTCATGTTGTTTACACCAAATTCTGACCCCGCCATATGAATGTCACAGCTGAAATCCAGACTCAGACCAGGCAACGTTTTTCCAATCTTCTATTGTCCAATTTTGGTGATCCTGTGCGAATTGTAGCCTCAGTTTCCTGTTCATTGCTGACAGGAGCGGCACCTAGTGTGGTCTTCTGCTGCTGTAGCCCATCTGCTTCAAGGTTGGATGTGTTGTGCTTTCAGAGATGGTATTCTGCATGCCTTGGATGTAACGAGTGGTTATTTGAGTTACTGTTGCCTTTCTATCATCTGTAACCAGTCTACCCATTGACCTCTGACATTAACAAGGCATTTTCCTCCACACAACTGCCGCTCACTGGATATTTTCTCTTTTCCCCACCATTCTCTGTAAACCCGAGAGATGGTTGTGTGTGAAAATCCCAGTAGATCAGCAGTCTTTGAAATACTCAGACTAGCCCGTCTGGCGCCAACAACCATGCTACGTTCAAAGTCACTTAAATCCCCTTTCTTCCCCATTCTGACGCTTGGTTTGAACTTCAGCAAGTCGTCTTCACTACGTCTAGATGTCTAAATGCCTTGAGCTGCTGCCATGTGATTGGCTGACTAGCAATATGTGTAACCAAGCCATTGAACAGGTGTACCTAATAAAGTGGCCGGTGAGTGTATCTAGGTCTCAGAGTTGTCTGCACAGATTTATATCCATACAATACAAACAGGATATACCAGCTGGGTTTATCAAATTTTTTCTTATAGATGCGTGGGGGGGGGGGGGGGGGAGAGAAGGGTATCATTTACTAAAAGAGGATGGGCATCTGCAGTGGGGTCAATTATTTTATACTTGCTCCATTGATTGTTCCCACCGAAGGCAGTGGGGCCAGTGGCCATGCACAGGACTGATAAGGAAGTTGTCATATCACGTCTGCAGTAGCTTCAATTGTCAGGATCTTTTTTTTTTTTTTTTTTTTTAGCAACAAATAAAACTCAGACCTGTCCTTTGGGCTGCTTTCATATGGGCGTTTAGCCACGGTGCGAATCCCAGCGGCAGGTATCTACTTATTCCTGCTACTGGGTTTGACAACTGTGAGAGGAGAGCTGCTGTGCGAACAGTCATGAATAGCTGCAGCTGCCGATAGCCTATCATTATCATTACAGTGTACGGGCTCGGTGGCTGCAGCTATTCAAGGCTGTTCACACAGCCAGCACTTGCCTGCGGTGATCATAGCTGGACCCACTTTGGGGTTGATTTACTAAAGGCAAAAAGACTGTGCACTCTGCAAGTTGCTCCAGAGCTTAATAAATGAGGTAAAGCTTCACTTTGCAAAGAATACTTAACCACTTCAATACCGGGCACTTAGACACCTTCCCGCCCCGGCCAATTTTCAGCTTTCAGCGCTGTCGCAATTTGAATGACAATTGCGCGGTCATGCTACACTGTACCCAAACAAATTTTTTATCATTTTGTTCCCACAAATAGAGCTTTCTTTTGGTGGTATTTGATCACCTCTGCGATTTTTATTTTTTTCGCAACAAATAAAAAAAGACCGAAAATTTTGAAAAAAAACAAGTTTTTCTTTGTTTCTGTTAAAACTTTTTGTAAATAAGTACGTTTTCTTCTTCAACGACGGGCACTGATATGGCTGCACTGATACGGCGGCACTTATGGGCACCGATGAGGTGGCACCAATAAAGTAGCACTGATGAGGTGGCACTGATGATGGGCAGTGATAGGCGGCACTGAGGAGCACTGATAGGTGGCACTGTTATGCAGCACTGATGGGCACTCATAGGTGGCATGGATGGGCACTTATAGGTGGCATTGATGGGCACTCGTAGGTGGCACTGATAGTTGGCACAGATGGGCATGAATGGGCACTGACAGGTGGCATGAATGGACACTGATGGGTGGCACTGATCACACTGCTTGTTTGCAGTGATGCTCCTAAGGGTGGCATTGCTGGGCATCACTGCAACATAATGGTGCCAATCAGTGCCCATTTGTGGGCACAGATTTGGCACACTGGGCACATGTGGATGGCCATGGGATACATACCTGGCCATCCACATGTTGCCCCTTCCCTGGTGGTCGTAGTGGCGATCCCTGGTGGTCCAGTGTGGTCATCTGCGGGGGGCTGCGCTGATAAACAATCAGCGCAGACCCCCCCTGCCAGGAGAGCCGCCGATCGGTTCTCCTCTACTCACGTCTGGCAGACGTGAGTAAGGAAGAGCCGATCAACGGCTTTTCCTATTGACAGCGTGATCAGCCTTGATTGGACACGGCTGATCACGTGGTAAAGAGCCTCCGCCGGAGGCTCTTTACCAAGATCGGTGTAGCGGTGTGTCAGACTGACACACCGATCGCCGCAATGCGCGCCCCCGGGGGCGCGCTGCGGCATGTTATCCTGCTGGACGTCATATGACGTCCAGTCAGGATAACAGAACCACTTCCTGGACGTCAATCTGCCATAGGGCGGGCGGGAAGTGGTTAATGACGTGCAAGGAAAATGTAAAAACAATAACACCATTTTTGCTCACACATGATTGGATGATGGAAGTCAGCAGAACTTCTGCTCATTTACTAGACATGTGCACTGCTGAAAAATTTGTGCATTTTCGTTTCATTCGTTTTTTTCGGAAATTCTAAAATTTGGAAATTCTAAAATTCGAAATATAGAAAGAAAATAAGAAAATTCTAAATAATAACGAACTAATAATAACTAACTATTAAATGATAGGTATTGGAATCTCCTTTTAAATTTGGCTGTTAGTGAACGTAATGAATACGAATTTATCCGAAGTTACGAATTATCTGAAATAACAAATGCGGCATCTAAACAAATGGAACGGAATGAATTAATCATAATAAAACGTTTTTGTTGTTATTAATTCCTTACATTCCATTCGTTTAGATGCAGCATTTGTTATTTCGGATAATTCGTAACTTCGGATGAATTCGTATAGAATACACTCACCGTCAAATTTGAAAGGAAATTCCAATACCTATAATTTAATAGTTAGTAATAGGTTATCATTAGTTAGTTTATTATTTCAGATTTTCGCATTTTCGGATTTTTGTTCTTTTGAATTTTCGGATTTTCATTCCTATTTTCAGATTTCGAATTTTCCAAATTCCAAATCTCTAAAATTTTGAATTTCCGAATCTCAAAATCCGAACATTAGAAAATTCGGAAATTCGAATATTTCTGAATTAACAAATTTGTCGAAATTCGTTAACAAACGAATTAGGAAGTAAATGAATTGCACATATCTATCATTTACTAAGCTCTGGAGCAACAGTCTTTTTGCATTTAGACTACTTTCACACTGGGGTGGGCGGGCGTCGGCGGTAAAGCGATTTACCGCCGTTTTAGCAGCACTATTCGGCTAGCAGGCGAAAAAGGGTTAAGACCGCCCGCAAAGCGCCGCTGCAGCGGTGCTGCCCCACTGTTTTCAATGGGCAGGGGCGCTTTAGGAGTGGTGTGCACGGATCGCAGTGCGTTCTGATGTGAGCTGGGGATTTAGTACCCTGTTTCCCCGAAAATAAGACCTAGTGTGATTGTCAGTGATGGCTGCAATATAAGCCCTACCCCCCAAATAAGCCCTAGTTAAAGTCCTTGTAGGTCTTATTTTCAGGGTAGGGCTTCTTTTCGGGGGAAACAGGGTAGGGCTTATTTGGGGGGTAGGGCTTATATTGCAGCCATCACTGACAATCACGCTAGGTCTTATTTTAGGGGAAACAGGGTAGTTGTTATCAGCTGAAGCAGGCGGCTCCTTCGCCTCACAGATGAGGTTAGTGTTATCGCAGTACTATGCCCACCAGCTTGTACGATTGACTTACCTCCTGCGAGTTTGGGTTTGAGTTCTTCTGATAATTTGCCTGTGATTTATAATCCATGGATCCTGGCTGGGAGCTCACAGGGCAGAACTGCGAACTGAACAGGAACTGTGAATCTGTCAGGCTGGAATGGTCCAGTGGAAGCGGCACTGCGATTTGAAGACTTATAAGCTCTGCAATGACATGCGTTATTATGTCTTACTATCAAGCATTAGCCAGGCATCATCAACAGGCAAAAAAAGATCTCAGACACATGATATAAGATAGCCGAGAAGAAATGATGCTTGGTTTAGGCCAGCTAAAAAAAATCTTATTGGTTTCTATAAAATACTACAGGGCAAGAAATACAATTTAAAAAGCAATTCCAGAAATGAACATGATAGCAGCTGCTCTATGAAAATGATTTGCGTTTAAACTACAGAAAATACATCATCACAAATCAACCTTATTATTCAGTTTTAGACATGTGTGGTTTGTTTTCGTTCCGAATTGAAATTCAGACAAGTTTTTGGTTACCATGGTAACGAATAGAAACAAATGAAAATTTCAGAGGAAACTTGAATAGTTTTCTAATTCGAATTTCCAAAGAGAATAATAAAAAAAAAAATAGAAAATAAAGGAATGGAATAGAAAACAATAGAATAGAATAGAGAGTAAGGGCTCATTTACACTTGCTTCAGCTTTAACACACATTAAAGCGCCTACCGCTTCAACGTGCTTTTATGAGGTGTTTTTGATGCTTCGGTGGTGCTTCAATGAAGCTTTAGTGATGCTTCCGTGAGGCTTCAATGATGCTCTTTTGAAGCTTTGTTGATGCCCTGTGTGTGTGGATATCTCATACCTACAATTTTTCCAAAACAAAGCCTCTCAAAAACTTTAGGTGCTTCAAGCGAGCTTTGCCATGGAGTTCTATGGGGGCTTTGAAGCACCACTAAAGCTACATGGGGTATCATTTTTTAAAGCGAAGCCGAAGCAAAGCAAACGCAAAGGTGTAAACAGGACTGTAAGCTAACCATTTTATTAGGTGACAGGAGCTTTGACTGGCACTCAGAGAGCTTTAACAAAGCATTCCCATAGGCCCTAAGGCTAGTTTACCCTCAAGTGCCCTGTAGGCAAGTGGTTAAAGCGCCTACTCTACCGCTTCAACATGCTTTTATGATGTTAGTATGTAAAATAGAATCACGCTAATTGTTCACATAAAAAATAAATGTAAATGTGTAATTATGAGCAAAAAAAGTCCATAAAACAGTCCACCAATAATTGAGAAAGCGAATCTTGACTATTGCAGTTGTTAAACTCCACCTTCCACCACCTTGTGCAACAGTCCCGCCACCAACAGTTAAATTAACTGCTTACTAGCTTCAGTTCATCCCTCATTACAAGGGATCACTCAGCGTCTATGGCTTAAAACCCAGACTGGTCCTATTAAGTGACGTCCCGGGCACAGGAGAGCCGTACAACCAGGAGCAAGGCCCAGGCGCTGAGTGATCCCTTCTAATAAGGGATCAACTGAAGCTGGTAAGCAGTTATTTAACTGTTGGTAATCGGCTCTCCTCGCCACACACTCTGTCAGTGTGAGGTGAGGAGCGCCGATTACCGACGTCTCCGTGCTTTTCATGTGACCGGCTGTGATTGGACACAGCCGAAAACATGGTTAAAGAGTGGCGGATGTGGATCTTTACAGAGATTGGGGTCGCGCCGTGTCCTAGCAACACAGCGCGGCAGCATTTGAGGCGCGCAGCGCCCCTGCAGGCGCGCGAGAGCAGCCGCTCTGGGACGCCGTCATATGACGTTGTCCAAGAACGAGAACCGCACCGCCCCGCCCTCATTTGACAGCGGGGCGGGTGGCAACTAGTTAATGCGTGTTGAAGCCAAAGCTAGTGTAAATGAGCTCTAAAACAGAACAGAAGACAACATAAAAGAATAGAAAAAAAAAGAACAGAATAAAATAGAATAGAGAGTAAAGGAATAGAAAAGAAAACAATAGAATAGAAATTAAAAGAATAGAATATAATAGAGTAAAACAGAACAGAATACTACATAAGGGGATAGAAAAAAAAATTAGAAAATAAAGGGGTAGGATGGAAAATTTAAGAATAGAATAGAATACAGTAAAAAAGAACAAAATATAAAAGAAAATTAAAAGAACAGAATTTAATAGAGTGAAATAGAAAAGAATATAACAGAATAGAAAATAAAAAAATAGAATATAATAGAGTAAAGCAGAACAGAATAAAATATAAAGGAATAGAAAAAAGTAGTATAGAAAATAAACGGATATAATAAAAAAAAATGTAAGAATAGAATAGAAATGAATACAGTAAAACAGAACAAAATAGAATAGTAAATAAAAGAACATGATAGAATGGAATAGAAAATAAAGGAATAGAATAGAAAAGAATAGAAAATAAAAGAAAATAAAAGAATATAATAGCGTATAACAGAACAGAATACTGTACAACATAAAAGAATAAAAAAAAAATTGAATAGAAAAGAAAGGGTAGAATGGAAAATAAAAAAATAGAAAAGAATACAGTAAAACAGAACAAAATAGAATGGAAAATAAAGGAACAGAATAAAATAGAAAATAAAGGAATAGAATAGAATAAAATAGAATATAACCATCTTCTGATATTCAAATTTCATGAGTGATTCCAGAATCGCGGCAAAACGCGGGAAACACATTTGGGATGCCATTATTTTTTAATGGCACCCCAAACGCAGTGCAATTTTGCCGTGGTTGTCGAGCGACAAAGCGCACTACCATCGCGGAAAAAAAGAAACGCATCCGCAAACGTTCCTGGCTCTGTGCTAAGATTTGGTACATGAGCTTCTTTGGAGCGTTTTTGCAGCGGAGGGGGGCCCAAAAATGCTCCACTAAAAAGAAAACTAAAAAAAAAAAGCTTGGAAAAAAAAACGTGCTGCGCTACGCTCAAGTGTGAATTGGGCCTATAACTAAATCGAAATTTTACGTCAACATGAATGCTGCACACAACTTCTGGAGAAGTCCTTTTTTTGTCTAAATGCTGACTTACCCGCTAATCTTTGTTTATGTTCTTTTCGGCTTATGGTTAAAAACCAACAAGTTAAAATCCTTTATTGTAATATTTTTTTCCCCTGCAAATTAAACTTCATGCAGTAGCTGCTAGGAAATAAATTACATTCTAAATACAGAAAACCGCTCACCCTGCTCCTGGAGGAATGCTGAACATGTCTTTGATGTTCCAAACATTGAGATTAATTTTTAGACTCTGTAGTAAAAAAACTGTAAATATATAGTTATACATTGTATCCGCTCATTAGTATTATGGTAATGAGAAGAGTAGGATATTCTATATTATCTGCAAGCTGTATGAATAATTATATTTCCATGTGTTTCATGAAATAATAACATATTCTTGTATTCTGGTGTTTGGTAAAATTGGATGTAGATGTGAACCTCTGCAGTCAGATGAACTGTAAGGTGAACATTTATTATTAATGTCTTGGATTTGCTTCCAGTTATGCTCAGTCTGGGGAGGGATCGTAATTTTGGGCCCTTCAGAAAGTACCCCAAGCAAATGTAAGTCAGAACCACCAGAACAAAAGTCCAGTGGCATACAGTATGTCCATTGAGAATACTTTAAACCTTTCACTGCTGGAGCTGTTTTTGCATTATTTTTTTTTATTTATTTTTTTTATTTGCACACATGTTTAAAATCGTTTTAGGCCTGAAGATTTACAGTAACCCCCTCAAAATAATATATATTTTCTGAAAGCATACATCCTAGAGAATAGAATAGCGGTAATTCCATTTTTTTTTTACGTCACAGGATTTTACTGCAAAGGTCTAGGAAACCCAAAATTTCAGTAAAAAATACACTAAAGCCAATCTTAGGGTAGACAAATGCAATGAATTACACACTTTTTTTGGTAAAATATTAACCACTTGCCGACCAGCCGCCGTCATTTTACTGCGGCAGGTCGGCACGATCCCGCAAGCCATCGTAGCTATACGTCGGCTAGCGGAATCGGGATAGCAGGCGCGCGCGAGCATGCGTCCGCTGCACTGTGGGGGGTGCCGATGCTCATGGCCGACGGTCGCGATGGCCGCCGGTCACGAGCGATCGCGGGCACGAGAGGCAGAACAGGGACGTGTGTGTGTGTAAACACACAAATCCCTGTTCTGTGAGGAGAGACAGGTCATGAGTTCCTAATAGCTAGAAATCACGATCTGTCATTTCCTCTAGGTCAGTCCCCTCCCCCCACAGTTAGAACATACACTAGGGAACACAGTTAACCCCTTGATCGCCCCCTAGTGTTAACCCCTTCCCTGCCAGTGAAATTTTTACAGTAATCAGAGCATTTTTTATAGCACTGATCGCTGTATAAATGCCAATAGTCACAAAAATGTGTCAAAAGTGTCCGATGTGTCCGCCATAATGTCGCAGTCCCGATAAATCGCAGATCGCCCCCATTACTAGTAAAAAAAATAATAATAATAAAAATAACTCCCCTATTTTGTAGGCGCTATAACTTTTGCGCAAACCAATCAATATATGCTTATTGCGATTTTTTTTTTATACCAAAAATATGTAGAAAATACATATCGGCCTAAACTGAGAAAAAATTATCTTTTTAATTCAAAATATTGTTTCAAAATGTTTTTTTGTTTATATCGCAAAAAACAAAAACCGCAGAGGCGATCAAATACCACCAAAAGAAAGCTCTATTTGTGGGGGAAAAAGGATGTCAATTTTGTTTGGGTGCAGCGTCGCACGACTGCACAATTGTCAGTTAAATTGACGCAGTGCCGAATCGCGAAAAATGGCTCGGTCATTCAGCAGCCAAATCTTCCGGGGCTGAAGTGGTTAAAGGTGGGGTTGCACCGTGTAAAGGGGAGGTCTGGTACTGGAATTAGCAATTCATAACATGTGTATCACATGTGTATAACAATTAAAGTTCTCATGCATAGGCAGCCCCAACATATGCATTTTTGTTCATACATGCATATATGTGAGGGTGGGGCTAAAAAAAATTCTGGAGAGGGATTTTATGTTCTTGGGTGTAACTTTTTTTTATACAATTTAAAAAAAAATTTTTTACTTTTTTTTTTTTTTTATCACATAGGGGACTTTTTGTTCCCTATGTGATGATTTTGTGGCGACAGGTTCTCTTAATGAGACATCCGGGGTCTAAAAGACCCTGTATGTCCCCCCTGTGCTCCATTGGATTGCACTGCATAAAGCAGGCCATACACGGTCGAATTTCGGACGAATTTTCTTTTCAAAATAAGAAATTTTGTTTTTTTTGTGATCCGATGATGCCACCATTGATTTTCGAAATTCGGCCGACCGAGCCTTCAATTTCACCTCATGTTGCTACAGAAAAGAATTTTCTTGGCTGGGAATCTTCTTTTCTCTCCGTAAATTTTCTTTTCTTATTACATTTCTCGCACGATTCTCCCATCATTGATTAGAAAATCGTTTGTTTTTCGGAAAATTTCCAACATGTCCGATTCCTCAAATTCGATTGCCGCACGAAAATCGGCCGTTGTTGCAGCCCACTAATGATGCGAAATTCATACGAAAATTCTTTCATACGATTTTCGAAAGAAAATTCTTACGAAATTCGAACCGTGTATGGCCGGCATTAGATTGTTTCTCGGCCATGCATATGTGATACCTTATGGCCCGTACACACGATCGGACTTTCCGACGGGAAATGTTGGATGTGAGTTCGTCCGACCGTGTGTACGCTCCATCGGACAATTGTTGCCAGCAAACGTTGGCTAGCATGTTCTCAAATTTTCTGCCAACAAATGTCTGTTGTTGGATTTTCCGACAGTGTGTACACAAGTCCGTCGGACAAAAGTCCAAAGTACAAACACGCATGCTCAGAAGCAAGGACGAGCCGGAAGCGGTCGGTCTTGTAAACTAGCGTTCATAATGGAGAATTAACATTCGCGACGCGGCAAATTATGAAATCTCGAAATGCAGCGCACAATTCTCTTCTTCTTTAATGGGATAATAATGAAGCTGCTTTGCTGGTGATACTGATGGAGTTATTGCAATTAAATTTTAAAAGGCTTTTATTTTCTAGTGATATCAAGAATAATATAACTAAGTTGGTGTCCCTTGTCAATTTTACATTGTATTTTTTTAAATGTGACTGCCGACTCCCAAACTGTCATTTGAAGTAAAACACATAGCCAAGTATTATTCTCCACAATTTTTTTTATTGTGTATTAAAAAAAGAAAACAAAGAAAATTAGACATGATATCTGCCAATAGAACTTAACCAAAAAGTGCATTCTATGCATCCAAAAATATAGAAAATATACCAAATCTAATCATTCTTATTCAACCAAAAAAATAATGTCAAAGCAATAACTCCAAGGCCAATAATAAATAACACGTTATCTCCTCCGATTCCGCAACATGTCTGGTTGACGAACGGCCGTTCAGAAACGAACTGAAAAGCACTAAATGAAAAACGCGAAAAGAAAAGCGCGAATCAACACTCTCCAAACTTCTACTAATACGAAATTGGCAGAAGGAGCCCAAAGGGTGGCGCTAAAGAGCTGAAAAACCACGTAGTACGTCACTACATTTGTAATTGTTGGTCAACAATTGTGTGACTGTGTATAATGTTTGAGCCAACACTCTTCGGACAAAAGTCCACGGTGCGATCGTGTGTGCGGGGCTTTACACATCGCTTGCGAGTCAGCAACAAGAAGGGGAGGAGAGCGGACGTCTGCAAAACTCCCTCCTCTCTACCTGGCAGCACCAGCCATGCAGGTCCTGGGCCAGCCGAGCCTGGGATACTATTACCGGGGGGTGGGGGGGGGGCTGTAAGCAATCTGGTGGCTGCGGAGGTGCTGGACTGTTTCCATCTGGCAGCCAGAAGTCCGCTTGTCAGGTATACACACACACTCCCGATGGCTGCAGGGTTGAAGCTGAATTCCAGGTATGGATTTTTTTTTTTGCATAGGTACATCAGTCCAGCTTGCATCAAGGCAAGTATACATATGTCATACCTGCGGGACTGCTGTGGAAGTGGAGTACCCCTGTAGTAAACACTGCTCAATGATCGCTGCTGTCCTCCAGGTCTATGCTGAGTGGCTGCACTGCTGCATACTGAACACAGTGGGGCCGCTCGCTCAGCTTTTTTCTCAATGATTGCAACGAGTTCTCTGATTGATCTGATGATATCACTGCCCCACCTCTACACCCTGTCCAATAAAAAAATTCTTTGCGATCAAAGCGTTCTGTGAATGGCAACCGTGCCGAGCAAAAGACCCCCCTGAGTTCGCCATGCATCAGTGCGGCTTCTTGGCACAGGACCCAGTAGACAGTGACGATCAGTGTAGTAGGATTGACTACAAGAGTGATTCTCTACTTTCACAGGTATGGCACATACACACTTACATTGGTCCAAGCTGAAGCCAAGATAAATTCCATGAATTATATATTTTATACGTAGTTGCATTGGACCAGCTTGGATCATTGTATCTATGGATATACCATACCTGGCCGATGTCCCTGGAAGCTGGAAACCACTGTCGTAGGCATTGCTACTCCAGTCATCTCCATTTGATTCAGGGTCCCATGCTGATTGGTTGGCCTGATATACAGTGACCTCACTGCATCGCCTGTCCACCTGATCCAATCAGAGAACACTTTGCATTCATTCAGAAAGCGCAAAGCATTCCCAAAATGGCACCTGTGCTGAGTAGCTGACCTCCTGTGTTCACAATGTAATCAGGCTGGCAGCTCAGCAAAAGGACCCGGAAGCAAGCAGAGACCACTGAAGTAAATGGGTTTACTTGGCCATCTTGGACCAATGTAACTATGGGGTTGATTTACTAAAGGCAAATAGACTGTGCGCTTTGCAAAGTGCAGTTGCCCTCTGCAATTAAAGGTGCTCCAGAGATTAGTAAATGAGGTAAAACTTCAATTTGCAAAGAATACCCAATCACATGCAAGGAAAATTAAAAAAAAAATAATGCATTTTTGCTTACACGTGATTGGATGATGGAAGTCAGCAGAACTTTTGTTCATTTACTAAGAGCAGAGTGCAACTACACTTTGCGAAATACACAGTCTATTTGCCTTTAGTAAATCAACCCCCTAGTACAGGGCTCAAAATTTCAAGTCCTGAGCTACTAGCCAGGCCTTAAGGCTTACTCGCCACCAGTTGTCCCACCCAACCCCTACCCTGCCCCGCCCCTAATTCCGACTCTAAACACATCCTCATAAATTGTCTCACGAAATTACACTTAAATGTTTTATGCAAAATTACGCTACAAAAATAAATATTAACAACAACTTTATCAGTGCCCATCAGTGCAGCCTACCTGTGCCCAACAGTGCAGCCTACCTGCACCCATCAATGCAGCCTACCTACGCCCATCAATGCAGCCTACCTGTGTCCATCAATGCAGCCTACCTGTGCCCAACAATGCAGCCTACCTGAAACCATCAATGCAGCCTACCTGCACCCATCAATGCAGCCTACCTGCTTCCATCAATGCAGCCTACCTATGCCCAACAATGCAGCCTACCTGTGTCCATCAATGCAGCCTACCTGTGTCCATAATGCAGGCTACCTGTGCCCAATAATGCAGCCTACCTGTGAGCATCAATGCAGCCTACCCGTGCCTATAAATGTAGCCTACCTGTGTCCATCAATGCAGCCTACCTGTGTCCATAATGCAGGCAACCTGTGCCGAACAATGCAGCCTGCCTGTGCCCATCAATGCAGCCTACCTGTGCCCAACAATGCAGCCTACCTGTGCCCAACAATGCAGCCTACCTGTGCCCAACAATGCAGCCTACCTGTGTCCATCAATGCAGCCTACCTGTGTCCATCAATGCAGCCTACCTGTGTCCATCAATGTAGCCTACCTGTGTCCATAATGCAGGCTACCTGTGCCCAACAATGCTGCCTACCTGTGTCCATCAATGCAGCCTACCTGTGTCCATCAATTCAGCCTACCTGTGTCCATCAATTCAGCCTACCTGAGCCCAACAATGCAGCCTACCTGTGCCAAACAATGCAGCCTACCTGTGTCCATCAATGCAGCCTGCCTGTGTCCATCAATGCAGCCTACCTGTGCCCAACAATGCAGCCTACCTGTCTCAATCAATGCAGCCTACCTGTGCAGGGGAAGAGAGAGGAGAGGAAGAGGATTGCCAGCCGGATCATCAGAGCGCAAAGGAACATTGCTGTAACAGCTTTCATTTGAATTGCCGTGTGTTTCCGCCGTTCACCATCACATACAGCCCCCCTTTCTGGCCTGGGTGCTTTGATACACTTCACACATCCCGGCATTGAACGGGTGATCTGTCCAATAAAGGACCCAGGCCAGGAGGCGGGGCTGTGTGTGACAGTGAGTGCGGGGAACACTCAGCAATTCTAAAAAAAGCTGTTACAGCGATGTTCCTTTGCGCTCTTATGAGCCGGCCGCCTGCTCACTTCTCCATTCCCCAAGGCACACCCCCCCCCCCGGCTCCCAGGCAGCCCATGCTCCCCAGCCCTCATTTTCCACTCGCAAAATGAGAGTAGGCGAGTGGAAAATTTGAGGGTAGCCCTAGTATATACCATACCTGGCAGATGTCTTTGGAAGCACCCCAGCACAGGCAGCACAGGTGTTATTCAGAGAATGGTTTGCATTTTTTGAATGAATGCAAAGAATTCTCTAGTTGGATGAGGTGGAGAGAGTGACATCACCGTAGCAGCTTGAAAAAGCTCAGTAAACTTTTTTTTTTACTAAGCTAAAATACGGTCCATTAATTGTAATGTGGCTATGCATACAGGCACGTAAACAAGAGGAGCGCATTCTTCAGTAAAAAAAAAAAAATCTGCATTTTTGGTCAGTAATTTATGCCTCGTGCGCACAAATGTGTGCGATTGCGCGCAAAATGTGTGCAAATGACCATTTACATATTGTGCAGAGCGAAAACCGCAAGTGCGCAATTTTACGCGAAAATTGCACAAACGCATATGCGCGAAAATGCATACAAAAAAAAAAATCTGAAAAAGTAGATACTTTTCGTATCGTGTGCAAGAGGTCTTATCCAAACAGAGAATGCTTCGGAAAATAAAGGGGCCGACCTCCTTTGTTCACAATGCACCAGTCTGGCTCCTCTGGAATTCATCTTTAACCACTTCAATACTGGGCGCTTTCACCCCCTTCCTGCCCAGGCCAATTTTCAGCTTTCAGCGCCGTCACACTTTAAATGACAATTGCGCGGTCAAAATGAGAAAAAATCTCTTTTTAATTTGCAAATAGGTAATTTTTCTTCTTCACTGATGGGCACTGATAAGCTGCACTGATGACCATTGATGGGCACTAATGAGGAGGCACTGATTGTCACTGATGGGGCTGCACCAGTGTTCATTTTGGCAGCAAATTTCAATTTAGTTTTAGTCTTAGGACTAAAATGGAATTTTAGTTTTAGCCCCATTTTAATCTTCTGCAATTGTTTTAGTTTTAGTCGTATTTAGTCGACTAAAACTCATTTCAGTTGTCTAAAATCTAATGGGTGTAATTAATTGTAATGCATTAGTTAACATTTCTCTACAATTTCCAAACTCATTATATATTGCTGGAGTGAAAAATCTAATATGTTATTTATTATGGTATTGAACATGCACTACAGACCAGTGTTAATTTTGAAGTCAAATTTCAATGGCATTTTAATTTTAGTCCCATTTTAGTCTTCTGACTAAAATGCCATTTTAGTTTTAGTCGTATTTTAGTCATCTCAGTTGTTTTAGTTTTAGTCGTATTTTAGTCGACTAAAATAATATTCATTTAGTCGACTAAAATGTTTTAGTTGTTTAAGTCGACAAAATTAACACTGGGCTGCACTGATGGGCAATAATGAGGCTGCACTGATGGACACTCATAAGCTGCACTGATGGCCATTGATGGGCACTAATATGCTGCACTGATTGGCACTGATGGGGCTGCACTGATGGGCAATATGCTGCACTGATGGGCACTCATAAGCTGCACTGATGGCCATTGATGTGCTGCACTGATGGACACTGATATGCTGCACTGATTGGCACTGATGGGGCTGGACTGATGATCAGTGTAAATGTTCCCTGTCACAGGAAAGCTGTTTGTCAGCTTTCTTTTGCTCACACACTGACAGCGCTGAGGAAAGGAAATGCCAGTAATCGGCATTTGTTTACGTATGAATGTGAGTTAGGGACCTTAGATTGTAAGCTCCTTGAGGGTAGGGACCGATGTGAATGTACAATGTATATGTAAAGCTTTGTGTAAATTGACTGCGCTATATAAGTACCTGAAATAAATAGAAAAATACAAATACAATGAGCTGTGATTGGACACAGCTGATCACATAGCAAAGAGTCGCTGTGATTGACCCTTTACCTCAATCTGCGATCAGCTGTGTCTGACGGACACAGCGATCACAGAGCGTGCCCGATGTGTGCCTCAAGGGCACATAGCAGGGCAAGGTTCTGGGAGGACGTTAATAAACCCCCTGCCAGAACTGGATGGCCGTGCTGTAGCTGTCTTTTGGCTATAGCCCAGTCGGAAAGTGGTTAATCCTTTGTTTTTAAGGCTGAATTCCAGGAATGAGAGTTTCATTGCTTTACCAGAAGACAGTGCTGCATGTCCGGGGATGCTGATGCTTCAGGTCTAAGCATCTTCGGTGTAGCTGCAATGCCTGCCCTTTCCCTCCTCCTGACAATCACAGAAGCCTTTTTATTAAGTGAACACATTCAAACAATACAAAGGCTTCTCTGAATGGGCAGCAGAGGGAAAGGGCAGGGATAGCTGCTCTATGTGCCTCCCTATCCTCTCTTACAGCCCCGATTGTCCTCTGTTATATATATCTGACAGGTTTATGGCTCTGCTGGAGCATACACTGACACTGGGGGGGGGGAGGCTGGACAAAAGTGTGGAGGAATGTCAGGTCCCCCATAGTTGCCAAAAGTCCCGATTTTCCCGGGACAATCCCAATTTTGGGACCCTCATCCCGGATGGAGGCTGTCCCGAATCGGGATTTTCCATAAGGAAAATCGGGAATGTTGTTTTTTTTTTTGTTTTGGAGCAGCTGGCTCCAGCAAAATGGCGGCCGGCGCCGCCGCTCGATCTTCCCCCTAGTGACTGTGTGTTGTGTAGTGGAGAGAGGAAGGGGGCTTGATCCGTGCAGCCAATGAAGCGGCTGCACGGCCCCTCCCCTCTCCACTGAAGGAGAAGTCAACGGCAACGGCGCCGTGTCTTGCCAAAAGTTCCCCAGCCCCGCACTGCGCAAGCGCTGCGCCTGCGCAGTACAGGGGGTCAATACTTGCCGAGGGGAACTTTCTCGGCCGGCAGAACGCCGCACCTGCACTAAGCGGGGGGCTGCATTGAGGGGGGGTCTGCACTAATAGAGGGGGGGCTGCACTGATGGAGGGGATCTGCACTGATGGAGGGGGTCTGCACTGAGGGGGTCTGCACTGATGGAGGGGGTCTGCACTGATGGAGGGGATCTGCACTGATGGAGGGGGTCTGCACTGATGGAGGGGGTCTGCACTGATGGAGGGGGTCTGCACTGATGGGGTCTGCACTGAGGTGGTCTATACAGACTCTGCCGGGGGCACCTGATGCAGATGGTGCTCCACCTCACCTTCCCAATCCAAATGCAGTAGGACAGCTGCATGAGAGGCATTTTCCTTATGTCCTCCCGAGTACCCCTACCCAACGAGCCCCCCAAAGAAGATATCGTGTCTGCAGCAAGCGCGGATATAGGCGTGACACCCGCTATTTTTGTCTCGCATGCCATCGCATTTTGAGAGACCCAAACCTGGAACCGTTACAGTTACAACCGTTACAGTTACACACAAAAAAAGTGTAAAAAAAACCCAAAAAACAAAAAACAAAAAAAATATATAAAATAAAAAAAACAAAAATACTTGTCGTTTAAGGCCCCTTTCACACGAGGCGGACTCCGCTTCCACGGAGTCCGCCGGGTCAGTGGGAGATCTCTCCGTTAATCCCTGCTGAGCCGGCGGATGACAGGTCCCTCTCTGTTCACTGAGCGGGGAGGGACTTGTCGAGCGCCGCTGCTGCCTATGGAGAGATCGAACGAAAACGGACAGCATGTCTGTTTTCATCAGATCTCACCCAATCCAAACCGCCAGCGACGGATCTGAATGTAGGGCCATCTGTCTGCTTTTAGCAGATCGGACCGGGTCGGGTGTCAGCGGACATGTCTCCGCTGACATCCGTCGCACCATAGGATAACATGGAGCGTACGTTCAGGTCCGCCGTCAAAACTGACAGGCGGACCTAAACGGTCCGACCGTGTGAAAGGGACCTTATTGCTCTCTCTCTATTGTTCTGCTCTTTTTTACTGTATTCTATTCTGCAATGTTTTATTGTTATTATGTTTTATCATGTTTGCTTTTCAGGTATGTAATTTTTTTATACTTTACTGTTTACTGTGTTTTATTGTTAACCATTTTTTTGTTTTCAGGTACGCCATTCAGTTGCAGCGCGGATTTATTTATCTTGACAGCAACAGCGTTTGCTCCCACGATACATAAAGCCGTGACTCCAGTAAAGTAGGAGGTGATTTCACCACCACAGTTAAAAAAAGAGCATACAGGAAAATGTAGAAAACACTGCGCTCTAGTGCAAAAACTACAATATATATAGACCAGCAGCTGCATACATTGTGACAAACAATCGGTGACAAATGAGAAGAAAAAATGCAGCGCTACAAAAATATGAAAGGTTAGGTGTAGCTAAACCTATTGAAAAGGGATAATGTACTTGGCAGTGAAACATGTGTTCAAAAAACCATATACAAAATAAAGGTATACAACAACTATATGAAAAGTCCACATATAGCAGAGGGATTATTCAAAACTCAAATATTTAAGGGAAACCTGCATGAGCAGGTGTGGATGATGTGGGTCCTCAAGTGAGAAAAAAACAAAGTCAATAAAAAACAGTGTAAATCCGTGACTGTAAACCGACATCAAGGTGCAGGACATCCGTGACTGCAAACCAACATCAAGGTGTGGCACGTCAGAGTAAAGACATCAAAAAGTAGAGAAGGGTGGGTACTCTTACCAGATGGCGTGGACTCCCCTGTTGTATGACATGGAGTCAATAAAGCAGGGAGCCCCACCAGGGCTGAGAACAATATCCAGAGTGATGGAAACTTTGTCTCACTCCTCGACCTCCCTGATGTGGTGAAGGGGTATCCAGAGGGACGGCCCGATGAGTATCAACCGATGGACATCCAAATATCATCCGGAAGGAAACAGAGGGCAAACTTGGTCCAGACCTCCTGGTGGAAGTGGCTACTGGAAGGCAGTTTCTGGTGGTCCAGTGTGGATGGCCATCCTGGTGGTCCTGGGCGGCATGAGGAAAAAGAGCATATATGCCGAAGCATGGGGGCAGATGGGGTGGAGGAGTGATTTGCTCCTAACTTTTGGGGCGGATGCCCCCATGCTTCGGCATATATATATTTTAGGCACAGATTGCGTTAAAAAATGTTTTATTGTTTTACTATGTTTTTTTTGTATTTGCTTTGCAGGTATGTCTTATGCCCTGTACACACGATAGGATTTTCCGATGGAAAATGTGTGATAGGACCTTGTTGTCGGAAATTCCGACCGTGTGTAGGCTCCATCACACATTTTCCATAGGAATTTCCGACACACAAAGTTTGAGAGCAGGCTATAAAGTTTTCCGACAACAAAATCCGTTGTCGGAAATTCCGATCGTGTGTACACAAATCCGACGCACAAAGTGCTACGCATGCTCAGAATAAATTAAGAGACGAAAGCTATTGGCTACTGCCCCGTTTATAGTTCCGACGTACGTGTTTCACGTCACCACGTTCAGAACGATCTGATTTTCCGACAACTTTGTGTGACCGTGTGTATGCAAGACAAGTTTGAGCCAACATCCTTCGGAAAAAATCCATGGATTTTGTTGTCGGAAGTCCGATCAATGTCTGACCGTGTGTACAGGGCATTACTGTTATAGTGTAATGTTGCTTTGTTTTATTGTTAACCATCATTTGCTTAGCAGGTACGCCATTCAGTTGCAGCGCGGATATATTTAACTTGACAGCAACAGCGTTTGCTCACACGATACATAAAGCCGTGACTCCAGCGCTGTAGGAGGTGATTTTACCACCACAGTTAAAAAAACTGGCAGAGTGGCCAGAAGAAAGCCATTACTTTCAGCAAAAAACAAAATGGCACATTTTGAGTTTGCGAAAAGGCATGTGGGAGACTGCCAAAATGTATGGAGGAGGAAGGTGCTCTGGTCTGATGAGACTAAAATTGAACTTTTTGCCCATCAAAGAAAACGCTATGTCTGGCGCAAACCCAAGACATCACATCACCCAAATAACACCATCCCCACAGTGAAACATGGTGGTGGCAGCATCATGCTGTGGGGATGTTTTTCAGCAGTCGGGACTGAGAAACTGGTCAGAGTTGAGGGAAAGATGGATGGTGCTAAATACAGGGATATTCTTGAGCAAAACCTGTACCACTCTGTGTGTGATTTGAGGCTAGGACGGAGGTTCACCTTCCAGCAGGACAATGACCGCAAACACACTGCTAAAGCAACACTTGAGTGGTTTAAGGGGAAATGTGTAAATGTGTTGGAATGGCCTAGTCAAAGCCCAGACCTCAATCCAATAGAAAATCTGTGGTCAGACTTAAAGATTGCTGTTCACAAGCGCAAACCATCCAACTTGAATTTGCTGGAGCAGTTTTGCTCAGCGAACAGCGAATGAATATTCACTGTTGAAACACTGATCCTCAATCCGGCCAATCAGAAGCGGGTGTGAGACCCGTTTTCCGAAAGGAGACTCCCGATTGGCCGCCATGGAGGAGGGAGGAAACGGAAGCTGCTGTGATGACCCATGGAGAGCAGGGATATATGGGGTCGCCGTGGTAATGACCCGTGGAGAGCCCCCAAAGAAAATTACCACCAGTCACCACTGACATTACCCAGTCCATATCAGTATAGATATCCAGCATTATATTTTTCCCCATTGAGATCTGATGTGTTTTCAAAGTGTTCCTTAAAATTTTTTTGAGAAGTGTACATTAATAAGCATTTAACATTTCTGTTCTCAGTAGGAATGATAAATATAAGTCTATTGCCTTCTATACATACACCTAACAATTCTGTGGAAATTTGTTTCCAATAGAGAAAATAAACTCATTTTACCTCAGTGTGCATTGTGTCTATGTACAGCTGTCCCTTATGGAGGAATAAAAGTTCTTTTACCTCAATGTCTATGATATTTTATGTATACTGGTACCATATTGAGGAATACAAGTTCTTTTACCTCAGCGTCTATAGTATTTTTTGTATATTGATCCCATATTTAGGAATACATATACAGTTACATAGTAGGTGAGGTTGAAAAAAGCCACAAGTCCAACCAATGTGTGTGATTATATGTCAGTATTACATTGTATATCCCTGTATGTTGTGGTCATTCAGGTGCTTATCTAATAGTTTTTTGAAACTATCGAAGCCCCCCGCTGAGACCACCGCCTGTGGAAGGGAATTCCACATCCTTGCCGCTCTTACAGTAAAGAACACTCTACGCAGTTTAAGGTTAAGCTTCTTTTCTTCAAATTTTAATGAGTGGCCACGAGTCTTAATAAACTCCCTTCCGCAAAAATGTTTTATCCCTATTGTGGGGTCACCAGTATGGCATTTGTAAATTGAAATCATATCCCCTCTCAAGCGTCTCTTCTCCAGAGAGAATAAGTTCAGTGCTCGCAACCTTTCCTCATAACTAAGATCCTCCAGACCCTTTATTAGCTTTGTTGCCCTTCTTTGTACTCGCTCCATTTCCAGTATATCCTTCCTGAGGACTGGTGCCCAGAACTGGACAGCATACTCCAGGTGCGGCCGGACCAGAGTCTTGTAGAGCGGGAGAATTATCGTTTTATCTCTGGAGTTGATCCCCTTTTTAATGCATACCAATATTCTGTTTGCTCTGTTAGCAGCAGCTTGGCATTGCTGAGCCTATAATCTACTAGGACCCCCAGGTCCTTTTCCATCCTAGATTCCCCCAGAGGTTCTCCTCCCAGTGTATAGATTGCATTCATATTTTTGCCACCCAAATGCATTATTTTACATTTTTCTACATGAAACCTCATTTGCCATGTAGTCGCCCACCCCATTAATTTGTTCAGGTCTTCTTACAAGGTTTCCACATCCTGCGGAGAAGTTATTGCCCTGCTTAGCTTATTATCGTCTGCAAATACAGAGGTTGAACTGCTTACCCCATCCTCCAGTACAATGCCCCCTCCTTTATCACCACAATACATGTTCCATTACCTCAGCATCTATGATATTTTATGTATATTGGTCCCATATTGAGGATTACCAGTTACTTTTCCTCTGCATCTATGATATTTTATGTATACTGGTCCCATATTCAAGTATATATTATGAAGGCCTCATTCACATGGGCGTACCTATCCATACACCTCTGCGAAGGATGTACAGGTGTTTATATCAGGCATCCCGTTCATAACAGTTACAGGCGAACGGCTGCACAGACCTGCATGGATCTCCAAGCCCATCCCGGAGTGCATAACCAGGCACGGATCAGAATGCAGTATGTCTGTGTTCTGATCCATGCATTGGACCTGCACAAATATGCATTCCGGGACGCACCTGCAGGTCTGCACAGAACATCAGTGAACACAGATAGGTACACCCGCGTGAACGAGGCCTTAAGCAGAACCAAAGCCAATGTTTCCCAAAACAGTTATATGCAGAGCTTGCCAGTTATATTCAGAGCAGAGGATGGAGTCTCCGCTTTGAGATTGCTTTGGATTGAATGTTATCGCTTTGTTACATGCACTGGGAACACTGCTTTTACAGTAATACCGCGTACACACGATCGGAACATCAGGCCGCAAAAGACAGATGAGAGTTTTTTGTTGGAAAATGCGACTGTGTGTATGCTCCATCGGATTGCAGCCAGCAAAAGATTCAGAGCAGGTTCTCAATTGTTCGGTCGTAAAAAGTTCCTATCCGAAAATGCGATCGTCTGTGGCAATTCTGACGTGCAAAATTCCTTACGGAAGCATTGAACTTCATTTTCTCGGCTCGTCGTAGTGTTATACGTCACCGCGTTCTTGACGGTCGTAAGTTCAGCGAACTTTTGTGTGACCGTGTGTTTGCAAGGCAAACTTGAGCGGAATCCCGTTGGAAAAGCCATCATATCTTTTTCCGACGAGAAGTCTGATCGTGTGCATGCAGCATTAGTGTGTTATTATCTATATGTAGCAAAGTCTTTTACCTCTTTTGATCTAATGAGGACCTCCAAGGCCAAAGATAGCTGACATCCTTCAATATGTGGTGGGTTGTGAGGCATACTGGGTGCAAAGATGATGAAAGTCATTGGGCGCCAGACACTTCTTGGATGTAAAGGAGGTTTTATTTCTTTTGATAGGTCCTTTTTTTATATTTTTGGGGGAAAGAGGGTTAGGGCCAGGACACACTCAAATTCAATTAGCAGATTCCGAGACCTAAATAGGAGGACAGCCGTGCAGGGAAAGGCCCAAGCAAGAAGCCACATCTGCACTTGCAGGAATGCTGTCTCCTATGGCAACGGTCCTTCAACAGTTCCTAACTCAAACATAACAGTTCTTTCAGTTCCACTACAACTGCTCCTTGTAATTCTTCAATACTGAGCTCCTGGTCTCTCACTAGACCCTCTGATTCACTGACTCTGAATCCCTTGAGCTCCTCCAAAGTTTGCGGTGGTATCTCCCTCAAGCTTCACCCCCGCTTCCCTGCTGGGTCCCTAGCTTGGCACTCCAGATACTTCTCAATCTTCACCCCAGCTAACTGGCTCATGCTCTGGCTTGACACACAAGGCTGCTCTGCAAGCGTCACCTCCGCTGGTTGGGTCCATAACTTGATCACCGCCTGAAGTTTCCCAATTTTCCACCATGCCCTTTCGGCGAGAATATGGTTCCGGAACTTGCTTCAGTTACTCACTGTGGTCCCTGGTAAAGGCGATGGGTCCCTTCGTGGCGACAGCTTTCCTTCTACCTCTGACGACTGACAGGTTCTCCGGCCGGCAGAACTATCACTTCTGGTTGGACTGCAAGCCGCAATCCCAACACTGCGCTGCTCCCTCACTTCTGGATAGGCCCTCAGACAGCCTAGCAGCCAGATGCCCCCAGGATATGCCCAATCTTCGGCCTAGCAGCCCGGGGCGTACGACACACGTCTACCCAGACAGCCGCCCAGGTGGCACAGAACACAGATCACCTGACCTCACCCGAATATATAGGCTCTCCCAGCAGGCCAAGGGATTCAAGAAAACCCCTGCCCATTGGCTGAGATACCCATAACCTGACCTTGGGTTGCCCTTCTCGTATCTAGTACCAACAAGTACCGGGCCACCTAGTGGCAGAAGAGAAAAGTGCAACAAGGCCAAACTTAGGGAGAAATCAATAGATCCCTATCAATCGACCAAGTTAACCACTCTTGGCAAGTAAATTTGTGAGGAGCTCCCTGACTATACTCCAGGGTGCTACACTTATGTGCCAATAAACTTTAAAACAAAGAGCATTATCAGTATGTTTTTCTGATTATTTATGCCCACCAAGTCTGATATTGAAGCACTGCACCTGGAGCTGAGTTCGGCAGTGGCCTGTCTGGATTTTTTTCCCAGAGGGGAAGGCTTTGTATGACTTTCCTGTTTGTTCAGGGGTCATATTCGTAAGGTGAGAGGCTGATTTGTACCTTGGTGCTGAGATCGAGCACTGATTGGTGAACATCAGACTCATACTGCAGATTATTTTAGACTTCTCCTTGTATTTATTTCATTTTTTTGTGACACATGCGCTGCACTCTGTTATATACACTATATTGTCAAAAGTATTGGGACACTTGCCTTTACACGCACATGAACTTTAATGGCATCCCAGTCTTAGTCCGTAGGGTTTCAATATTGAGTTGTCTCACCCTTTGCAGCTATAACAGCTTCAACTCTTCTGGGAAGGCTGTCCACAAGGTTTAGGAGTGTGTCTATGGGAATGTTTGACCATTCTTCCAAAAGCGCATTTGTGAGGTCAGGTACTGATGTTGGACGAGAAGACCTGGCTTGCAGTCTCTGCTCTAATTCATCCCAAAGGTGTTCTATCAGGTTGAGGCCAGGACTTTGTGCAGGTCAGTTCAGTTCCATCCCAAACTTGCTCATCCATGTATTTATGGACCTTGCTTTGTGCACGGATGTGCAGTCATGTTGGGACAGGAAGGGGCCATCCCCAAACTGTTCCTAAAAAGTTGGGCACATGAAATTGTCCAAAATGCGCTTTTATGCTGGCGCCTTAAGAGTTCCCTTCACTGGAACTAGGGGGCCAAACCCAACCCCTGAAAAACAACCCCACACCATAATCCCCCCCTCCACCAAATGATTTGGACCATTGCACAAAGCAAGGTTCATAAAGACATGGATGAGCGAGTTTGGGGTGGAGGAACTTAACTGGCCTGCACAGAGTCCTGACCTCAACCCGAAAGAACACCTTTGGGATAAATTAGAATGGAGACTGCGAGCCAGGCCTTCTCGTCCAACATCAGTGCCTGACCTCACAAATGTACTGAACTAGTTTTCCCCTGCCAGTAGCAGACTGACTACTTCAGCACTGCACTTTCCGAGCTTTCAGGGTCAGTGGATGTCTCTCTGTACTTCCCTCCCTCAGCTCCTCCCCTTCTGCTGGGCTCTGCTCTGATCTCCTGCCATGTGCAGAGCTGGGAGCTCGGATAATGCCTGCAGCGGCCGCGTTGCTCTCCGATCCGCTCTCCAGGATGGAACGTCTGCAGAGGAGGACTTGCCAGAACAGGCGCCTGGTGATCATCAGGGAGCCTGTCTGCCAGAGCCTCAAGGTACAGACTTCACCCCCTGACTGAGGAGGGCGCCCCCAAAAATCAATACTGTCAGCCCCCCCCCCCCCCCCCCCACACACACACACACAGCCCTGATGATATGTATGCCATCCGGCATATGAGGCCATCTACTGACCCCCTGTCATTATTATCCTAATCATCTCCCTGTGCCTGGCATCCCACCACCCTACCTCCTGTCATCATCATCCCCCCTGCACCCCTCTGCCAGCTTCCTTCCACCCCACACCTGTCATCTTCATCCCCCCGGTACCCCTCTGCCAGCTTCCTACCACCCCACCCATTGACATCAACAACCCCATCATCCCTCTCTACCCCATCTCTGGCATCATACAACCCTACCCCTATTATTATAGGGGAGATAAGCCTCTCACCCCAATGCTGGCTGCAGAGATGCATCGCTGGCAGTGTGGGGGATGTCTGTGGTAGAGCCAGCCGGGTACTTCATGTTAGTACAAGGGAGAGGCATGGGCAGGATGGTGGAGCTTGTAAAAGTGAAGGGTGAGAACATTTCTCAGAGCTGAGGAGGGGTGGATGGGGTATCATGTGAATGAGAATGAAGTGGAAAGGAGGGAGTAGTGGAAGAGAACTGAACCCAGCATGCTGTATGTAGTGCCCACGACCTGCACGCTGTATGTAGTGCCCACGCCCTCAACGCTGTATGTAGTGCGCACACCCTGCACTCTGTATGTAGTACGCACACTCTGTATGTAGTGTGCACGCCCTGCAGGCTGTATGTAGTGCGCACTGCACTCTGTATGTAGTGAGCCCTGAACCCTGCACTCTGTATGCAGTGAGCCCTGGCATGAGCAGGCTGGATAAAATACATGTACATCATCCAGCCTGTTCCAGGTTAGGGGTGCGCATGTTGTCTCTTCCTGTTGGTCCACGCTGATGCTGGCTACAGCGGAATTTTGTCAGCAGGTCCCAGCCAATGATATATGGCTGAGACCTGCTGATCGGCTGTTGCCAATAAAAGCATAAAAATCTGTGTTTACAAACACACAGGGCTCTGTACACAGGTCAGCGATCTGGCTTGTTCTTATGTAGTGTGCACGCCCTGCACTCTGTATGTAGTGTGCACACTCTGTATGTAGTGCCCTCCTACCTTTCCATGCTAAGGTATCAAGGCACTGAGGATGCCCTCCTACCCCCCACCCCAAAGTATTGAGGAACTGAGGGTGCCCTCCTACCCCACCATCCCAAAGTATTAAGGAACTGAGGATGCCCTCCTACCTCTCCACGCTAATGTATCAAGGCACTGAGGATGTCCTCCTACACCTCCACCCCAAAGTATTGAGGAACTGAGGGTGCCCTCCTACCCCTCCACCCCAAAGGATTGAGGCACTGAGGATGCCTTTCTAACTCTCCACCCCAAGGTATTAAAGGGGTTGTGTATGTAGTGTGCACACTCTGTATGTAGTGCCCTCCTACCTTTCCACGCTAAGGTATCAAGGCACTGAGGATGCCCTCCTACCCCTCTACCCCAAAGTATTGAGAAACTGAGGGTGCCCTCCTACCCCAAAGTATTGAGGCACTGAGGATGCCCTCCTAACTCTCCACTCCTAGGTATTAAGGAACTAAAGATGCCCTCCTACCTCTCCACGCTAATGTATCGAGGCACTGAGGATGCCCTCCTACCTCTCCACTCCAAGGTATTAAGGAACTGAGAATGCCCTCCTACCTCTCCACGTTAAAGTATCGAGGCACTGAGGATGCCCTCCTACCCCTCTACCCCAAAGTATTGAGAAACTGAGGGTGCCCTCCTACCCCAAAGTATTGAGGCACTGAGGATGCCCTCCTAACTCTCTACTCCAAGGTATTAAGGAACTGAGGATGCCATCCTACCTCTCCACCCCAAAGTATTGAGGCACTGAGAATGCCCTACTATTAAGGCACTGAGAATGCCCTCATAACTGTTCACCCCAAAATAATAAGGCACTGAGGATGCCCTCCTACCCCTCCACCCCAAAGTATTGAGGCACTGAGAATGCCCTCCTAACTCTCCACTCCAAGGTATTAAGGAACTGAGGATGTCCTCCTACCTCTCCACGCTAATGTATCAAGGCACTGAGGATGCCCTCCTACCCCTCTACCCCAAAGTATTGAGGCACTGAGGATGCCCTCCTAACTCTCCACTCCTAGGTATTAAGGAACTAAAGATGCCCTCCTACCTCTCCACACTAATGTATCGAGGCACTGAGGATGCCCTCCTACCCCTCTACCCCAAAGTATTGAGAAACTGAGGGTGCCCTCCTACCCCAAAGTATTGAGGCACTGAGGATGCCCTTCTAACTCTCTACTCCAAGGTATTAAGGAACTGAGGATGCCCTCCTACCTCTCCACGTCAAAGTATCGAGGCACTGAGAATGCCCTCCTAACTCTCCACTCCAAGGTATTAAGGAACTGAGGATGTCCTCCTACCTCTCCACGCTAAGGTATCAAGGCACTGAGGATGCCCTCCTACCACTCTACCCCAAAGTATTGAGAAACTGAGGGTGCCCTCCTACCCCAAAGTATTGAGGCACTGAGGATGCCCTCCTAACTCTCCACTCCAAGGTATTAAGGAACTGAGAATGCCCTCCTACCTCTCCACGTTAAAGTATCGAGGCACTGAGGATGCCCTCCTAACCCTCTACCCCAAAGTATTGAGAAACTGAGGGTGCCCTCCTACCCCAAAGTATTGAGGCACTGAGGATGCCCTCCTAACTCTCCACTCCAAGGTATTAAGGAACTAAAGATGCCCTCCTACCTCTCCACGCTAATGTATCGAGGCACTGAGGATGCCCTCCTACCCCTCTAACCCAAAGTATTGAGAAACTGAGGGTGCCCTCCTACCCCAAAGTATTGAGGCACTGAGGATGCCCTCCTAACTCTCCACTCCTAGGTATTAAGGAACTAAAGATGCCCTCCTACCTCTCCACGCTAATGTATCGAGGCACTGAGGATGCCCTCCTACCTCTCCACTCCAAGGTATTAAGGAACTGAGAATGCCCTCCTACCTCTCCACGTTAAAGTATCGAGGCACTGAGGATGCCCTCCTACCCCTCTACCCCAAAGTATTGAGAAACTGAGGGTGCCCTCCTACCCCAAAGTATTGAGGCACTGAGGATGCCCTCCTAACTCTCTACTCCAAGGTATTAAGGAACTGAGGATGCCATCCTACCTCTCCACCCCAAAGTATTGAGGCACTGAGAATGCCCTACTATTAAGGCACTGAGAATGCCCTCATAACTGTTCACCCCAAAATAATAAGGCACTGAGGATGCCCTCCTACCCCTCCACCCCAAAGTATTGAGGCACTGAGAATGCCCTCCTAACTCTCCACTCCAAGGTATTAAGGAACTGAGGATGTCCTCCTACCTCTCCACGCTAATGTATCAAGGCACTGAGGATGCCCTCCTACCCCTCTACCCCAAAGTATTGAGAAACTGAGGGTGCCGTCCTACCCCAAAGTATTGAGGCACTGAGGATGCCCTCCTAACTCTCCACTCCTAGGTATTAAGGAACTAAAGATGCCCTCCTACCTCTCCACGCTAATGTATCGAGGCACTGAGGATGCCCTCCTACCCCTCTACCCCAAAGTATTGAGAAACTGAGGGTGCCCTCCTACCCCAAAGTATTGAGGCACTGAGGATGCCCTTCTAACTCTCTACTCCAAGGTATTAAGGAACTGAGGATGCCCTCCTACCTCTCCACGTCAAAGTATCGAGGCACTGAGAATGCCCTCCTAACTCTCCACTCCAAGGTATTAAGGAACTGAGGATGTCCTCCTACCTCTCCACGCTAAGGTATCAAGGCACTGAGGATGCCCTCCTACCCCTCTACCCCAAAGTATTGAGAAACTGAGGGTGCCCTCCTACCCCAAAGTATTGAGGCACTGAGGATGCCCTCCTAACTCTCCACTCCAAGGTATTAAGGAACTGAGAATGCCCTCCTACCTCTCCACGTTAAAGTATCGAGGCACTGAGGATGCCCTCCTACCCCTCTACCCCAAAGTATTGAGAAACTGAGGGTGCCCTCCTACCCCAAAGTATTAAGGGACTGAGGATGCCCTCCTCACTCTCCACTCCTAGGTATTAAGGAACTAAAGATGCCCTCCTACCTCTCCACGCTAATGTATCGAGGCACTGAGGATGCCCTCCTACCCCTCTACCCCAAAGTATTGAGAAACTGAGGGTGCCCTCCTACCCCAAAGTATTGAGGCACTGAGGATGCCCTCCTAACTCTCCACTCCAAGGTATTAAGGAACTAAGAATGCCCTCCTACCTCTCCACGTTAAAGTATCGAGGCACTGAGGATGCCCCCCTACCCCTCTACCCCAAAGTATTGAGAAACTGAGGGTGCCCTCCTACCCCAAAGTATTGAGGCACTGAGGATGCCCTCCTAACTCTCCACTCCAAGGTATTAAGGAACTAAAGATGCCCTCCTACCTCTCCACGCTAATGTATCGAGGCACTGAGGATGCCCTCCTACCCCTCTACCCCAAAGTATTGAGAAACTGAGGGTGCCCTCCTACCCCAAAGTATTGAGGCACTGAGGATGCCCTTCTAACTCTCTACTCCAAGGTATTAAGGAACTGAGGATGCCCTCCTACCTCTCCACGTTAAAGTATCGAGGCACTGAGAATGCCCTCCTAACTCTCCACTCCAAGGTATTAACCACTTGAGCCCCGGACCATTATGCTGCCTAAGGACCAGAGGTCTTTTTCCAATTTGGCACTGCGTCGCTTTAACTGCTAATTGCGCAGTCATGCAATGCTGTACCCAAACGAAATTTGCGTCCTTTTCTTCCCACAAATAGAGCTTTCTTTTGATGGTATTTGATCACCTCTGCGGTTTTTATTTTTTGCGCTATAAATGGAAAAAGACCGAAAATTTTGAAAAAAAATGATATTTTCTACTTTTTGTTATAAAAAAAATCCAATAAACTCAATTTTAGTCATACATTTAGGCCAAAATGTATTCGGCCACATGTTTTTGGTAAAAAAAATGTCAATAAGCGTATATTTATTGGTTTGCGCAAAAGTTATAGCGTCTACAAACTAGGGTACATTTTCTGTAATTTACACAGCTTTTAGTTTATGACTGCCTATGTCATTTCTTGAGGTGCTAAAATGGCAGGGCAGTACAAAACCCCCCCAAATGACCCCATTGTGGAAAGTAGACACCCCAAGGAAATTGCTGAGAGGCATGTTGAACCCATTGAATATTTATTTTTTTTGTCCCAAGTGATTGAATAATGACAAAAAAAAAAAAAAAAAAATATTTACAAAAAGTTGTCACTAAATGATATATTGCTCACACAGGCCATGGGCCTATGTGGAATTGCACCCCAAAATACATTCTGCTGCTTCTCCTGAATATGGGGATACCACATGTGTGGGACTTTTTGGGAGCCTAGCCGCGTACGGGGCCCCGAAATCCAATCACCGCCTTCAGGATTTCTAAGGGCGTAAATTTATGATTTCACTCTTTACTGCCTATCACAGTTTCGGAGGCCATGGAATGCCCAGGTGGCACAAAACCCCCCCAAATGACCCCATTTTGGAAAGTAGACACCCCAAGCTATTTCCAGAGAGGCATATTGAGTCCATGGAATATTTTATATTTTGACACAAGTTGCGGGAAAGTGACACATTTTTTTTTTTTTTTTTTTGCACAAAGTTGTCACTAAATCATATATTGCTCACACAGGCCATGGGCATATGTGGAATAGCACCCCAAAATACATTTAGCTACTTCTCCTGAGTACGGGGTTACCACATGTGTGGGGCTTTTTGGGAGCCTAGCCGTGTACGGGACCCCGAAAACCAATCACCGCCTTCAGGATTTCTAAGGGTGAAAATTTTTGATTTCACTCTTCACTGCCTATCACAGTTTTGGAGGCCATGGAATGCCCAGGTGGCACAAAACCCCCCCAAATGACCCCATTTTGGAAAGTAGACACCCCAAGCTATTTGCTGAGAGGCATGGTGAGTATTTTGCAGCTCTCATTTGTTTTTGAAAATGAAGAAAGACAAGAAAAAACTTTTTTTTTTTCTTTTTTCAATTTTCAAAACTTTGTGACAAAAAGTGAGGTCTGCAAAATACTCACTATACCTCTCATCAAATAGCTTGGGGTGTCTACTTTCCAAATGGGGTCATTTGGGGGGGGTTTGTGCCACCTGGGCATTCCATGGTCTCCGAAACTGTGATAAGCAGTCAAGAGAGAAATCAAAAATTCACGCCCTTAGAAAGCCTGAAGGCGGTGCTTGGTTTTCGGGGTTCCGTACGCGGCTAGGCTCCCAAAAAGTCTCACACATGTGGTATCCCCGTACTCAGGAGAAGCAGCAGAATGTATTTTGGGGTATAATTTCACATATTCCCATAGCATGTTTGAGCAATATATCATTTAGTGACAATTTTGTGCAAAAAAAAAAAAAAATTGTCTCTTTCCCGCAACTTGTGTCGCAATATAAAATATTCCATGGACTCGACATGCCTCTCAGCAAATAGCTTGGGGTGTCTACTTTTCAAAATGGGGTCATTTGGGGGGGTTTTGAACTGTCCTGGCATTTTATGCACAACATTTAGAAGCTTATGTCACACATCACCCACTCTTCTAACCACTTGAAGACAAAGCCCTTTCTGACACTTATTGTTTACATGAAAAAGTTGTTTTTTTTTGCAAGAAAATTACTTTGAACCCCCAAACATTATATATTTTTTTAAAGCAAATGCCCTACAGATTAAAATGGTGGGTGTTTCATTTTTTTTTTTCACACAGTATTTGCGCAGCGATTTTTCAAACGCATTTTTTGGGGAAAAAACACACTTTTTTAAATATTAATGCACTAAAACACACTATATTGCCCAAATGTTTGATGAAATAAAAAAGATGATCTTAGGCCGAGTACATGGATACCAAACATGACATGCTTTACAATTGCGCACAAATGTGCAGTGGCAACAAAATAAATACATTTTTAAAAGCCTTTAAAAGCCTTTACAGGTTACCACTTTAGATTTACAGAGGAGGTCTACTGCAAAAATTACTGCCCTCGATCTGACCTTCGCGGTGATACCTCACATGCATGGTGCAATTGCTGTTTACGTTTGACGACAGACCGCCGCTTGCGTTCGCCTTAGTGCGAGAGCAGGGGGCGACAGGGGTGCTTTTTTTTTTTTTTTTTTTTTTTTCTTTATTATTTTTTTGCTTTTTTATCTTATTTTTAAACTGTTCCTTTCATTTTTATTTTTTTTTAATCATTTTTATTGTTATCTCGGGGAATGTAAATATCCCCTATGATAGCAATAGGTAGTGACAGGTACTCTTTTTTGAAAAAATTGGGGTCTATTATACCCTAGATCTCTCCTCTGCCCTCAAAGCATCTGACCACACCAAGATCGGTGTGATAAAATGCTTCCCCAATTTCCCAATGGCGCTATTTACATCCAGCGAAATCTAAGTCATAAAATGCTCGTAGCTTCCGGTTTCTTAGGCCATAGAGATGTTTGGAGCCACTCTGGTCTCTGATCAGCTCTATGGTCAGCTGGCTGAATCACCGGCTGCATTTTCAGGTTCCCTGTTGAGACAGGAGAGCCAGAGAAAAACACGGAAGACGGTGGGGGGGGGGGGCATTCCCTCCCACGGCTTGTAAAAGCAGTCTAGAGGCTAATTAGCCGCTAGGATTGCTTTTACATGAAAGCCGACCGCTGGCTGAAAAGAATGATACCAAGATGATACCTAAACCTGCAGGCATCATTCTGGTATAACCACTCAAAGTTGTGAATGGCGTACCTGAAGACAAAAAAATGGTTAACAATAAAGCACAGTAAACGGTAAAGTATAAAAAATTGCATACCTGAAAAGCAAACATGATAAAGCATAATAACAATAAAACATTGCAGAATAGAATACAGTAAAAAAGAGCAGAACAATAGAGAGAATAGAGAGAGAGAGAACAATAAAACGACAACTATTTTTTTTTATTTTATATATATATATATTTTTTTTTTTTTTTTTTTACACTTTTTTTGTAACTAACTTTTATAACTGTAACCGGTTCCAGGTTCGGGTCTCTCAAAATGTGATGGCATCTTGGGAGACCCTGTGAAAGTGTGCCTAGTCTGTGCAATGCTGTACCCTACGCTAATACTCAACTAGTGTATGGTAGCGTTCAAAACATTCACCAATGCAAAGACCAGGATTGTCAGGACAGGAGGGACAATAATAGCGGGTGTCACGCCTATATCCGCGCTAGCTGCAGACACAATATCTTTTTTGGGGGCGTTCGCTGGGTAGGGGTACTCGGGAGGACATAAAGAAAATGCCTCTCATGCAGCCGACTGCATTTGGTTGGGGATGTGAATGGGGGAAGTACGGGCGCTGCAGAAGCGGTGGGTTCCCAATTAGGATTGGCGAATGCAGTAGGAAGGGCACTATGGGCACGACGGGCCTGTGTTTGTCTTTTTGGTGGCAGCGGGACACTACTTGTGCTTGCCACCTCACCAGCTTGAACTGCACTTATGGGACTCGCCACGTCACCAAGTGTTACTGCAGTGCTGGTTTGACTACGACCGGGGTGTACTAGGCCGCTGGCGCTTGCCAGTTCACCAAAACGCTACCAAAAAAACTGTTAGCGATCGCAGGGATCAGGCCTGACTCTGCGAACGCTGCAGTTATGCGTTTTAGTCTTTTGTAAGTGACAGTGATCGATCGATACTGCACTTGGGTGGGCTGGGCTGAGCCGGGCGGAGGGGCAAAACGCAGGTGCTAGCAGGTATCTGGGCTGATCCCACTAACACTGCGTTTGTGAGAACCCTAAACTGCTGGGGATGCTAGTATAGATCTGATCGGATCAGATATTGATCCGTTCAGATACTATACCACTAAGGGTGGTGTACAGTGCGTGCGTGGGTGTTAGCGGTACTGGCGCTAACCTGACGCTGCCTGGGGCTGGTGCTTGCCAGTTCACCAAAATACTACCAAAAAAACTGTTAGCGATCGCAGGGATCAGGCCTGACTCTGTGAACGCTGCAGTTATGCACTTAGTGTTTTGTAAGTGTCAGTGATCGATCGATACTGCACTTGGGTGGGCTGGGCCGGGCGGAGGGGCAAAACGCAGGTGCTAGCAGGTATCTGGGCTGATTCCGCTAACACTGCGTTTTTGGGAACCCTAAACTGCTGGGGACACTAGTATAGATCTGATCGGATCAGATATTGATCCGTTCAGATACTATACCACTAAGGGAGACGTATGCTGCGTGCGTGGGTGTTAGCGGTACTGGCGCTAACCTGACCCTGCCTGGGGCTGGTGCTTGCCAGTTCACCAAAATACTACCAAAAAAACTGTTAGCGATCGCAGGGATCAGGCCTGACTCTGCGAACGCTGCAGTTATGCGTTTAGTCTTTTGTAAGTGACAGTGATCGATCGATACTGCACTTGGGTGGGCTGGGCTGGGCCGGGCGGAGGGGCAAAACGCAGGTGCTAGCAGGTATCTGGGCTGATCCCGCTAACACTGCGTTTTTGGGAACCCTAAACTGCTGGGGACGCTAGTATAGATCTGATCGGATCAGATATTGATGCGTTCAGATACTATACCACTAAGAGAGGCGTATGCTGCGTGCGTGGGTGTTAGCGGTACTGGCGCTAATCTGACGCTGCCTGGGGCGACGCATATCACCGCCGGGCGATCAGGGGGCTAAACCTTTATTCGGTAATAAACGGCGGGTGCCCTGACACTATAAAAAATAAACAAACTAACCAGCGTCAACCGTAACGGTTATACGGTGATCAGTGGTGAAAGGGTTAACTAGGGGGCAATCAAGGGGTTAAAACATTTATTAGGTAGTATATGGGGGTCCCTGACGCTATAAAACGCTGACGGCGAACCTAAATATTTATGTCCCTAACTAGCGTCACCAGCGACACTAATACAGCGATCAGAAAAATGATCGCTTAGTGACACTGGTGACAGGGGGTGATCAAGGGGTTAAAACTTTATTAGGGGGGGTTAGGGGGGTACCCTAGACCTAAAGGGGGGTAATACTCACTGTCCCAACACTAACTGTCACAAACTGACACCAATGCAGTAATCAGAAAAAAAAAAAAAAAAAAAACTGCTGGTGTCAGTTTGTGACAGGGGGGGTGATTGGGGGGGGGATCGGGGGGCGATCGGGGGGGGGATCGGGGTGTTTTGTGTGCCTGGCATGTTCTACTGTGTGTGTGTGTGTTGGTGCACTCACATTGATGTCTTCTCTCCTCGGGCCGGAACGGAAAATACCGAGCCGAGGAGAGATGACATCATTTCCTTTGCTGCTGTTTAGCATACAGCAGCAAAGGAATGATTCGATTGGCCGGCGGCGACCGCGAGGGGGGGGCCACGAACGGATGGTCTCCCCCTCACCACCGATCGCCGGGGCACAAAGGACGACCGCCTCGGGCACCGGGGGGGGTCCGATCGGACCCCCCACCCGCGGAAGGCAAATCACGTACACTGTACGTGATTTTGATTGTCCGTGCCACTTTGCCGACGTACATCGGCGTGAGGCGGTCGTCAAGTGGTTAAGGAACTGAGGATGTCCTCCTACCTCTCCACGCTAAGGTATCAAGGCACTGAGGATGCCCTCCTACCCCTCTACCCCAAAGAATTTAGAAACTGAGGGTGCCCTCCTACCACAAAGTATTTAGGCACTGAGGATACCCTCCTAACTCTCCAGTCCAAGGTATTAAGGAACTGAGAATGCCCTCCTACCTCTCCACGTTAAAGTATCGAGGCACTGAGGATGCCCTCCTACCCCAAAGTATTGAGGCACTGAGGATGCCCTCCTAACTCTCCACTCCAAGGTATTAAGGAATTAAAGAAGCCCTCCTACCTCTCCACGCTAATGTATCGAGGCACTGAGGATGCCCTCCTACCCCTCTACCCCAAAGTATTGAGAAACTGAGGGTGCCCTCCTACCCCAAAGTATTGAGGCACTGAGGATGCCCTTCTAACTCTCCACTCCAAGGTATTAAGGAACTGAGCATGTCCTCCTACCTCTCCACGCTAAGGTATCAAGGCACTGAGGATGCCCTCCTACCCCTCTACCCCAAAGAATTTAGAAACGGAGGGTGCCCTCCTACCCCAAAGTATTGAGGCACTGAGGATGCCCTCCTAACTCTCCACTCCAAGGTATTAAGGAACTGAGAATGCCCTCCTACCTCTCCACGTTAAAGTATCGAGGAACTGAGGATGCCCTCCTACCCCAAAGTATTGAGGCACTGAGGATGCCCTCCTACCCCAAAGTATTGAGGCACTGAGGATGCCCTCCTAACTCTCCACTCCAAGGTATTAAGGAACTAAAGATGCCCTCCTACCTCTCCACGCTAATGTATCGAGGCACTGAGGATGCCCTCCTACACCTCTACCCCAAAGTATTGAGAAACTGAGGGTGCCCTCCTACCCCAAAGTATTGAGGCACTGAGGATGCCCTTCTAACTCTCTACTCCAAGGTATTAAGGAACTGAGGATGCCCTCCTACCTCTCCACGTTAAAGTATCAAGGCACTGAGAATGCCCTCCTAACTCTCCACTCCAAGGTATTAAGGAACTGAGGATGTCCTCCTACCTCTCCACGCTAAGGTATCAAGGCACTGAGGATGCCCTCCTACCCCTCTACCCCAAAGAATTTAGAAACTGAGGGTGCCCTCCTACCCCAAAGTATTGAGGCACTGGGGATGCCCTCCTAAGTCTCCACTCCAAGGTATTAAGGAACTGAGAATGCCCTCCTACCTCTCCACGTTAAAGTATCGAGGCACTGAGGATGCCCTCCTACCCCAAAGTATTGAGGCACTGAGGATGCCCTCCTAAGTCTCCACTCCAAGGTATTAAGGAACTGAGAATGCCCTCCTACCTCTCCACGTTAAAGTATCGAGGAACTGAGGATGCCCTCCTACCCCAAAGTATTGAGGCACTGAGGATGCCCTCCTAACTCTCCACTCCAAGGTATTAAGGAACTAAAGATGCCCTCCTACCTCTCCACGCTAATGTATCGAGGCACTGAGGATGCCCTCCTACACCTCTACCCCAAAGTATTGAGAAACTGAGGGTGCCCTCCTACCCCAAAGTATTGAGGCACTGAGGATGCCCTTCTAACTCTCTACTCCAAGGTATTAAGGAACTGAGGATGCCCTCCTACCTCTCCACGTTAAAGTATCGAGGCACTGAGAATGCCCTCCTAACTCTCCACTCCAAGGTATTAAGGAACTGAGGATGTCCTCCTACCTCTCCACGCTAAGGTATCAAGGCACTGAGGATGCCCTCCTACCCCTCTACCCCAAAGAATTTAGAAACTGAGGGTGCCCTCCTACCCCAAAGTATTGAGGCACTGAGGATGCCCTCCTAACTCTCCACTCCAAGGTATTAAGGAACTGAGAATGCCCTCCTACCTCTCCACGTTAAAGTATCGAGGCACTGAGGATGCACCCATACCCCAAAGTATTAAGGCACTGAGGATGCCCCCTTAACTCTCCACTCCAAGGTATTAAGGAACTGAGAATGCCCTCCTACCTCTCCACGTTAAAGTATCGAGGCACTGAGGATGCCCTCCTACCCCAAAGTATTGAGGCACTGAGGATGCCCTTCTAACTCTCCACTCAAAGGTATTAAGGAACTAAAGATGCCCTCCTACCTCTCCACGCTAATGTATCGAGGCACTGAGGATGCCCTCCTACCCCTCTACCCCAAAGTATTGAGAAACTGAGGGTGCCCTCCTACCCCAAAGTATTGAGGCACTGAGGATGCCCTTCTAACTCTCTTCTCCAAGGTATTAAGGAACTGAGGATGCCCTCCTACCTCTCCACGTTAAAGTATCGAGGCACTGAGAATGCCCTCCTAACTCTCCACTCCAAGGTATTAAGGAACTGAGGATGTCCTCCTACCTCTCCACGCTAAGGTATCAAGGCACTGAGGATGCCCTCCTACCCCTCTACCCCAAAGAATTTAGAAACTGAGGGTGCCCTCCTACCCCAAAGTATTGAGGCACTGAGGATGCCCTCCTAACTCTCCACTCCAAGGTATTAAGGAACTGAGAATGCCCTCCTACCTCTCCACATTAAAGTATCGAGGCACTGAGGATGCCCTCCTACCCCAAAGTATTGAGGCACTGAGGATGCCCTCCTAACTCTCCACTCCAAGGTATTAAGGAACTAAAGATGCCCTCCTACCTCTCCACGCTAATGTATCGAGGCACTGAGGATGCCCTCCTACCCCTCTACCCCAAAGTATTGAGAAACTGAGGGTGCCCTCCTACCCCAAAGTATTGAGGCACTGAGGATGCCCTTCTAACTCTCTACTCCAAGGTATTAAGGAACTGAGGATGTCCTCCTACCTCTCCACGCTAAGGTATCAAGGCACTGAGGATGCCCTCCTACCCCTCTACCCCAAAGAAGTTAGAAACTGAGGGTGCCCTCCTACCCCAAAGTATTGAGGCACTGAGGATGCCCCTCCTAACTCTCCACTCCAAGGTATTATGGAACTGAGAATGCCCTCCTACCTCTCCACGTTAAAGTATCGAGGCACTGAGGATGCCCTCCTACCCCAAAGTATTGAGGCACTGAGGATGCCCTCCTAATTCTCCACTCCAAGGTATTAAGGAACTGAGAATGCCCTCCTACCTCTCCACGTTAAAGTATCGAGGCACTGAGGATGCCCTCCTACCCCAAAGTATTGAGGCACTGAGGATGCCCTCCTAACTCTCCACTCCAAGGTATTAAGGAACTAAAGATGCCCTCCTACCTCTCCACGCTAATGTATCGAGGCACTGAGGATGCCCTCCTACCCCTCTACCCCAAAGTATTGAGAAACTGAGGGTGCCCTCCTACCCCAAAGTATTGAGGCACTGAGGATGCCCTTCTAACTCTCTACTCCAAGGTATTAAGGAACTGAGGATGCCCTCCTACCTCTCCACGTTAAAGTATCGAGGCACTGAGAATGCCCTCCTAACTCTCCACTCCAAGGTATTAAGGAACTGAGGATGTCCTCCTACCTCTCCACGCTAAGGTATCAAGGCACTGAGGATGCCCTCCTACCCCTCTACCCCAAAGAATTTAGAAACTGAGGATGCCCTCCTACCCCAAAGTATTGAGGCACTGAGGATGCCCTCCTAACTCTCCACTCCATGGTATGAAGGAACTGAGAATGCCCTCCTACCTCTCCACGTTAAAGTATCGAGGCACTGAGGATGCCCTTCTACCCCAAAGTATTGAGGCACTGAGGATGCCCTCCTAAATCTCCACTCCAAGGTATTAAGGAACTAAAGATGCCCTCCTACCTCTCCACGCTAATGTATCGAGGCACTGAAGATGCCCTCCTACCCCTCTACCCCAAAGTATTGAGAAACTGAGGGTGCCCTCCTACCCCAAAGTATTGAGGCACTGAGGATGCCCTTCTAACTCTCCACTCCAAGGTATTAAGGAACTGAGGATGTCCTCCTACCTCTCCACGCTAAGGTATCCAGGCACTGAGGATGCCCTCCTACCCCTCTACCCCAAAGAATTTAGAAACTGAGGGTGCCCTCCTACCCCAAAGTATTGAGGCACTGAGGATGCCCTCCTAACTCTCCACTCCAAGGTATTAAGGAACTGAGAATGCCCTCCTACCTCTCCACGTTAAAGTATCAAGGCACTGAGGATGCCCTCCTACCCCAAAGTATTGAGGCACTGAGGATGCCCTCCTAACTCTCCACTCCAAGGTATTAAGGAACTGAGAATGCCCTCCTACCTCTCCACGTTAAAGTATCGAGGCACTGAGGATGCCCTCCTACCCAAAAGTATTGAGGCACTGAGGATGCCCTCCTAACTCTCCACTCCAAGGTATTAAGGAACTAAAGATGCCCTCCTACCTCTCCACGCTAATGTATCGAGGCACTGAGGATGCCCTCCTACCCCTCTACCCCAAAGTATTGAGAAACTGAGGGTGCCCTCCTACCCCAAAGTATTGAGGCACTGAGGATGCCCTTCTAACTCTCTACTCCAAGGTATTAAGGAACTGAGGATGCCCTCCTACCTCTCCACGTTAAAGTATCGAGGCACTGAGAATGCCCTCCTAACTCTCCACTCCAAGGTATTAAGGAACTGAGGATGTCCTCCTACCTCTCCACGCTAAGGTATCAAGGCACTGAGGATGCCCTCCTACCCCTCTACCCCAAAGAATTTAGAAACTGAGGATGCCCTCCTACCCCAAAGTATTGAGGCACTGAGGATGCCCTCCTAACTCTCCACTCCAAGGTATGAAGGAACTGAGAATGCCCTCCTACCTCTCCACGTTAAAGTATCGAGGCACTGAGGATGCCCTCCTACCCCAAAGTATTGAGGCACTGAGGATGCCCTCCTAAATCTCCACTCCAAGGTATTAAGGAACTAAAGATGCCCTCCTACCTCTCCACGCTAATGTATCGAGGCACTGAAGATGCCCTCCTACCCCTCTACATTAAAGTATTGAGAAACTGAGGGTGCCCTCCTACCCCAAAGTATTGAGGCACTGAGGATGCCCTCCTACTCTCCACTCCAAGGTATTAAGGAACTGAGAATGCCCTCCTACCTCTCCACGTTAAAGTATCGAGGAACTGAGGATGCCCTCCTACCCCAAAGTATTGAGGCACTGAGGATGCCCTCCTAACTCTCCACTCCAAGGTATTAAGGAACTAAAGATGCCCTCCTACCTCTCCACGCTAATGTATCGAGGCACTGAGGATGCCCTCCTACCCCTCTACCCCAAAGTATTGAGAAACTGAGGGTGCCCTCCTACCCCAAAGTATTGAGGCACTGAGGATGCCCTTCTAACTCTCTACTCCAAGGTATTAAGGAACTGAGGATGCCCTCCTACCTCTCCACGTTAAAGTATCGAGGCACTGAGAATGCCCTCCTAACTCTCCACTCCAAGGTATTAAGGAACTGAGGATGTCCTCCTACCTCTAAACGCTAAGGTATCAAGGCACTGAGGATACCCTTCTACCCCAAAGAATTTAGAAACTGAGGATGCCCTCCTACCCCAAAGTATTGAGGCACTGAGGATGCCCTCCTAACTCTCCACTCCAAGGTATTAAGGAACTAAAGATGCCCTCCTACCTCTCCACGCTAATGTATCGAGGCACTGAGGATGCCCTCCTACCCCTCTACCCCAAAGTATTGAGAAACTGAGGGTGCCCTCCTACCCCAAAGTATTGAGGCACTGAGGATGCCCTCCTAACTCTCCACTCCAAGGTATTAAGGAACTGAGAATGCCTTCCTACCTCTCCACGTTAAAGTTTTGAGGCACTGAGGATGCCCTCCTACCCCAAAGTATTGAGGCACTGAGGATGCCCTCCTAACTCTCCACTCCAAGGTATTAAGGAACTAAAGATGCCCTCCTACCTCTCCACGCTAATGTATCGAGGCACTGAGGATGCCCTCCTACCCCTCTACCCCAAAGTATTGAGAAACTGAGGGTGCCCTCCTACCCCAAAGTATTGAGGCACTGAGGATGCCCTTCTAACTCTCTACTCCAAGGTAATAAGGAACTGAGGATGTCCTCCTACCTCTCCACGCTAAGGTATCAAGGCACTGAGGATGCCCTCCTACCCCTCTACCCCAAAGAAGTTAGAAACTGAGGGTGCCCTCCTACCCCAAAGTATTGAGGCACTGAGGATGCCCTCCTAACTCTCCACTCCAAGGTATTAAGGAACTGAGAATGCCCTCCTACCTCTCCACGTTAAAGTATCGAGGCACTGAGGATGCCCTCCTACCCCAAAGTATTGAGGCACTGAGGATGCCCTCCTAATTCTCCACTCCAAGGTATTAAGGAACTGAGAATGCCCTCCTACCTCTCCACGTTAAAGTATCGAGGCACTGAGGATGCCCTCCTACCCCAAAGTATTGAGGCACTGAGGATGCCCTCCTAAATCTCCACTCCAAGGTATTAAGGAACTAAAGATGCCCTCCTACCTCTCCACGCTAATGTATCGAGGCACTGAAGATGCCCTCCTACCCCTCTACCCCAAAGTATTGAGAAACTGAGGGTGCCCTCCTACCCCAAAGTATTGAGGCACTGAGGATGCCCTTCTAACTCTCCACTCCAAGGTATTAAGGAACTGAGGATGTCCTCCTACCTCTCCACGCTAAGGTATCAAGGCACTGAGGATGCCCTCCTACCCCTCTACCCCAAAGAATTTAGAAACTGAGGGTGCCCTCCTACCCCAAAGTATTGAGGCACTGAGGATGCCTTCCTAACTCTCCACTCCAAGGTATTAAGGAACTGAGAATGCCCTCCTACCTTTCCACGTTAAAGTATCAAGGCACTGAGGATGCCCTCCTACCCCAAAGTGTTGAGGCACTGAGGATGCCCACCTAACTCTCCACTCCAAGGTATTAAGGAACTGAGAATGCCTTCCTACCCCTCCACGTTAAAGTATCGAGGCACTGAGGATGCCCTCCTACCCCAAAGTATTGAGGCACTGAGGATGCCCTTCTAACTCTCTACTCCAAGGTATTAAGGAACTGAGGATGCCCTCCTACCTCTCCACGTTAAAGTATCGAGGCACTGAGAATGCCCTCCTAACTCTCCACTCCAAGGTATTAAGGAACTGAGGATGTCCTCCTACCTCTCCACGCTAAGGTATCAAGGCACTGAGGATGCCCTCCTACCCCTCTACCACAAAGAATTTAGAAACTGAGGGTGCCCTCCTACCCCAAAGTATTGAGGCACTGAGGATGCCCTCCTAAATCTGCACTCCAAGGTATTAAGGAACTGAGAATGCCCTCCTACCTCTCCACGTTAAAGTATCAAGGCACTGAGGATGCCCTCCTATCCCAAAGTATTGAGGCACTGAGGATGCCCTCCTAACTCTCCACTCCAAGGTATTAAGGAACTGAGAATGCCCTCCTACCTCTCCACGTTAAAGTATCGAGGCACTGAGGATGCCCTCCTACCCCAAAGTATTGAGGCACTGAGGATGCCCTCCTAACTCTCCACTCCAAGGTATTAAGGAACTAAAGATGCCCTCCTACCTCTCCACGCTAATGTATCGAGGCACTGAGGATGCCCTCCTACCCCTCTACCCCAAAGTATTGAGAAACTGAGGGTGCCCTCCTACCCCAAAGTATTGAGGCACTGAGGATGCCCTCCTAACTCTCCACTCCAAGGTATTAAGGAACTGAGAATGCCTTCCTACCTCTCCACATTAAAGTTTTGAGGCACTGAGGATGCCCTCCTACCCCAAAGTATTGAGGCACTGAGGATGCCCTCCTAACTCTCCACTCCAAGGTATTAAGGAACTAAAGATGCCCTCCTACCTCTCCACGCTAATGTATCGAGGCACTGAGGATGCCCTCCTACCCCTCTACCCCAAAGTATTGAGAAACTGAGGGTGCCCTCCTACCCCAAATTATTGAAGCACTGAGGATGCCCTTCTAACTCTCTACTCCAAGGTATTAAGGAACTGAGGATGTCCTCCTACCTCTCCACGCTAAGGTATCAAGGCACTGAGGATGCCCTCCTACCCCTCTACCCCAAAGAAGTTAGAAACTGAGGGTGCCCTCCTACCCCAAAGTATTGAGGCACTGAGGATGCCCTCCTAACTCTCCACTCCAAGGTATTAAGGAACTGAGAATGCCCTCCTACCTCTCCACGTTAAAGTATCAAGGCACTGAGGATGCCCTCCTACCCCAAAGTATTGAAGCACTGAGGATGCCCTCCTAATTCTCCACTCCAAGGTATTAAGGAACTGAGAATGCCCTCCTACCTCTCCACGTTGAAGTATCGAGGCACTGAGGATGCCCTCCTACCCCAAAGTATTGAGGCACTGAGGATGCCCTTCTAACTCTCCACTCCAAGGTATTAAGGAACTAAAGATGCCCTCCTACATCTCCACGCTAATGTATCGAGGCACTGAGGATGCCCTCCTACCCCTCTACCCCAAAGTATTGAGAAACTGAGGGTGCCCTCCTACCCCAAAGTATTGAGGCACTGAGGATGCCCTTCTAACTCTCTACTCCAAGGTATTAAGGAACTGAGGATGCCCTCCTACCTCTCTACGTTAAAGTATCGAGGCACTGAGAATGCCCTCCTAACTCTCCACTCCAAGGTATTAAGGAACTGAGGATGTCCTCCTACCTATCCACGCTAAGGTATCAAGGCACTGAGGATGCCCTCCTACCCCTCTACCCCAAAGAATTTAGACACTGAGGGTGCCCTCCTACCCCAAAGTATTGAGGCACTGAGGATGCCCTCCTAACTCTCCACTCCAAGGTATTAAGGAACTGAGAATGCCCTCCTACCTCTCCACGTTAAAGTATCAAGGCACTGAGGATGCCCTCCTACCCCAAAGTATTGAGGCACTGAGGATGCCCTCCTAACTCTCCACTCCAAGGTATTTAGGAACTGAGAATGCCCTCCTACCTCTCCACGTTAAAGTATCGAGGCACTGAGGATGCCCTCCTACCCCAAAGTATTGAGGCACTGAGGATGCCCTCCTAACTCTCCACTCCAAGGTATTAAGGAACTAAAGATGCCCTCCTACCTCTCCACGCTAATGTATCGAGGCACTGAGGATGCCCTCCTACCCCTCTACCCCAAAGTATTGAGAAACTGAGGGTGCCCTCCTACCCCAAAGTATTGAGGCACTGAGGATGCCCTTCTAACTCTCTACTCCAAGGTATTAAGGAACTGAGGATGCCCTCCTACCTCTCCACGTTAAAGTATCGAGGCACTGAGAATGCCCTCCTAACTTTCCACTCCAAGGTATTAAGGAACTGAGGATGTCCTCCTACCTCTCCACGCTAAGGTATCAAGGCACTGAGAATGCCCTCCTACCCCTCTACCCCAAAGAATTTAGAAACTGAGGGTGCCCTCCTACCCCAAAGTATTGAGGCACTGAGGATGCCCTCCTAACTCTCCACTCCAAGGTATTAAGGAACTGAGGATGTCCTCCTACCTCTAAACGCTAAGGTATCAAGGCACTGAGGATACCCTTCTACCCCAAAGAATTTAGAAACTGAGGATGCCCTCCTACCCCAAAGTATTGAGGCACTGAGGATGCCCTCCTAACTCTCCACTCCAAGGTATTAAGGAACTGAGAATGCCCTCCTACCTCTCCACGTTAAAGTATCGAGGCACTGAGGATGCCCTCCTACCCCAAAGTATTGAGGCACTGAGGATGCCCTCCTAAATCTCCACTCCAAGGTATTAAGGAACTAAAGATGCCCTCCTACCTCTCCACGCTAATGTATCGAGGCACTGAAGATGCCCTCCTACCCCTCTACCACAAAGTATTGAGAAACTGAGGGTGCCCTCCTACCCCAAAGTATCGAGGCACTGAGAATGCACTCCTAACTCTCCACTCCAAGGTATTAAGGAACTGAGGATGTCCTCCTACCTCTCCACGCTAAGGTATCAAGGCACTGAGGATGCCCTCCTACCCCTCTACCCCAAAGAATTTAGAAACTGAGGGTGCCCTCCTACCCCAAAGTATTGAGGCACTGAGGATGCCCTCCTAACTCTCCACTCCAAAGCATTAAGGAACTGAGAATGCCCTCCTACCTCTCCACGTTAAAGTATCGAGGAACTGAGGATGCCCTCCTACCCCAAAGTATTGAGGCACTGAGGATGCCCTCCTAACTCTCCACTCCAAGGTATTAAGGAACTAAAGATGCCCTCCTACCTCTCCACGCTAATGTATCGAGGCACTGAGGATGCCCTCCTACCCCTCTACCCCAAAGTATTGAGAAACTGAGGGTGCCCTCCTACCCCAAAGTATTGAGGCACTGAGGATGCCCTTCTAACTCTCTACTCCAAGGTATTAAGGAACTGAGGATGCCCTCCTACCTCTCCACGTTAAAGTATCGAGGCACTGAGAATGCCCTCCTAACTCTCCACTCCAAGGTATTAAGGAACTGAGGATGTCCTCCTACCTCTAAACGCTAAGGTATCAAGGCACTGAGGATACCCTTCTACCCCAAAGAATTTAGAAACTGAGGATGCCCTCCTACCCCAAAGTATTGAGGCACTGAGGATGCCCTCCTAACTCTCCACTCCAAGGTATTAAGGAACTAAAGATGCCCTCCTACCTCTCCACGCTAATGTATCGAGGCACTGAGGATGCCCTCCCACCCCTCTACCCCAAAGTATTGAGAAACTGAGGGTGCCCTCCTACCCCAAAGTATTGAGGCACTGAGGATGCCCTCCTAACTCTCCACTCCAAGGTATTAAGGAACTGAGAATGCCTTCCTACCTCTCCACGTTAAAGTTTTGAGGCACTGAGGATGCCCTCCTACCCCAAAGTATTGAGGCACTGAGGATGCCCTCCTAACTCTCCACTCCAAGGTATTAAGGAACTAAAGATGCCCTCCTACCTCTCCACGCTAATGTATCGAGGCACTGAGGATGCCCTCCTACCCCTCTACCCCAAAGTATTGAGAAACTGAGGGTGCCCTCCTACCCCAAAGTATTGAGGCACTGAGGATGCCCTTCTAACTCTCTACTCCAAGGTATTAAGGAACTGAGGATGTCCTCCTACCTCTCCACGCTAAGGTATCAAGGCACTGAGGATGCCCTCCTACCCCTCTACCCCAAAGAAGTTAGAAACTGAGGGTACCCTCCTACCCCAAAGTATTGAGGCACTGAGGATGCCCTCCTAACTCTCCACTCCAAGGTATTAAGGAACTGAGAATGCCCTCCTACCTCTCCACGTTAAAGTATCGAGGCACTGAGGATGCCCTCCTACCCCAAAGTATTGAGGCACTGAGGATGCCCTCCTAATTCTCCACTCCAAGGTATTAAGGAACTGAAAATGCCCTCCTACCTCTCCACGTTAAAGTATCGAGGCACTGAGAATGCCCTCCTACCCCAAAGTATTGAGGCACTGAGGATGCCCTCCTAACTCTCCACTCCAAGGTATTAAGGAACTAAAGATGCCCTCCTACCTCTCCACGCTAATGTATCGAGGCACTGAGGATGCCCTCCTACCCCTCTACCCCAAAGTATTGAGAAACTGAGGGTGCCCTCCTACCCCAAAGTATTGAGGCACTGAGGATGCCCTTCTAACTCTCTACTCCAAGGTAATAAGGAACTGAGGATGCCCTCCTACCTCTCCACGTTAAAGTATTGAGGCACTGAGAATGCCCTCCTAACTCTCCACTCCAAGGTATTAAGGAACTGAGGATGTCCTCCTACCTCTCCACGCTAAGGTATCAAGGCACTGAGGATGCCCTCCTACCCCTCTACCCCAAAGAATTTAGAAACTGAGGGTGCCCTCCTACCCCAAAGTATTGAGGCACTGAGGATGCCCTCCTAACTCTCCACTCCAAGGTATTAAGGAACTGAGAATGCCCTCCTACCTCTCCACGTTAAAGTATCAAGGCACTGAGGATGCCCTCCTACCCCAAAGTTTTGAGGCACTGAGGATGCCCTCCTAACTCTCCACTCCAAGGTATTAAGCAACTGAGAATGCCCTCCTACCTCTCCATGTTAAAGTATCGAGGCACTGAAGATGCCCTCCTACCCCTCTACCCCAAAGTATTGAGAAACTGAGGGTGCCCTCCTACCCCAAAGTATTGAGGCACTGAGGATGCCCTTCTAACTCTCTACTCCAAGGTATTAAGGAACTGAGGATGCCCTCCTACCTCTCCACGTTAAAGTATCGAGGCACTGAGAATGCCCTCCTAACTCTCCACTCCAAGGTATTAAGGAACTGAGGATGTCCTCCTACCTCTCCACGCTAAGGTATCAAGGCACTGAGGATGCCGTCCTACCCCTCTACCCCAAAGAATTTAGAAACTGAGGGTGGCCTCCTAACCCAAAGTATTGAGGCACTGAGGATGCCCTCCTAACTCTCCACTCCAAGGTATTAAGGAACTGAGAATGCCCTCCTACCTCTCCACGTTAAAGTATCGAGGCACTGAGGATGCCCTCCTACCCCAAAGTATTGAGGCACTGAGGATGCCCTCCTAACTCTCCACTCCAAGGTATTAAGGAACTGAGGATGCCCTCCTACCTCTCCACGCTAATGTATCGAGGCACTGAGGATGCCCTCCTACCTCTCTACCCCAAAGTATTGAGAAACTGAGGGTGCCCTCCTACCCCAAAGTATTGAGGCACTGAGGATGCCCTTCTAACTCTCTACTCCAAGGTATTAAGGAACTGAGGATGCCCTCCTACCTCTCCACGTTAAAGTATAGAGGCACTGAGAATGCCCTCCTAACTCTCCACTCCAAGGTATTAAGGAACTGAGGATGTCCTCCTACCTCTCCACGCTAAGGTATCAAGGCACTGAGGATGCCCTCCTACCCCTCTACCCCAAAGAATTTAGAAACTGAGGGTGCCCTCCTACCCCAAAGTATTGAGGCACTGAGGATGCCCTCCTAACTCTCCACTCCAAGGTATTAAGGAACTGAGAATGCCCTCCTACCTCTCCACGTTAAAGTATCAAGGCACTGAGGATGCCCTCCTACCCCAAAAGTATTGAGGCACTGAGGATGTCCTCCTAACTCTCCACTCCAAGGTATTAAGGAACTGAGAATGCCCTCCTACCTCTCCACGTTAAAGTATCGAGGCACTGAGGATGCCCTCCTACCCCAAAGTATTGAGGCACTGAGGATGCCCTCCTAACTCTCCACTCCAAGGTATTAAGGAACTAAAGATGCCCTCCTACCTCTCCACGCTAATGTATCGAGGCACTGAGGATGCCCTCCTACCCCTCTACCCCAAAGTATTGAGAAACTGAGGGTGCCCTCCTACCCCAAAGTATTGAGGCACTGAGGATGCCCTTCTAACTCTCTACTCCAAGGTATTAAGGAACTGAGGATGCCCTCCTACCTCTCCACGTTAATGTATCGAGGCACTGAGAATGCCCTCCTAACTCTCCACTCCAAGGTATTAAGGAACTGAGGATGTCCTCCTACCTATCCACGCTAAGGTATCAAGGCAATGAGGATGCCCTCCTACCCCTCTACCCCAAAGAATTTAGAAACTGAGGGTGCCCTCCTACCCCAAAGTATTGAGGCACTGAGGATGTCCTCCTAACTCTCCACTTCAAGGTATTAAGGAACTGAGAATGCCCTCCTTCCTCTCCACGTTAAAGTATCAAGGCACTGAGGATGCCCTCCTACCCAAAGTATTGAGGCACTGAGGATGCCCTCCTAACTCTCCACTCCAAGGTATTAGGGAACTAAAGATGCCCTCCTACCTCTCCACGCTAATGTATCGAGGCACTGAGGATGCCCTCCTACCACTCTACCCCAAAGTATTGAGAAACTGAGGGTGCCCTCCTACCCCAAAGTATTGAGGCACTGAGGATGCCCTTCTAACTCTCTACTCCAAGGTTTTAAGGAACTGAGGATGCCCTCCTACCTCTCCACGTTAAAGTATCGAGGCACTGAGAAAGCCCTCCTAACTCTCCACTCCAAGGTATTAAGGAACTGAGGATGTCCTCCTACCTCTCCACGCTAAGGTATCAAGGCACTGAGGATGCCCTCCTACCCCTCTACCCCAAAGAATTTAGAAACTGAGGGTGTCCTCCTACCCCAAAGTATTGAGGCACTGAGGATGCCCTCCTAATTCTCTACTCCAAGGTATTAAGGAACTGAGAATGCCCAGCTACCTCTCCACGTTAAAGTATCGAGGCACTGAGAATGCCCTCCTAACTCTCCACTCCAAGGTATTAAGGAACTGAGGATGTCCTCCTACCTCTCCACGCTAAGGTATCAAGGCACTGAGGATGCCCTCCTACCCCTCTACCCCAAAGAATTTAGAAACTGAGGGTGCCCTCCTACCCCAAAGTATTGAGGCACTGAGGATGCCCTCCTAACTCTCCACTCCAAGGTGTTAAGGAACTGAGAATGCCCTCCTACCTCTCCACGTTAAAGTATCAAGGCACTGAGGATGCCCTCCTACCCCAAAGTATTGAGGCACTGAGGATGCCCACCTAACTCTCCACTCCAAGGTATTAAGGAACTGAGAATGCCCTCCTACCTCTCCACGTTAAAGTATCAAGGCACTGAGGATGCCCTCCTACCCCAAAGTTTTGAGGCACTGAGGATGCCCTCCTAACTCTCCACTCCAAGGTATTAAGGAACTGAGAATGCCCTCCTACCTCTCCACGTTAAAGTATTGAGGCACTGAAGATGCCTTCCTACCCCTCTACCCCAAAGTATTGAGAAACTGAGGGTGCCCTCCTACCCCAAAGTATTGAGGCACTGAGGATGCCCTTCTAACTCTCTACTCCAAGGTAATAAGGAACTGAGGATGCCCTCCTACCTCTCCACGTTAAAGTATTGAGGCACTGAGAATGCCCTCCTAACTCTCCACTCCAAGGTATTAAGGAACTGAGGATGTCCTCCTACCTCTCCACGCTAAGGTATCAAGGCACTGAGGATGCCCTCCTACCCCTCTACCCCAAAGAATTTAGAAACTGAGGGTGCCCTCCTACCCCAAAGTATTGAGGCACTGAGGATGCCCTCCTAACTCTCCACTCCAAGGTATTAAGGAACTGAGAATGCCCTCCTACCTCTCCACGTTAAAGTATCAAGGCACTGAGGATGCCCTCCTACCCCAAAGTTTTGAGGCACTGAGGATGCCCTCCTAACTCTCCACTCCAAGGTATTAAGGAACTGAGAATGCCCTCCTACCTCTCCACGTTAAAGTATCGAGGCACTGAAGATGCCCTCCTACCCCTCTACCCCAAAGTATTGAGAAACTGAGGGTGCCCTCCTACCCCAAAGTATTGAGGCACTGAGAATGCCCTCCTAACTCTCCACTCCAAGGTATTAAAGAACTGAGGATGTCCTCCTACCTCTCCACGCTAAGGTATCAAGGCACTGAGGATGCCGTCCTACCCCTCTACCCCAAAGAATTTAGAAACTGAGGGTGGCCTCCTAACCCAAAGTATTGAGGCACTGAGGATGCCCTCCTAACTCTCCACTCCAAGGTATTAAGGAACTGAGAATGCCCTCCTACCTCTCCACGTTAAAGTATCGAGGCACTGAGGATGCCCTCCTACCCCAAAGTATTGAGGCACTGAGGATGCCCTCCTAACTCTCCACTCCAAGGTATTAAGGAACTGAGGATGCCCTCCTACCTCTCCACGCTAATGTATCGAGGCACTGAGGATGCCCTCCTACCCCTCTACCCCAAAGTATTGAGAAACTGAGGGTGCCCTCCTACCCCAAAGTATTGAGGCACTGAGGATGCCCTTCTAACTCTCTACTCCAAGGTATTAAGGAACTGAGGATGCCCTCCTACCTCTCTACGTTAAAGTATCGAGGCACTGAGAATGCCCTCCTAACTCTCCACTCCAAGGTATTAAGGAACTGAGGATGTCCTCCTACCTATCCACGCTAAGGTATCAAGGCACTGAGGATGCCCTCCTACCCCTCTACCCCAAAGAATTTAGACACTGAGGGTGCCCTCCTACCCCAAAGTATTGAGGCACTGAGGATGCCCTCCTAACTCTCCACTCCAAGGTATTAAGGAACTGAGAATGCCCTCCTACCTCTCCACGTTAAAGTATCAAGGCACTGAGGATGCCCTCCTACCCCAAAGTATTGAGGCACTGAGGATGCCCTCCTAACTCTCCACTCCAAGGTATTTAGGAACTGAGAATGCCCTCCTACCTCTCCACGTTAAAGTATCGAGGCACTGAGGATGCCCTCCTACCCCAAAGTATTGAGGCACTGAGGATGCCCTCCTAACTCTCCACTCCAAGGTATTAAGGAACTAAAGATGCCCTCCTACCTCTCCACGCTAATGTATCGAGGCACTGAGGATGCCCTCCTACCCCTCTACCCCAAAGTATTGAGAAACTGAGGGTGCCCTCCTACCCCAAAGTATTGAGGCACTGAGGATGCCCTTCTAACTCTCTACTCCAAGGTATTAAGGAACTGAGGATGCCCTCCTACCTCTCCACGTTAAAGTATCGAGGCAGTGAGAATGCCCTCCTAACTTTCCACTCCAAGGTATTAAGGAACTGAGGATGTCCTCCTACCTCTCCACGCTAAGGTATCAAGGCACTGAGAATGCCCTCCTACCCCTCTACCCCAAAGAATTTAGAAACTGAGGGTGCCCTCCTACCCCAAAGTATTGAGGCACTGAGGATGCCCTCCTAACTCTCCACTCCAAGGTATTAAGGAACTGAGAATGCCCTCCTACCTCTCCACGTTAAAGTATCGAGGCACTGAGGATGCCCTCCTACCCCAAAGTATTGAGGCACTGAGGATGCCCTCCTAAATCTCCACTCCAAGGTATTAAGGAACTAAAGATGCCCTCCTACCTCTCCACGCTAATGTATCGAGGCACTGAAGATGCCCTCCTACCCCTCTACCACAAAGTATTGAGAAACTGAGGGTGCCCTCCTACCCCAAAGTATTGAGGCACTGAGGATGCCCTTCTAACTCTCCACTCCAAGGTATTAAGGAACTGAGGATGTCCTCCTACCTCTCCACGCTAAGGTATCAAGGCACTGAGGATGCCCTCCTACCCCCCTACCCCAAAGAATTTAGAAACTGAGGGTGCCCTCCTACCCCAAAGTATTGAGGCACTGAGGATGCCCTCCTAACTCTCCACTCCAAGGTATTAAGGAACTGAGAATGCCCTCCTACCTCTCCACGTTAAAGTATCAAGGCACTGAGGATGCCCTCCTACCCCAAAGTATTGAGGCACTGAGGATGCCCACCTAACTCTCCACTCCAAGGTATTAAGGAACTGAGAATGCCCTCCTACCCCTCCACGTTAAAGTATCGAGGCACTGAGGATGCCCTCCTACCCCAAAGTATTGAGGCACTGAGGATGCCCTCCTAACTCTCCACTCCAAGGTATTAGGGAACTAAAGATGCCCTCCTACCTCTCCACGCTAATTTATCGAGGCACTGAGGATGCCCTCCTACCCCTCTACCCCAAAGTATTGAGAAACTGAGGGTGCCCTCCTACCCCAAAGTATTGAGGCACTGAGGATGCCCTTCTAACTCTCTACTCCAAGGTATTAAGGAACTGAGGATGCCCTCCTACCTCTCCACGTTAAAGTATCGAGGCACTGAGAATGCCCTCCTAACTCTCCACTCCAAGGTATTAAGGAACTGAGGATGTCCTCCTACCTCTCCACGCTAAGGTATCAAGGCACTGAGGATGCCCTCCTACCCCTCTACCCCAAAGAATTTAGAAACTGAGGGTGCCCTCCTACCCCAAAGTATTGAGGCACTGAGGATGCCCTCCTAACTCTCCACTCCAAGGTATTAAGGAACTGAGAATGCCCTCCTACCTCTCCACGTTAAAGTATCAAGGCACTGAGGATGCCCTCCTACCCCAAAGTTTTGAGGCACTGAGGATGCCCTCCTAACTCTCCACTCCAAGGTATTAAGGAACTGAGAATGCCCTCCTACCTCTCCACGTTAAAGTATCGAGGCACTGAAGATGCCCTCCTACCCCTCTACCCCAAAGTATTGAGAAACTGAGGGTGCCCTCCTACCCCAAAGTATTGAGGCACTGAGAATGCCCTCCTAACTCTCCACTCCAAGGTATTAAAGAACTGAGGATGTCCTCCTACCTCTCCACGCTAAGGTATCAAGGCACTGAGGATGCCGTCCTACCCCTCTACCCCAAAGAATTTAGAAACTGAGGGTGGCCTCCTAACCCAAAGTATTGAGGCACTGAGGATGCCCTCCTAACTCTCCACTCCAAGGTATTAAGGAACTGAGAATGCCCTCCTACCTCTCCACGTTAAAGTATCGAGGCACTGAGGATGCCCTCCTACCCCAAAGTATTGAGGCACTGAGGATGCCCTCCTAACTCTCCACTCCAAGGTATTAAGGAACTGAGGATGCCCTCCTACCTCTCCACGCTAATGTATCGAGGCACTGAGGATGCCCTCCTACCCCTCTACCCCAAAGTATTGAGAAACTGAGGGTGCCCTCCTACCCCAAAGTATTGAGGCACTGAGGATGCCCTTCTAACTCTCTACTCCAAGGTATTAAGGAACTGAGGATGCCCTCCTACCTCTCCACGTTAAAGTATCGAGGCACTGAGAATGCCCTCCTAACTCTCCACTCCAAGGTATTAAGGAACTGAGGATGTCCTCCTACCTCTCCACGCTAAGGTATCAAGGCACTGAGGATGCCCTCCTACCCCTCTACCCCAAAGAATTTAGAAACTGAGGGTGCCCTCCTACCCCAAAGTATTGAGGCACTGAGGATGCCCTCCTAACTCTCCACTCCAAGGTATTAAGGAACTGAGAATGCCCTCCTACCTCTCCACGTTAAAGTATCAAGGCACTGAGGATGCCCTCCTACCCCAAAGTTTTGAGGCACTGAGGATGCCCTCCTAACTCTCCACTCCAAGGTATTAAGGAACTGAGAATGCCCTCCTACCTCTCCACGTTAAAGTATCGAGGCACTGAAGATGCCCTCCTACCCCTCTACCCCAAAGTATTGAGAAACTGAGGGTGCCCTCCTACCCCAAAGTATTGAGGCACTGAGAATGCCCTCCTAACTCTCCACTCCAAGGTATTAAAGAACTGAGGATGTCCTCCTACCTCTCCACGCTAAGGTATCAAGGCACTGAGGATGCCGTCCTACCCCTCTACCCAAAGAATTTAGAAACTGAGGGTGGCCTCCTAACCCAAAGTATTGAGGCACTGAGGATGCCCTCCTAACTCTCCACTCCAAGGTATTAAGGAACTGAGAATGCCCTCCTACCTCTCCACGTTAAAGTATCGAGGCACTGAGGATGCCCTCCTACCCCAAAGTATTGAGGCACTGAGGATGCCCTCCTAACTCTCCACTCCAAGGTATTAAGGAACTGAGGATGCCCTCCTACCTCTCCACGCTAATGTATCGAGGCACTGAGGATGCCCTCCTACCCCTCTACCCCAAAGTATTGAGAAACTGAGGGTGCCCTCCTACCCCAAAGTATTGAGGCACTGAGGATGCCCTTCTAACTCTCTACTCCAAGGTATTAAGGAACTGAGGATGCCCTCCTACCTCTCTACGTTAAAGTATCGAGGCACTGAGAATGCCCTCCTAACTCTCCACTCCAAGGTATTAAGGAACTGAGGATGTCCTCCTACCTATCCACGCTAAGGTATCAAGGCACTGAGGATGCCCTCCTACCCCTCTACCCCAAAGAATTTAGACACTGAGGGTGCCCTCCTACCCCAAAGTATTGAGGCACTGAGGATGCCCTCCTAACTCTCCACTCCAAGGTATTAAGGAACTGAGAATGCCCTCCTACCTCTCCACGTTAAAGTATCAAGGCACTGAGGATGCCCTCCTACCCCAAAGTATTGAGGCACTGAGGATGCCCTCCTAACTCTCCACTCCAAGGTATTTAGGAACTGAGAATGCCCTCCTACCTCTCCACGTTAAAGTATCGAGGCACTGAGGATGCCCTCCTACCCCAAAGTATTGAGGCACTGAGGATGCCCTCCTAACTCTCCACTCCAAGGTATTAAGGAACTAAAGATGCCCTCCTACCTCTCCACGCTAATGTATCGAGGCACTGAGGATGCCCTCCTACCCCTCTACCCCAAAGTATTGAGAAACTGAGGGTGCCCTCCTACCCCAAAGTATTGAGGCACTGAGGATGCCCTTCTAACTCTCTACTCCAAGGTATTAAGGAACTGAGGATGCCCTCCTACCTCTCTACGTTAAAGTATCGAGGCACTGAGAATGCCCTCCTAACTCTCCACTCCAAGGTATTAAGGAACTGAGGATGTCCTCCTACCTATCCACGCTAAGGTATCAAGGCACTGAGGATGCCCTCCTACCCCTCTACCCCAAAGAATTTAGACACTGAGGGTGCCCTCCTACCCCAAAGTATTGAGGCACTGAGGATGCCCTCCTAACTCTCCACTCCAAGGTATTAAGGAACTGAGAATGCCCTCCTACCTCTCCACGTTAAAGTATCAAGGCACTGAGGATGCCCTCCTACCCCAAAGTATTGAGGCACTGAGGATGCCCTCCTAACTCTCCACTCCAAGGTATTTAGGAACTGAGAATGCCCTCCTACCTCTCCACGTTAAAGTATCGAGGCACTGAGGATGCCCTCCTACCCCAAAGTATTGAGGCACTGAGGATGCCCTCCTAAATCTCCACTCCAAGGTATTAAGGAACTAAAGATGCCCTCCTACCTCTCCACGCTAATGTATCGAGGCACTGAAGATGCCCTCCTACCCCTCTACCACAAAGTATTGAGAAACTGAGGGTGCCCTCCTACCCCAAAGTATTGAGGCACTGAGGATGCCCTTCTAACTCTCCACTCCAAGGTATTAAGGAACTGAGGATGTCCTCCTACCTCTCCACGCTAAGGTATCAAGGCACTGAGGATGCCCTCCTACCCCCCTACCCCAAAGAATTTAGAAACTGAGGGTGCCCTCCTACCCCAAAGTATTGAGGCACTGAGGATGCCCTCCTAACTCTCCACTCCAAAGCATTAAGGAACTGAGAATGCCCTCCTACCTCTCCACGTTAAAGTATCGAGGAACTGAGGATGCCCTCCTACCCCAAAGTATTGAGGCACTGAGGATGCCCTCCTAACTCTCCACTCCAAGGTATTAAGGAACTAAAGATGCCCTCCTACCTCTCCACGCTAATGTATCGAGGCACTGAGGATGCCCTCCTACCCCTCTACCCCAAAGTATTGAGAAACTGAGGGTGCCCTCCTACCCCAAAGTATTGAGGCACTGAGGATGCCCTTCTAACTCTCTACTCCAAGGTATTAAGGAACTGAGGATGCCCTCCTACCTCTCCACGTTAAAGTATCGAGGCACTGAGAATGCCCTCCTAACTCTCCACTCCAAGGTATTAAGGAACTGAGGATGTCCTCCTACCTCTAAACGCTAAGGTATCAAGGCACTGAGGATACCCTTCTACCCCAAAGAATTTAGAAACTGAGGATGCCCTCCTACCCCAAAGTATTGAGGCACTGAGGATGCCCTCCTAACTCTCCACTCCAAGGTATTAAGGAACTAAAGATGCCCTCCTACCTCTCCACGCTAATGTATCGAGGCACTGAGGATGCCCTCCCACCCCTCTACCCCAAAGTATTGAGAAACTGAGGGTGCCCTCCTACCCCAAAGTATTGAGGCACTAAGGATGCCCTCCTAACTCTCCACTCCAAGGTATTAAGGAACTGAGAATGCCTTCCTACCTCTCCACGTTAAAGTTTTGAGGCACTGAGGATGCCCTCCTACCCCAAAGTATTGAGGCACTGAGGATGCCCTCCTAACTCTCCACTCCAAGGTATTAAGGAACTAAAGATGCCCTCCTACCTCTCCACGCTAATGTATCGAGGCACTGAGGATGCCCTCCTACCCCTCTACCCCAAAGTATTGAGAAACTGAGGGTGCCCTCCTACCCCAAAGTATTGAGGCACTGAGGATGCCCTTCTAACTCTCTACTCCAAGGTATTAAGGAACTGAGGATGTCCTCCTACCTCTCCACGCTAAGGTATCAAGGCACTGAGGATGCCCTCCTACCCCTCTACCCCAAAGAAGTTAGAAACTGAGGGTACCCTCCTACCCCAAAGTATTGAGGCACTGAGGATGCCCTCCTAACTCTCCACTCCAAGGTATTAAGGAACTGAGAATGCCCTCCTACCTCTCCACGTTAAAGTATCGAGGCACTGAGGATGCCCTCCTACCCCAAAGTATTGAGGCACTGAGGATGCCCTCCTAATTCTCCACTCCAAGGTATTAAGGAACTGAGAATGCCCTCCTACCTCTCCACGTTAAAGTATCGAGGCACTGAGAATGCCCTCCTACCCCAAAGTATTGAGGCACTGAGGATGCCCTCCTAACTCTCCACTCCAAGGTATTAAGGAACTAAAGATGCCCTCCTACCTCTCCACGCTAATGTATCGAGGCACTGAGGATGCCCTCCTACCCCTCTACCCCAAAGTATTGAGAAACTGAGGGTGCCCTCCTACCCCAAAGTATTGAGGCACTGAGGATGCCCTTCTAACTCTCTACTCCAAGGTAATAAGGAACTGAGGATGCCCTCCTACCTCTCCACGTTAAAGTATTGAGGCACTGAGAATGCCCTCCTAACTCTCCACTCCAAGGTATTAAGGAACTGAGGATGTCCTCCTACCTCTCCACGCTAAGGTATCAAGGCACTGAGGATGCCCTCCTACCCCTCTACCCCAAAGAATTTAGAAACTGAGGGTGCCCTCCTACCCCAAAGTATTGAGGCACTGAGGATGCCCTCCTAACTCTCCACTCCAAGGTATTAAGGAACTGAGAATGCCCTCCTACCTCTCCACGTTAAAGTATCAAGGCACTGAGGATGCCCTCCTACCCCACAGTTTTGAGGCACTGAGGATGCCCTCCTAACTCTCCACTCCAAGGTATTAAGCAACTGAGAATGCCCTCCTACCTCTCCACGTTAAAGTATCGAGGCACTGAAGATGCCCTCCTACCCCTCTACCCCAAAGTATTGAGAAACTGAGGGTGCCCTCCTACCCCAAAGTATTGAGGCACTGAGGATGCCCTTCTAACTCTCTACTCCAAGGTATTAAGGAACTGAGGATGCCCTCCTACCTCTCCACGTTAAAGTATCGAGGCACTGAGAATGCCCTCCTAACTCTCCACTCCAAGGTATTAAGGAACTGAGGATGTCCTCCTACCTCTCCACGCTAAGGTATCAAGGCACTGAGGATGCCGTCCTACCCCTCTACCCCAAAGAATTTAGAAACTGAGGGTGGCCTCCTAACCCAAAGTATTGAGGCACTGAGGATGCCCTCCTAACTCTCCACTCCAAGGTATTAAGGAACTGAGAATGCCCTCCTACCTCTCCACGTTAAAGTATCGAGGCACTGAGGATGCCCTCCTACCCCAAAGTATTGAGGCACTGAGGATGCCCTCCTAACTCTCCACTCCAAGGTATTAAGGAACTGAGGATGCCCTCCTACCTCTCCACGCTAATGTATCGAGGCACTGAGGATGCCCTCCTACCTCTCTACCCCAAAGTATTGAGAAACTGAGGGTGCCCTCCTACCCCAAAGTATTGAGGCACTGAGGATGCCCTTCTAACTCTCTACTCCAAGGTATTAAGGAACTGAGGATGCCCTCCTACCTCTCCACGTTAAAGTATAGAGGCACTGAGAATGCCCTCCTAACTCTCCACTCCAAGGTATTAAGGAACTGAGGATGTCCTCCTACCTCTCCACGCTAAGGTATCAAGGCACTGAGGATGCCCTCCTACCGCTCTACCCCAAAGAATTTAGAAACTGAGGGTGCCCTCCTACCCCAAAGTATTGAGGCACTGAGGATGCCCTCCTAACTCTCCACTCCAAGGTATTAAGGAACTGAGAATGCCCTCCTACCTCTCCACGTTAAAGTATCAAGGCACTGAGGATGCCCTCCTACCCCAAAAGTATTGAGGCACTGAGGATGTCCTCCTAACTCTCCACTCCAAGGTATTAAGGAACTGAGAATGCCCTCCTACCTCTCCACGTTAAAGTATCGAGGCACTGAGGATGCCCTCCTACCCCAAAGTATTGAGGCACTGAGGATGCCCTCCTAACTCTCCACTCCAAGGTATTAAGAAACTAAAGATGCCCTCCTACCTCTCCACGCTAATGTATCGAGGCACTGATGATGCCCTCCTACCCCTCTACCCCAAAGTATTGAGAAACTGAGGGTGCCCTCCTACCCCAAAGTATTGAGGCACTGAGGATGCCCTTCTAACTCTCTACTCCAAGGTATTAAGGAACTGAGGATGCCCTCCTACCTCTCCACGTTAATGTATCGAGGCACTGAGAATGCCCTCCTAACTCTCCACTCCAAGGTATTAAGGAACTGAGGATGTCCTCCTACCTATCCACGCTAAGGTATCAAGGCAATGAGGATGCCCTCCTACCCCTCTACCCCAAAGAATTTAGAAACTGAGGGTGCCCTCCTACCCCAAAGTATTGAGGCACTGAGGATGTCCTCCTAACTCTCCACTTCAAGGTATTAAGGAACTGAGAATGCCCTCCTTCCTCTCCACGTTAAAGTATCAAGGCACTGAGGATGCCCTCCTACCCAAAGTATTGAGGCACTGAGGATGCCCTCCTACCACTCTACCCCAAAGTATTGAGAAACTGAGGGTGCCCTCCTACCCCAAAGTATTGAGGCACTGAGGATGCCCTTTTAACTCTCTACTCCAAGGTATTAAGGAACTGAGGATGCCCTCCTACCTCTCCACGTTAAAGTATCGAGGCACTGAGAAAGCCCTCCTAACTCTCCACTCCAAGGTATTAAGGAACTGAGGATGTCCTCCTACCTCTCCACGCTAAGGTATCAAGGCACTGAGGATGCCCTCCTACCCCTCTACCCCAAAGAATTTAGAAACTGAGGGTGTCCTCCTACCCCAAAGTATTGAGGCACTATGGATTGCCCTCCTAACTCTCTACTCCAAGGTATTAAGGAACTGAGAATGCCCAGCTACCTCTCCACGTTAAAGTATCGAGGCACTGAGAATGCCCTCCTAACTCTCCACTCCAAGGTATTAAGGAACTGAGGATGTCCTCCTACCTCTCCACGCTAAGGTATCAAGGCACTGAGGATGCCCTCCTACCCCTCTACCCCAAAGAATTTAGAAACTGAGGGTGCCCTCCTACCCCAAAGTATTGAGGCACTGAGGATGCCCTCCTAACTCTCCACTCCAAGGTGTTAAGGAACTGAGAATGCCCTCCTACCTCTCCACGTTAAAGTATCAAGGCACTGAGGATGCCCTCCTACCCCAAAGTATTGAGGCACTGAGGATGCCCACCTAACTCTCCACTCCAAGGTATTAAGGAACTGAGAATGCCCTCCTACCTCTCCACGTTAAAGTATCAAGGCACTGAGGATGCCCTCCTACCCCAAAGTTTTGAGGCACTGAGGATGCCCTCCTAACTCTCCACTCCAAGGTATTAAGGAACTGAGAATGCCCTCCTACCTCTCCACGTTAAAGTATCGAGGCACTGAAGATGCCCTCCTACCCCTCTACCCCAAAGTATTGAGAAACTGAGGGTGCCCTCCTACCCCAAAGTAGTGAGGCACTGAGGATGCCCTTCTAACTCTCTACTCCAAGGTAATAAGGAACTGAGGATGCCCTCCTACCTCTCCACGTTAAAGTATTGAGGCACTGAGAATGCCCTCCTAACTCTCCACTCCAAGGTATTAAGGAACTGAGGATGTCCTCCTACCTCTCCACGCTAAGGTATCAAGGCACTGAGGATGCCCTCCTACCCCTCTACCCCAAAGAATTTAGAAACTGAGGGTGCCCTCCTACCCCAAAGTATTGAGGCACTGAGGATGCCCTCCTAACTCTCCACTCCAAGGTATTAAGGAACTGAGAATGCCCTCCTACCTCTCCACGTTAAAGTATCAAGGCACTGAGGATGCCCTCCTACCCCAAAGTTATGAGGCACTGAGGATGCCCTCCTAACTCTCCACTCCAAGGTATTAAGGAACTGAGAATGCCCTCCTACCTCTCCACGTTAAAGTATCGAGGCACTGAAGATGCCCTCCTACCCCTCTACCCCAAAGTATTGAGAAACTGAGGGTGCCCTCCTACCCCAAAGTATTGAGGCACTGAGAATGCCCTCCTAACTCTCCACTCCAAGGTATTAAAGAACTGAGGATGTCCTCCTACCTCTCCACGCTAAGGTATCAAGGCACTGAGGATGCCGTCCTACCCCTCTACCCCAAAGAATTTAGAAACTGAGGGTGGCCTCCTAACCCAAAGTATTGAGGCACTGAGGATGCCCTCCTAACTCTCCACTCCAAGGTATTAAGGAACTGAGAATGCCCTCCTACCTCTCCACGTTAAAGTATCGAGGCACTGAGGATGCCCTCCTACCCCAAAGTATTGAGGCACTGAGGATGCCCTCCTAACTCTCCACTCCAAGGTATTAAGGAACTGAGGATGCCCTCCTACCTCTCCACGCTAATGTATCGAGGCACTGAGGATGCCCTCCTACCCCTCTACCCCAAAGTATTGAGAAACTGAGGGTGCCCTCCTACCCCAAAGTATTGAGGCACTGAGGATGCCCTTCTAACTCTCTACTCCAAGGTATTAAGGAACTGAGGATGCCCTCCTACCTCTCCACGTTAAAGTATCGAGGCACTGAGAATGCCCTCCTAACTCTCCACTCCAAGGTATTAAGGAACTGAGGATGTCCTCCTACCTCTCCACGCTAAGGTATCAAGGCACTGAGGATGCCCTCCTACCCCTCTACCCCAAAGAATTTAGAAACTGAGGGTGCCCTCCTACCCCAAAGTATTGAGGCACTGAGGATGCCCTCCTAACTCTCCACTCCAAGGTATTAAGGAACTGAGAATGCCCTCCTACCTCTCCACGTTAAAGTATCAAGGCACTGAGGATGCCCTCCTACCCCAAAGTATTGAGGCACTGAGGATGTCCTCCTAACTCTCCACTCCAAGGTATTAAGGAACTGAGAATGCCCTCCTACCTCTCCACGTTAAAGTATCGAGGCACTGAGGATGCCCTCCTACCCCAAAGTATTGAGGCACTGAGGATGCCCTCCTAACTCTCCACTCCAAGGTATTAAGGAACTAAAGATGCCCTCCTACCTCTCCACGCTAATGTATCGAGGCACTGAGGATGCCCTCCTACCCCTCTACCCCAAAGTATTGAGAAACTGAGGGTGCCCTCCTACCCCAAAGTATTGAGGCACTGAGGATGCCCTTCTAACTCTCTACTCCAAGGTATTAAGGAACTGAGGATGCCCTCCTACCTCTCCACGTTAAAGTATCGAGGCACTGAGAATGCCCTCCTAACTCTCCACTCCAAGGTATTAATGAACTGAGGATGTCCTCCTACCTATCCACGCTAAGGTATCAAGGCACTGAGGATGCCCTCCTACCCCTCTACCCCAAAGAATTTAGAAATTGAGGGTGCCCTCCTACCCCAAAGTATTGAGGCACTGAGGATGTCCTCCTAACTCTCCACTTCAAGGTATTAAGGAACTGAGAATGCCCTCCTTCCTCTCCACGTTAAAGTATCAAGGCACTGAGGATGCCCTCCTACCCCAAAGTATTGAGGCACTGAGGATGCCCTCCTAACTCTCCACTCCAAGGTATTAAGGAACTGAGAATGCCCTCCTACCTCTCCACGTTAAAGTATCGAGGCACTGAGGATGCCCTCCTACCCCAAAGTATTGAGGCACTGAGGATGCCCTCCTAACTCTCCACTCCAAGGTATTAAGGAACTAAAGATGCCCTCCTACCTCTCCACGCTAATGTATCGAGGCACTGAGGATGCCCTCCTACCCCTCTACCCCAAAGTATTGAGAAACTGAGGGTGCCCTCCTACCCCAAAGTATTGAGGCACTGAGGATGCCCTTCTAACTCTCTACTCCAAGGTATTAAGGAACTGAGGATGCCCTCCTACCTCTCCACGTTAAAGTATCGAGGCACTGAGAATGCCCTCCTAACTCTCCACTCCAAGGTATTAAGGAACTGAGGATGTCCTCCTACCTCTCCACGCTAAGGTATCAAGGCACTGAGGATGCCCTCCTACCCCTCTACCCCAAAGAATTTAGAAACTGAGGGTGCCCTCCTACCCCAAAGTATTGAGGCACTGAGGATGCCCTCCTAACTCTCCACTCCAAGGTATTAAGGAACTGAGAATGCCCTCCTACCTCTCCACGTTAAAGTATCAAGGCACTGAGGATGCCCTCCTACCCCAAAGTATTGAGGCACTGAGGATGCCCTCCTAACTCTCCACTCCAAGGTATTAAGATACTGAGAATGCCCTCCTACCTCTCCACGTTAAAGTATCGAGGCACTGAGGATGCCCTCCTACCCCAAAGTATTGAGGCACTGAGGATGCCCTCCTAACTCTCCACTCCAAGGTATTAAGGAACTAAAGATGCCCTCCTACCTCTCCACGCTAATGTATCGAGGCACTGAGGATGCCCTCCTACCCCTCTACCCCAAAGTATTGAGAAACTGAGGGTGCCCTCCTACCCCAAAGTATTGAGGCACTGAGGATGCCATTCTAACTCTCTACTCCAAGGTATTAAGGAACTGAGGATGCCCTCCTACCTCTCCACGTTAAAGTATCGAGGCACTGAGAATGCCCTCCTAACTCTCCACTCCAAGGTATTAAGGAACTGAGGATGTCCTCCTACCTATCCACGCTAAGGTATCAAGGCACTGAGGATGCCCTCCTACCCCTCTACCCCAAAGAATTTAGAAACTGAGTGTGCCCTCCTACCCCAAAGTATTGAGGCACTGAGGATGCCCTCCTAACTCTCCACTCCAAGGTATTAAGGAACTGAGAATGCCCTCCTTCCTCTCCACGTTAAAGTATCAAGGCACTGAGGATGCCCTCCTACCCCAAAGTATTGAGGCGCTGAGGATGCCCTCCTAACTCTCCACTCCAAGGCATTAAGGAACTGAGAATGCCCTCCTACCTCTCCACGTTAAAGTATCGAGGCACTGAGGATGCCCTCCTACCCCAAAGTATTGAGGCACTGAGGATGCCCTCCTAACTCTCCACTCCAAGGTATTAAGGAACTAAAGATGCCCTCCTACCTCTCCACGCTAATGTATCGAGGCACTGAGGATGCCCTCCTACCCCTCTACCCCAAAGTATTGAGAAACTGAGGGTGCCCTCCTACCCCAAAGTATTGAGGCACTGAGGATGCCCTTCTAACTCTCTACTCCAAGGTATTAAGGAACTGAGGATGCCCTCCTACCTCTCCACGTTAAAGTATCGAGGCACTGAGAATGCCCTCCTAACTCTCCACTCCAAGGTATTAAGGAACTGAGGATGTCCTCCTACCTCTCCACGCTAAGGTATCAAGGCACTGAGGATGCCCTCCTACCCCTCTACCCCAAAGAATTTAGAAACTGAGGGTGCCCTCCTACCCCAAAGTATTGAGGCACTGAGGATGCCCTCCTAACTCTCCACTCCAAGGTATTAAGGAACTGAGAATGCCCTCCTACCTCTCCACGTTAAAGTATCGAGGCACTGAGGATGCCCTCCTACCCCAAAGTATTGAGGCACTGAGGATGCCCTCCTAAATCTCCACTCCAAGGTATTAAGGAACTAAAGATGCCCTCCTACCTCTCCACGCTAATGTATCGAGGCACTGAAGATGCCCTCCTACCCCTCTACCACAAAGTATTGAGAAACTGAGGGTGCCCTCCTACCCCAAAGTATTGAGGCACTGAGGATGCCCTTCTAACTCTCCACACCAAGGTATTAAGGAACTGAGGATGTCCTCCTACCTCTCCACGCTAAGGTATCAAGGCACTGAGGATGCCCTCCTACCCCTCTACCCCAAAGAATTTAGAAACTGAGGGTGCCCTCCTACCCCAAAGTATTGAGGCACTGAGGATGCCCTCCTAACTCTCCACTCCAAGGTGTTAAGGAACTGAGAATGCCCTCCTACCTCTCCACGTTAAAGTATCAAGGCACTGAGGATGCCCTCCTACCCCAAAGTATTGAGGCACTGAGGATGCCCACCTAACTCTCCACTCCAAGGTATTAAGGAACTGAGAATGCCCTCCTACCTCTCCATGTTAAAGTATCGAGGCACTGAGGATGCCCTCCTACCCCAAAGTATTGAGGCACTGAGGATGCCCTCCTAACTCTCCACTCCAAGGTATTAGGGAACTAAAGATGCCCTCCTACCTCTCCATGCTAATGTATCGAGGCACTGAGGATGCCCTCCTACCCCTCTACCCCAAAGTATTGAGAAACTGAGGGTGCCCTCCTACCTGAAAGTATTGAGGCACTGAGGATGCCCTTCTAACTCTCTACTCCAAGGTATTAAGGAACTGAGGATGCCCTCCTACCTCTCCACGTTAAAGTATCGAGGCACTGAGAATGCACTCCTAACTCTCCACTCCAAGGTATTAAGTAACTGAGGATGTCCTCCTACCTCTCCACGCTAAGGTATCAAGGCACTGAGGATGCCCTCCTACCCCTCTACCCCAAAGAATTTAGAAACTGAGGGTGCCCTCCTACCCCAAAGTATTGAGGCACTGAGGATGCCCTCCTAACTCTCCACTCCAAGGCATTAAGGAACTGAGAATGCCCTCCTACCTCTCCACGTTAAAGTATCGAGGCACTGAGGATGCCCTCCTACCCCAAAGTATTGAGGCACTGAGGATGCCCTCCTAACTCTCCACTCCAAGGTATTAAGGAACTAAAGATGCCCTCCTACCTCTCCACGCTAATGTATCGAGGCACTGAGGATGCCCTCCTACCCCTCTACCCCAAAGTATTGAGAAACTGAGGGTGCCCTCCTACCTGAAAGTATTGAGGCACTGAGGATGCCCTTCTAACTCTCTACTCCAAGGTATTAAGGAACTGAGGATGCCCTCCTACCTCTCCACGTTAAAGTATCGAGGCACTGAGGATGCCCTCCTAACTCTCCACTCCAAGGTATTAAGGAACTGAGAATGCCCTCCTACCTCTCCACGTTAAAGTATCGAGGCACTGAGGATGCCCTCCTACCCCAAAGTATTGAGGCACTGAGGATGCCCTCCTAAATCTCAACTCCAAGGTATTAAGGAACTAAAGATGCCCTCCTACCTCTCCACGCTAATGTATCGAGGCACTGAAGATGCCCTCCTACCCCTCTACCACAAAGTATTGAGAAACTGAGGGTGCCCTCCTACCCCAAAGTATTGAGGCACTGAGGATGCCCTTCTAACTCTCCACTCCAAGGTATTAAGGAACTGAGGATGTCCTCCTACCTCTCCACGCTAAGGTATCAAGGCACTGAGGATGCCCTCCTACCCCTCTACCCCAAAGAATTTAGAAACTGAGGGTGCCCTCCTACCCCAAAGTATTGAGGCACTGAGGATGCCCTCCTAACTCTCCACTCCAAGGTGTTAAGGAACTGAGAATGCCCTCCTACCTCTCCACGTTAAAGTATCAAGGCACTGAGGATGCCCTCCTACCCCAAAGTATTGAGGCACTGAGAATGCCCACCTAACTCTCCACTCCAAGGTATTAAGGAACTGAGAATGCCCTCCTACCTCTCCATGTTAAAGTATCAAGGCACTGAGGATGCCCTCCTACCCCAAAGTATTGAGGCACTGAGGATGCCCACCTAACTCTCCACTCCAAGGTATTAAGGAACTGAGAATGCCCTCCTACCTCTCCATGTTAAAGTATCGAGGCACTGAGGATGCCCTCCTACCCCAAAGTATTGAGGCACTGAGGATGCCCTCCTAACTCTCCACTCCAAGGTATTAGGGAACTAAAGATGCCCTCCTACCTCTCCATGCTAATGTATCGAGGCACTGAGGATGCCCTCCTACCCCTCTACCCCAAAGTATTGAGAAACTGAGGGTGCCCTCCTACCTGAAAGTATTGAGGCACTGAGGATGCCCTTCTAACTCTCTACTCCAAGGTATTAAGGAACTGAGGATGCCCTCCTAACTCTCCACGTTAAAGTATCGAGGCACTGAGAATGCACTTCTAACTCTCCACTCCAAGGTATTAAGTAACTGAGGATGTCCTCCTACCTCTCCACGCTAAGGTATCAAGGCACTGAGGATGCCCTCCTACCCCTCTACCCCAAAGAATTTAGAAACTGAGGGTGCCCTCCTACCCCAAAGTATTGAGGCACTGAGGATGCCCTCCTAACTCTCCACTCCAAGGCATTAAGGAACTGAGAATGCCCTCCTACCTCTCCACGTTAAAGTATCGAGGCACTGAGGATGCCCTCCTACCCCAAAGTATTGAGGCACTGAGGATGCCCTCCTAACTCTCCACTCCAAGGTATTAAGGAACTAAAGATGCCCTCCTACCTCTCCATGCTAATGTATCGAGGCACTGAGGATGCCCTCTTACCCCTCTACCCCAAAGTATTGAGAAACTGAGGGTGCCCTCCTACCTCAAAATATTGAGGCACTGAGGATGCCCTTCTAACTCTCTACTCCAAGGTATTAAGGAACTGAGGATGTCCTCTTACCTCTCCACGCTAAGGTATCAAGGCACTGAGGATGCCCTCCTACCCCTCTACCCCAAAGAATTTAGAAACTGAGGGTGCCCTCCTACCCCAAAGTATTGAGGCACTGAGGATGCCCTCCTAACTCTCCACTCCAAGGTATTAAGGAACTGAGAATGCCCTCCTTCCTCTCCACGTTAAAGTATCAAGGCACTGAGGATGCCCTCCTACCCCAAAGTATTGAGGCGCTGAGGATGCCCTCCTAACTCTCCACTCCAAGGCATTAAGGAACTGAGAATGCCCTCCTACCTCTCCACGTTAAAGTATCGAGGCACTGAGGATGCCCTCCTACCCCAAAGTATTGAGGCACTGAGGATGCCCTCCTAACTCTCCACTCCAAGGTATTAAGGAACTAAAGATGCCCTCCTACCTCTCCACGCTAATGTATCGAGGCACTGAGGATGCCCTCCTACCCCTCTACCCCAAAGTATTGAGAAACTGAGGGTGCCCTCCTACCCCAAAGTATTGAGGCACTGAGGATGCCCTTCTAACTCTCTACTCCAAGGTATTAAGGAACTGAGGATGCCCTCCTACCTCTCCACGTTAAAGTATCGAGGCACTGAGAATGCCCTCCTAACTCTCCACTCCAAGGTATTAAGGAACTGAGGATGTCCTCCTACCTCTCCACGCTAAGGTATCAAGGCACTGAGGATGCCCTCCTACCCCTCTACCCCAAAGAATTTAGAAACTGAGGGTGCCCTCCTACCCCAAAGTATTGAGGCACTGAGGATGCCCTCCTAACTCTCCACTCCAAGGTATTAAGGAACTGAGAATGCCCTCCTACCTCTCCACGTTAAAGTATCGAGGCACTGAGGATGCCCTCCTACCCCAAAGTATTGAGGCACTGAGGATGCCCTCCTAAATCTCCACTCCAAGGTATTAAGGAACTAAAGATGCCCTCCTACCTCTCCACGCTAATGTATCGAGGCACTGAAGATGCCCTCCTACCCCTCTACCACAAAGTATTGAGAAACTGAGGGTGCCCTCCTACCCCAAAGTATTGAGGCACTGAGGATGCCCTTCTAACTCTCCACTCCAAGGTATTAAGGAACTGAGGATGTCCTCCTACCTCTCCACGCTAAGGTATCAAGGCACTGAGGATGCCCTCCTACCCCTCTACCCCAAAGAATTTAGAAACTGAGGGTGCCCTCCTACCCCAAAGTATTGAGGCACTGAGGATGCCCTCCTAACTCTCCACTCCAAGGTGTTAAGGAACTGAGAATGCCCTCCTACCTCTCCACGTTAAAGTATCAAGGCACTGAGGATGCCCTCCTACCCCAAAGTATTGAGGCACTGAGGATGCCCACCTAACTCTCCACTCCAAGGTATTAAGGAACTGAGAATGCCCTCCTACCTCTCCATGTTAAAGTTTCGAGGCACTGAGGATGCCCTCCTACCCCAAAGTATTGAGGCACTGAGGATGCCCTCCTAACTCTCCACTCCAAGGTATTAGGGAACTAAAGATGCCCTCCTACCTCTCCACGCTAAGGTATCAAGGCACTGAGGATGCCCTCCTACCCCTCTACCCCAAAGAATTTAGAAACTGAGGGTGCCCTCCTACCCCAAAGTATTGAGGCACTGAGGATGCCCTCCTAACTCTCCACTCCAAGGTATTAAGGAACTAAAGATGCCCTCCTACCTCTCCACGCTAATGTATCGAGGCACTGAGGATGCCCTCCTACCCCTCTACCCCAAAGTATTGAGAAACTGAGGGTGCCCTCCTACCCCAAAGTATTGAGGCACTGAGGATGCCCTTCTAACTCTCTACTCCAAGGTATTAAGGAACTGAGGATGCCCTCCTACCTCTCCACGTTAAAGTATCGAGGCACTGAGAATGCCCTCCTAACTCTCCACTCCAAGGTATTAAGGAACTGAGGATGTCCTCCTACCTCTAAACGCTAAGGTATCAAGGCACTGTGGATGCTCTCCTACCCTTCTACCCCAAAGAATTTAGAAACTGAGGGTGCCCTCCTACCCCAAAGTATTGAGGCACTGAGGATGCCCTCCTAACTCTCCACTCCAAGGTATTAAGGAACTGAGAATGCCCTCCTACCTCTCCACGTTAACGTATCGAGGCACTGAGGATGCCCTCCTACCCCAAAGTATTGAGGCACTGAGGATGCCCTCCTAACTCTCCACTCCAAGGTATTAGGGCACTAAAGATGCCCTCCTACCTCTCCACGCTAATGTATCGAGGCACTGAGGATGCCCTCCTACCCCTCTACCCCGAAGTATCGAGGCACTGAGGATGCCCTCCTACCCCAAAGTATTGAGGCACTGAGGATGCCCTTCTAACTCTCCACTCCAAGGTATTAAGGAACTAAAGATGCCCTCCTACCTCTCCACGCTAATGTATAGAGGCACTGAGGATGCCCTCCTACCCCTCTACCCCAAAGTATTGAGAAACTGAGGGTGCCCTCCTACCCCAAAGTATTGAGGCACTGAGGATGCCCTTCTAACTCTCTACTCCATGGTATTAAGGAACAGAGGATGTCCTCCTACCTCTCCACGCTAAGGTATCAAGGCACTGAGGATGCCCTCCTACCCCTCTACCCCAAAGAATTTAGAAACTGAGGGTGCCCTCCTACCCCAAAGTATTGAGGCACTGAGGATGCCCTCCTAACTCTCCACTCCAAGGTATTAAGGAACTGAGGATGTCCTCCTACCTCTCCACGCTAAGGTATCAAGGCACTGAGGATGCCCTCCTACCCCTCTACCCCAAAGAATTTAGAAACTGAGGGTGCCCTCCTACCCCAAAGTATTGAGGCACTGAGGATGCCCTCCTAACTCTCCACTCCAAGGTATTAAGGAACTGAGAATGCCCTCCTACCTCTCCACGTTAAAGTATTGAGGCACTGAGGATGCCCTCCTACCCCAAAGTATTGAGGCACTGAGGATGCCCTCCTAACTCTCCACTCCAAGGTATTAAGGAACTAAAGATGTCCTCCTATGTCTCCACGCTAATGTATCGAGGCACTGAGGATGCCCTCCTACCCCTCTACCCCAAAGTATTGAGAAACTGAGGGTGCCCTCCTACCCCAAAGTATTGAGGCACTGAGGATGCCCTTCTAACTCTCCACTCCAAGGTATTAAGGAACTGAGGATGTCCTCCTACCTCTCCACGCTAAGGTATCAAGGCACTGAGGATGCCCTCCTACCCCTCTACCCCAAAGAATTTAGAAACTGAGGGTGCCCTCCTACCCCAAAGTATTGAGGCACTGAGGATGCCCTCCTAACTCTCCACTCCAAGGTATTAAGGAACTGAGAATGCCCTCCTACCTCTCCACGTTAAAGTATCAAGGCACTGAGGATGCCCTCCTACCCCAAAGTATTGAGGCACTGAGGATGCCCTCCTAACTCTCCACTCCAAGGTATTAAGGAACTGAGAATGCCCTCCTACCTCTCCACGTTAAAGTATCGAGGCACTGAGGATGCCCTCCTACCCCAAAGTATTGAGGCACTGAGGATGCCCTCCTAACTCTCCACTCCAAGGTATTAAGGAACTAAAGATGCCCTCCTACCTCTCCACGCTAAGGTATCAAGGCACTGAGGATGCCCTCCTACCCCTCTACCCCAAAGAATTTAGAAACTGAGGGTGCCCTCCTACCCCAAAGTATTGAGGCACTGAGGATGCCCTTCTAACTCTCTACTCCAAGGTATTAAGGAACTGAGGATGCCCTCCTACCTCTCCACGTTAAAGTATCGAGGCACTGAGAATGCCCTCCTAACTCTCCACTCCAAGGTATTAAGGAACTGAGGATGTCCTCCTACCTCTCCACGCTAAGGTATCAAGGCACTGAGGATGCCCTCCTACCCCTCTACCCCAAAGAATTTAGAAACTGAGGGTGCCCTCCTACCCCAAAGTATTGAGGCACTGAGGATGCCCTCCTAACTCTCCACTCCAAGGTATTAAGGAACTGAGAATGCCCTCCTACCTCTCCACGTTAAAGTATCGAGGCACTGAGGATGCCCTCCTACCCCAAAGTATTGAGGCACTGAGAATGCCCTCCTAATTCTCCACTCCAAGGTATTAAGGAACTAAAGATGCCCTCCTACCTCTCCACGCTAATGTATCGAGGCACTGAGGATGCCCTCCTACCCCTCTACCCCAAAGTATTGAGAAACTGAGGGTGCCCTCCTACCCCAAAGTATTGAGGCACTGAGGATGCCCTTCTAACTCTCTACTCCAAGGTATTAAGGAACTGAGGATGCCCTCCTACCTCTCCACGTTAAAGTATCGAGGCACTGAGAATGCCCTCCTAACTCTCCACTCCAAGGTATTAAGGAACTGAGGATGTCCTCCTACCTCTCCACGCTAAGGTATCAAGGCACTGAGGATGCCCTCCTACCCCTTTACCCCAAAGAATTTTGAAACTGAGGGGGCCCTCCTACCCCAAAGTATTGAGGCACTGAGGATGCCCTCCTAACTCTCCACTCCAAGGTATTAAGGAACTGAGAATGCCCTCCTACCTCTCCACGTTAAAGTATCGAGGCACTGAGGATGCCCTCCTACCCCAAAGTATTGAGGCACTGAGGATGCCCTCCTAACTCTCCACTCCAAGGTATTAAGGAACTGAGAATGCCCTCCTACCTCTCCACGTTAAAGTATCGAGGCACTGAGGATGCCCTCCTACCCTAAAGTATTGAGGCACTGAGGATGCCCTCCTAACTCTCCACTCCAAGGTATTAAGGAACTAAAGATGCCCTCCTACCTCTCCACGCTAATGTATCGAGGCACTGAGGATGCCCTCCTACCCCTCTACCCCAAAGTATTGAGAAACTGAGGGTGCCCTCCTACCCCAAAGTATTGAGGCACTGAGGATGCCCTTCTAACTCTCTACTCCAAGGTATTAAGGAACTGAGGATGCCCTCCTACCTCTCCACGTTAAAGTATCGAGGCACTGAGAATGCCCTCCTAACTCTCCACTCCAAGGTATTAAGGAACTGAGGATGTCCTCCTACCTCTCCACGCTAAGGTATCAAGGCACTGAGGATGCCCTCCTACCCCTCTACCCCAAAGAATTTAGAAACTGAGGGGGCCCTCCTACCCCAAAGTATTGAGGCACTGAGGATGCCCTCCTACCTCTCCACGTTAAAGTATCGAGGCACTGAGGATGCCCTCCTACCCCAAAGTATTGAGGCACTGAGGATGCCCTCCTAACTCTCCACTCCAAGGTATTAAGGAACTGAGAATGCCCTCCTACCTCTCCACGTTAAAGTATCGAGGCACTGAGGATGCCCTCCTACCCTAAAGTATTGAGGCACTGAGGATGCCCTCCTAACTCTCCACTCCAAGGTATTAAGGAACTAAAGATGCCCTCCTACCTCTCCACGCTAATGTATCGAGGCACTGAGGATGCCCTCCTACCCCTCTACCCCAAAGTATTGAGAAACTGAGGGTGCCCTCCTACCCCAAAGTATTGAGGCACTGAGGATGCCCTTCTAACTCTCCACTCCAAGGTATTAAGGAACTGAGGATGTCCTCCTACCTCTCCACGCTAAGGTATCAAGGCACTGAGGATGCCTTCTACCCCTCTACCCCAAAGAATTTAGAAACTGAGGGTGCCCTCCTACCCCAAAGTATTGAGGCACTGAGGATGCCCTTCTAACTCTCTACTCCAAGGTATTAAGGAACTAAGGATGCCCTCCTACCTCTCCTCGTTAAAGTATCGAGGCACTGAGAATGCCCTCCTACCCCAAAGTATTGAGGCACTGAGGATGACCTCCTAATTCTCCACTCCAAGGTATTAAGGAACTAAAGATGCCCTCCTACCTCTCCACGCTAATGTATCGAGGCACTGAGGATGCCCTCCTACCCTCCTACCCCAAAGTATTGAGGCACTGAGGATGCCCTTCTAACTCTCTACTCCAAGGTATTAAGGAACTGAGGATGCCCTCCTACCTCTCCACGCTAAGGTATCAAGGCACTGAGGATGCCCTCCTACCCCTCTACCCCAAAGAATTTAGAAACTGAGGGGGCCCTCCTACCCCAAAGTATTGAGGCACTGAGGATGCCCTCCTAACTCTCCACTCCAAGGTATTAAGGAACTGAGAATGCCCTCCTACCTCTCCACGTTAAAGTATCAAGGCACTGAGGATGCCCTCCTACCCCAAAGTATTGAGGCACTGAGGATGCCCTCCTAAATCACCACTCCAAGGTATTAAGGAACTGAGAATGCCCTCCTACCTCTCCACGTTAAAGTATCGAGGCACTGAGGATGCCCTCCTACCCCAAAGTATTGAGGCACTGAGGATGCCCTCCTAACTCTCCACTCCAAGGTATTAAGGAACTGAGAATGCCCTCCTACCTCTCCACGTTAAAGTATCGAGGCACTGAGGATGCCCTCCTACCCTAAAGTATTGAGGCACTGAGGATGCCCTCCTAACTCTCCACTCCAAGGTATTAAGGAACTAAAGATGCCCTCCTACCTCTCCACGCTAATGTATCGAGGCACTGAGGATGCCCTCCTACCCCTCTACCCCAAAGTATTGAGAAACTGAGGGTGCCCTCCTACCCCAAAGTATTGAGGCACTGAGGATGCCCTTCTAACTCTCTACTCCAAGGTATTAAGGAACTGAGGATGCCCTCCTACCTCTCCACGTTAAAGTATCGAGGCACTGAGAATGCCCTCCTAACTCTGAACTCCAAGGTATTAAGGAACTGAGGATGTCCTCCTACCTCTCCACGCTAATGTATCAAGGCACTGAGGATGCCCTCCTACCCCTCTACCCCAAAGAATTTAGAAACTGAGGGGGCCCTCCTACCCTAAAGTATTGAGGCACTGAGGATGCCCTCCTAACTCTCCACTCCAAGGTATTAAGGAACTGAGAATGCCCTCCTACCTCTCCACGTTAAAGTATCGAGGCACTGAGGATGCCCTCCTAACTCTGAACTCCAAGGTATTAAGGAACTGAGGATGTCCTCCTACCTCTCCACGCTAATGTATCAAGGCACTGAGGATGCCCTCCTACCCCTCTACCCCAAAGAATTTAGAAACTGAGGGGGCCCTCCTACCCTAAAGTATTGAGGCACTGAGGATGCCCTCCTAACTCTCCACTCCAAGGTATTAAGGAACTGAGAATGCCCTCCTACCTCTCCACGTTAAAGTATCGAGGCACTGAGGATGCCCTCCTACCTCAAAGTATTGAGGCACTGAGGATGCCCTCCTAACTCTCCACTCCAAGGTATTAAGGAACTAAAGATGCCCTCCTACCTCTCCACGCTAATGTATCGAGGCACTGAGGATGCCCTCCTAACTCTCCACTCCAAGGTATTAAGGAACTGAGAATGCCCTCCTACCTCTCCACGTTAAAGTATCAAGGCACTGAGGATGCCCTCCTACCCCAAAGTATTGAGGCACTGAGGATGCCCTCCTAACTCTCCACTCCAAGGTATTAAGGAACTGAGAATGCCCTCCTACCTCTCCACGTTAAAGTATCGAGGCACTGAGGATGCCCTCCTACCCCAAAGTATTGAGGCACTGAGGATGCCCTCCTAACTCTCCACTCCAAGGTATTAAGGAACTGAGAATGCCCTCCTACCTCTCCACGTTAAAGTATCGAGGCACTGAGGATGCCCTCCTACCCCAAAGTATTGAGGCACTGAGGATGCCCTCCTAACTCTCCACTCCAAGGTATTAAGGAACTAAAGATGCCCTCCTACCTCTCCACGCTAATGTATCGAGGCACTGAGGATGCCCTCCTACCCCTCTACCCCAAATTATTGAGAAACTGAGGGTGCCCTCCTACCCCAAAGTATTGAGGCACTGAGGATACCCTTCTAACTCTCTACTCCAAGGTATTAAGGAACTGAGGATGCCCTCCTACCTCTCCATGTTAAAGTATCGAGGCACTGAGAATGCCCTCCTAACTCTCCACTCCAAGGTATTAAGGAACTGAGGATGTCCTCCTACCTCTCCACGCTAAGGTATCAAGGCACTGAGGATGCCCTCCTACCCCTCTACCCCAAAGTATTGAGAAACTGAGGGTGCCCTCCTACCCCAAAGTATTGAGGCACTGAGGATGCCCTCCTAACTCTCCACTCCAAGGTATTAAGGAACTGAGAATGCCCTCCTACCTCTCCACGTTAAAGTATCGAGGCACTGAGGATGCCCTCCTACCCCAAAGTATTGAGGCACTGAGGATGCCCTCCTAACTCTCCACTCCAAGGTATTAAGGAACTGAGAATGCCCTCCTACCTCTCCACGTTAAAGTATCGAGGCACTGAGGGTGCCCTCCTACCCCAAAGTATTGAGGCACTGAGGATGCCCTTCTAACTCTCTACTCCAAGGTATTAAGGAACTGAGGATGCCCTCCTACCTCTCCACGTTAAAGTATCGAGGCACTGAGAATGCCCTCCTAACTCTCCACTCCAAGGTAATAAGGAACTGAGGATGTCCTCCTACCTCTCCACGCTAAGGTATCAAGGCACTGAGGATGCCCTCCTACCCCTCTACCCCAAAGAATTTAGAAACTGAGGGTGCCCTCCTACCCCAAAGTATTGAGGCACTGAGGATGCCCTCCTAACTCTCCACTCCAAGGTATTAAGGAACTGAGAATGCCCTCCTACCTCTCCACGTTAAAGTATCGAGGCACTGAGGATGCCCTCCTACCCCAAAGTATCGAGGCACTGAGGATGCCCTCCTACCCCAAAGTATTGAGGCACTGAGGATGCCCTCCTAACTCTCCACTCCAAGGTATTAAGGAACTGATAATGCCCTCCTACCTCTCCACGTTAAAGTATAGAGGCACTGAGGATGCCCTCCTAACTCTCCACTCCAAGGTATTAAGGAACTGAGAATGCCCTCCTACCTCTCCACGTTAAAGTATCGAGGCACTGAGGATGCCCTCCTACCCCAAAGTATTGAGGCACTGAGGATGCCCTCCTAACTCTCCACTCCAAGGTATTAAGGAACTGAGAATGCCCTCCTACCTCTCCACGTTAAAGTATAGAGGCACTGAGGATGCCCTCCTACCCCTCTACCCCAAAGTATTGAGAAACTGAGGGTGCCCTCCTACCCCAAAGTATTGAGGCACTGAGGATGCCCTTCTAACTCTCTACTCCAAGGTATTAAGGAACTGAGGATGTCCTCCTACCTCTCCACGCTAAGGTATCAAGGCACTGAGGATGCCCTCCTACCCCTCTACCCCAAAGAAGTTAGAAACTGAGGGTGCCCTCCTACCCCAAAGTATTGAGGCACTGAGGATGCCCTCCTAACTCTCCACTCCAAGGTATTAAGGAACTGAGAATGCCCTCCTACCTCTCCACGTTAAAGTATAGAGGCACTGAGGATGCCCTCCTAACTCTCCACTCCAAGGTATTAAGGAACTGAGAATGCCCTCCTACCTCTCCACGTTAAAGTATCGAGGCACTGAGGATGCCCTCCTACCCCAAAGTATTGAGGCACTGAGGATGCCCTCCTAACTCTCCACTCCAAGGTATTAAGGAACTAAAGATGCCCTCCTACCTCTCCACGCTAATGTATCGAGGCACTGAGGATGCCCTCCTACCCCTCTACCCCAAAGTATTGAGAAACTGAGGGTGCCCTCCTACCCCAAAGTATTGAGGCACTGAGGATGCCCTTCTAACTCTCTACTCCAAGGTATTAAGGAACTGAGGATGCCCTCCTACCTCTCCACGTTAAAGTATCGAGGCACTGAGAATGCCCTCCTAACTCTCCACTCCAAGGTATTAAGGAACTGAGGATGTCCTCCTACCTCTCCACGCTAAGGTATCAAGGCACTGAGGATGCCCTCCTACCCCTCTACCCCAAAGAATTTAAAAACTGAGGGTGCCCTCCTACCCCAAAGTATTGAGGCACTGAGGATGCCCTCCTAACTCTCCACTCCAAGGTATTAAGGAACTGAGAATGCCCTCCTACCTCTCCACGTTAAAGTATCGAGGCACTGAGGATGCCCTCCTACCCCAAAGTATTGAGGCACTGAGGATGCCCTTCTAACTCTCCACTCCAAGGTATTAAGGAACTGAGGATGTCCTCCTACCTCTCCACGCTAAGGTATCAAGGCACTGAGGATGCCCTCCTACCCCTCTACCCCAAATAATTTAGAAACTGAGGGTGCCCTCCTACCCCAAAATATTGAGGCACTGAGGATGCCCTCCTAACTCTCCACTCCAAGGTATTAAGGAACTGAGAATGCCCTCCTACCTCTCCACGTTAAATTATCAAGGCACTGAGGATGCCCTCCTACCCTAAAGTATTGAGGCACTGAGGATGCCCTCCTAACTCTCCACTCCAAGGTATTAAGGAACTAAAGATGCCCTCCTACCTCTCCACGCTAATGTATCGAGGCACTGAGGATGCCCTCCTACCCCTCTACCCCAAAGTATTGAGAAACTGAGGGTGCCCTCCTACCCCAAAGTATTGAGGCACTGAGGATGCCCTTCTAACTCTCTACTCCAAGGTATTAAGGAACTGAGGATGCCCTCCTACCTCTCCACGTTAAAGTATCGAGGCACTGAGAATGCCCTCCTAACTCTCCACTCCAAGGTATTAAGGAACTGAGGATGTCCTCCTACCTCTCCACGCTAAGGTATCAAGGCACTGAGGATGCCCTCCTACCCCTCTACCCCAAAGAATTTAGAAACTGAGGGTGCCCTCCTACCACAAAGTATTGAGGCACTGAGGATGCCCTCCTAACTCTCCACTCCAAGGTATTAAGGAACTGAGAATGCCCTCCTACCTCTCCACGTTAAAGTATCGAGGCACTGAGGATGCCCTGCTACCCCAAAGTATTGAGGCACTGAGGATGCCCTCCTAACTCTTCACTCCAAGGTATTAAGGAACTGAGAATGCCTTCCTACCTCTCCACGTTAAAGTATCGAGGCACTGAGGATGCCCTCCTACCCCAAAGTATTGAGGCACTGAGGATGCCCTTCTAACTCTCCACTCCAAGGTATTAAGGAACTGAGGATGTCCTCCTACCTCTCCACGCTAAGGTATCAAGGCACTGAGGATGCCCTCCTACCCCTCTACCCCAAAGAATTTAGAAACTGAGGGTGCCCTCCTACCCCAAAGTATTGAGGCACTGAGGATGCCCTCCTAACTCTCCACTCCAAGGTATTAAGGAACTGAGAATGCCCTCCTACCTCTCCACGTTAAAGTATCGAGGCACTGAGGATGCCCTCCTACCCCAAAGTATTGAGGCACTGAGGATGCCCTCCTACCCCAAAGTATTGAGGCACTGAGGATGCCCTCCTAACTCTCCACTCCAAGGTATTAAGGAACTAAAGATGCTCTCCTACCTCTCCACGCTAATGTATCGGGGCACTGAGGATGCCCTCCTACCCCTCTACCCCAAAGTATTGAGAAACTGAGGGTGCCCTCCTACCCCAAAGTATTGAGGCACTGAGGATGCCCTTCTAACTCTCTACTCCAAGGTATTAAGGAACTGAGGATGCCCTCCTACCTCTCCACGTTAAAGTATCGAGGCACTGAGAATGCCCTCCTAACTCTCCACTCCAAGGTATTAAGGAACTGAGGATGTCCTCCTACCTCTCCACGCTAAGGTATCAAGGCACTGAGGATGCCCTCCTACCCCTCTACCCCAAAGAATTTAGAAACTGAGGGTGCCCTCCTACCCCAAAGTATTGAGGCACTGAGAATGCCCTCCTAACTCTCCACTCCAAGGTATTAAGGAACTGAGAATGCCCTCCTACCTCTCCACGTTAAAGTATCGAGGCACTGAGGATGCCCTCCTACCCCAAAGTATTGAGGCACTGAGGATGCCCTCCTAACTCTCCACTCCAAGGTATTAAGGAACTAAAGATGCCCTCCTACCTCTCCACGCTAATGTATCGAGGCACTGAGGATGCCCTCCTACCCCTCTACCCCAAAGTATTGAGAAACTGAGGGTGCCCTCCTACCCCAAAGTATTGAGGCACTGAGGATGCCCTTCTAACTCTCTACTCCAAGGTATTAAGGAACTGAGGATGCCCTCCTACCTCTCCATGTTAAAGTATCGAGGCACTGAGAATGCCCTCCTAACTCTCCACTCCAAGGTATTAAGGAACTGAGGAAGTCCTCCTACCTCTCCACGCTAAGGTATCAAGGCACTGAGGATGCCCTCCTACCCCTCTACCCCAAAGTATTGAGAAACTGAGGGTGCCCTCCTACCCCAAAGTATTGAGGCACTGAGGATGCCCTCCTAACTCTCCACTCCAAGGTATTAAGGAACTGAGAATGCCCTCCTACATCTCCACGTTAAAGTATCGAGGCACTGAGGATGCCCTCCTACCCCAAAGTATTGAGGCACTGAGGATGCCCTCCTAACTCTCCACTCCAAGGTATTAAGGAACTGAGAATGCCCTCCTACCTCTCCACGTTAAAGTATCGAGGCACTGAGGGTGCCCTCCTACCCCAAAGTATTGAGGCACTGAGGATGCCCTTCTAACTCTCTACTCCAAGGTATTAAGGAACTGAGGATGCCCTCCTACCTCTCCACGTTAAAGTATCGAGGCACTGAGAATGCCCTCCTAACTCTCCACTCCAAGGTAATAAGGAACTGAGGATGTCCTCCTACCTCTCCACGCTAAGGTATCAAGGCACTGAGGATGCCCTCCTACCCCTCTACCCCAAAGAATTTAGAAACTGAGGGTGCCCTCCTACCCCAAAGTATTGAGAAACTGAGGGTTCCCTCCTACCCCAAAGTATTGAGAAACTGAGGGTTCCCTCCTACCCCAAAGTATTGAGGCACTGAGGATGCCCTCCTAACTCTCCACTCCAAGGTATTAAGGAACTGAGAATGCCCTCCTACCTCTCCACGCTAATGTATCGAGGCACTGAGGATGCCCTCCTACCCCTCTACCCCAAAGTATTGAGAAACTGAGGGTGCCCTCCTACCCCAAAGTATTGAGGCACTGAGGATGCCCTTCTAACTCTCCACTCCAAGGTATTAAGGAACTGAGGATGTCCTCCTACCTCTCCACGCTAAGGTATCAAGGCACTGAGGATGCCCTCCTACCCCAAAGTATTTAGGCACTGAAGATGCCCTCCTAACTGTCCACTCCAAGGTATTAAGGAACTGAGAATGCCCTCCTACCTCTCCACGTTAAAGTATCGAGGCACTGAGGATGCCCTCCTACCCCAAAGTATTGAGGCACTGAGGATGCCCTCCTAACTCTCCACTCCAAGGTATTAAGGAACTAAAGATGCCCTCCTACCTCTCCACGCTAATGTATCGAGGCACTGAGGATACCCTCCTACCCCTCTACCCCAAAGTATTGAGAAACTGAGGGTGCCCTCCTACCCCAAAGTATTGAGGCACTGAGGATGCCCTTCTAACTCTCTACTCCAAGGTATTAAGGAACTGAGGATGCCCTCCTACCTTTCCATGTTAAAGTATCGAGGCACTGAGAATGCCCTCCTAACTCTCCACTCCAAGGTATTAAGGAACTGAGGATGTCCTCCTACCTCTCCACGCTAAGGTATCAAGGCACTGAGGATGCCCTCCTACCCCTCTACCCCAAAGTATTGAGAAACTGAGGGTGCCCTCCTACCCCAAAGTATTGAGGCACTGAGGATGCCCTCCTAACTCTCCACTCCAAGGTATTAAGGAACTGAGAATGTCCTCCTACCTCTCCACGCTAAGGTATCAAGGCACTGAGGATGCCCTCCTACCCCTCTACCCCAAAGAATTTAGAAACTGAGGGTGCCCTCCTACCCCAAAGTATTGAGGCACTGAGGATGCCCTCCTAACTCTCCACTCCAAGGTATTAAGGAACTGAGAATGCCCTCCTACCTCTCCACGTTAAAGTATCGAGGCACTGAGGATGCCCTCCTACCCCAAAGTATTGAGGCACTGAGGATGCCCTCCTAACTCTCCACTCCAAGGTATTAAGGAACTGAGAATGCCCTCCTACCTCTCCACGTTAAAGTATCGAGGCACTGAGGATGCCCTCCTACCCCAAAGTATTGAGGCACTGAGGATGCCCTCCTAACTCTCCACTCCAAGGTATTAAGGAACTAAAGATGCCCTCCTACCTCTCCACGCTAATGAATCGAGGCACTGAGGATGCCCTCCTACCCCTCTACCCCAAAGTATTGAGAAACTGAGGGTTCCCTCCTACCCCAAAGTATTGAGGCACTGAGGATGCCCTTCTAACTCTCTACTCCAAGGTATTAAGGAACTGAGGATGCCCTCCTACCTCTCCTCGTTAAAGTATCGAGGCACTGAGAATGCCCTCCTAACTCTCCACTCCAAGGTATTAAGGAACTGAGGATGTCCTCCTACCTCTCCACGCTAAGGTATCAAGGCACTGAGGATGCCCTCCTACCCCTCTACCCCAAAGAATTTAGAAACTGAGGATGCCCTCCTACCCCAAAGTATTGAGGCACTGAGGATGCCCTCCTAACTCTCCACTCCAAGGTATTAAGGAACTGAGAATGCCCTCCTACCTCTCCACGCTAATGTATCGAGGCACTGAGGATGCCCTCCTACCCCTCTACCCCAAAGTATTGAGAAACTGAGGGTGCCCTATTACCCCAAAGTATTGAGGCACTGAGGATGCCCTTCTAACTCTCCACTCCAAGGTATTAAGGAACTGAGGATGTCCTCCTACCTCTCCACGCTAAAGTATCAAGGCACTGAGGATGCCCTCCTACCCCTCTACCCCAAAGAACTTAGAAACCGAGGGTGCCCTCCTACCCCAAAGTATTGAGGCACTGAGGATGCCCTCCTAACTCTCCACGTTAAAGTATCGAGGCACTGAGAATGCCCTCCTAACTCTCCACTCCAAGGTAATAAGGAACTGAGGATGTCCTCCTACCTCTCCACGCTAAGGTATCAAGGCACTGAGGATGCCCTCCTACCCCTCTACCCCAAAGAATTTAGAAACTGAGGGTGCCCTCCTACCCCAAAGTATTGAGGCACTGAGGATGCCCTCCTAACTCTCCACTCCAAGGTATTAAGGAACTGAGAATGCCCTCCTACCTCTCCACGTTAAAGTATCGAGGCACTGAGGATGCCCTCCTACCCCAAAGTATTGAGGCACTGAGGATGCCCTCCTAACTCTCCACTCCAAGGTATTAAGGAACTGAGAATGCCCTCCTACCTCTCCACGTTAAAGTATCGAGGCACTGAGTGTGCCCTCCTACCCCAAAGTATTGAGGCACTGAGGATGCCTTTCTAACTCTCTACTCCAAGGTATTAAGGAACTGAGGATGCCCTCCTACCTCTCCATGTTAAAGTATCGAGGCACTGAGAATGCCCTCCTAACTCTCCACTCCAAGGTATTAAGGAACTGAGGATGTCCTCCTACCTCTCCACGCTAAGGTATCAAGGCACTGAGGATGCCCTCCTACCCCTCTACCCCAAAGTATTGAGAAACTGAGGGTACCCTCCTACCCCAAAGTATTGAGGCACTGAGGATGCCCTCCTAACTCTCCACTCCAAGGTATTAAGGAACTGAGAATGTCCTCCTACCTCTCCACGCTAAGGTATCAAGGCACTGAGGATGCCCTCCTACCCCTCTACCCCAAAGAATTTAGAAACTGAGGGTGCCCTGCTACCCCAAAGTATTGAGGCACTGAGGATGCCCTCCTAACTCTCCACTCCAAGGTATTAAGGAACTGAGAATGCCCTCCTACCTCTCCACGTTAAAGTATCGAGGCACTGAGGATGCCCTCCTACCCCAAAGTATTGAGGCACTGAGGATGCCCTTCTAACTCTCCACTCCAAGGTATTAAGGAACTGAGGATGTCCTCCTACCTCTCCACGCTAAGGTATCAAGGCACTGAGGATGCCCTCCTACCCCTCTACCCCAAAGAATTTAGAAACTGAGGGTGCCCTCCTACCCCAAAGTATTGAGGCACTGAGGATGCCCTCCTAACTCTCCACTCCAAGGTATTAAAGAACTGAGAATGCCCTCCTACCTCTCCACGTTAAAGTATCGAGGCACTGAGGATGCCCTCCTACCCCAAAGTATTGAGGCACTGAGGATGCCCTCCTACCCCAAAGTATTGAGGCACTGAGGATGCCCTCCTAACTCTCCACTCCAAGGTATTAAGGAACTAAAGATGCTCTCCTACCTCTCCACGCTAATGTATCGGGGCACTGAGGATGCCCTCCTACCCCTCTACCCCAAAGTATTGAGAAACTGAGGGTGCCCTCCTACCCCAAAGTATTGAGGCACTGAGGATGCCCTTCTAACTCTCTACTCCAAGGTATTAAGGAACTGAGGATGCCCTCCTACCTCTCCACGTTAAAGTATCGAGGCACTGAGAATGCCCTCCTAACTCTCCACTCCAAGGTATTAAGGAACTGAGGATGTTCTCCTACCTCTCCACGCTAAGGTATCAAGGCACTGAGGATGCCCTCCTACCCCTCTACCCCAAAGTATTGAGAAACTGAGGGTGCCCTCCTACCCCAAAGTATTGAGGCACTGAGGATGCCCTCCTAACTCTCCACTCCAAGGTATTAAGGAACTGAGAATGTCCTCCTACCTCTCCACGCTAAGGTATCAAGGCACTGAGGATGCCCTCCTACCCCTCTACCCCAAAGAATTTAGAAACTGAGGGTGCCCTCCTACCCCAAAGTATTGAGGCACTGAGGATGCCCTCCTAACTCTCCACTCCAAGGTATTAAGGAACTGAGAATGCCCTCCTACCTCTCCACGTTAAAGTATCGAGGCACTGAGGATGCCCTCCTACCCCAAAGTATTGAGGCACTGAGGATGCCCTCCTAACTCTCCACTCCAAGGTATTAAGGAACTGAGAATGCCCTCCTACCTCTCCACGTTAAAGTATCGAGGCACTGAGGGTGCCCTCCTACCCCAAAGTATTGAGGCACTGAGGATGCCCTTCTAACTCTCCACTCCAAGGTATTAAGGAACTGAGAATGCCCTCCTACCTCTCCACGTTAAAGTATCGAGGCACTGAGGATGCCCTCCTACCCCAAAGTATTGAGGCATTGAGGATGCCCTCCTAACTCTCCACTCCAAGGTATTAAGGAACTGAGAATGCCCTCCTACCTCTCCACGTTAAAGTATCGAGGCACTGAGGATGCCCTCCTACCCCAAAGTATTGAGGCACTGAGGATGCCCTCCTAACTCTCCACTCCAAGGTATTAAGGACCTAAAGATGCCCTCCTACCTCTCCACGCTAATGTATCGAGGCACTGAGGATGCCCTCCTACCCCTCTACCCCAAAGTATTGAGAAACTGAGGGTTCCCTCCTACCCCAAAGTATTGAGGCACTGAGGATGCCCTTCTAACTCTCTACTCCAAGGTATTAAGGAACTGAGGATGCCCTCCTACCTCTCCTCGTTAAAGTATCGAGGCACTGAGAATGCCCTCCTAACTCTCCACTCCAAGGTATTAAGGAACTGAGGATGTCCTCCTACCTCTCCACGCTAAGGTATCAAGGCACTGAGGATGCCCTCCTACCCCTCTACCCCAAAGAATTTAGAAACTGAGGATGCCCTCCTACCCCAAAGTATTGAGGCAATGAGGATGCCCTCCTAACTCTCCACTCCAAGGTATTAAGGAACTGAGAATGCCCTCCTACCTCTCCACGCTAATGTATCGAGGCACTGAGGATGCCCTCCTACCCCTCTACCCCAAAGTATTGAGAAACTGAGGGTGCCCTCCTACCCCAAAGTATTGAGGCACTGAGGATGCCCTTCTAACTCTCCACTCCAAGGTATTAAGGAACTGAGGATGTCCTCCTACCTCTCCACGCTAAGGTATCAAGGCACTGAGGATGCCCTCCTACCCCTCTACCCCAAAGAACTTAGAAACTGAGGGTGCCCTCCTACCCCAAAGTATTGAGAAACTGAGGATGCCCTCCTAACTCTCCATTCCAAGGTATTAAGGAACTGAGAATGTCCTCCTACCTCTCCACGTTAAAGTATCGAGGCACTGAGGATGCCCTCCTACCCCAAAGTATTGAGGCACTGAGGATGCCCTCCTAACTGTCCACTCCAAGGTATTAAGGAACTGAGAATGCCCTCCTACCTCTCCACGTTAAAGTATCGAGGCACTGAGGATGCCCTCCTTCCCCAAAGTATTGAGGCACTGAGGATGCCCTCCTAACTCTCCACTCCAAGGTATTAGGGAACTAAAGATGCCCTCCTACCTCTCCACGCTAATGTATCGAGGCACTGAGGATGCCCTCCTACCACTCTACCCCAAAGTATTGAGAAACTGAGGGTGCCCTCCTACCCCAAAGTATTGAGGCACTGAGGATGCCCTTCTAACTCTCTACTCCAAGGTATTAAGGAACTGAGGATGCCCTCCTACCTCTCCACGTTAAAGTATCGAGGCACTGAGAATGCCCTCCTAACTCTCCACTCCAAGGTATTAAGGAACTGAGGATGTCCTCCTACCTCTCCACGCTAAGGTATCAAGGCACTGAGGATGCCCTCCTACCCCTCTATCCCAAAGAATTTAGAAACTGAGGGTGTCCTCCTACCCCAAAGTATTGAGGCACTGAGGATGCCCTCCTAACTCTCTACTCCAAGGTATTAAGGAACTGAGAATGCCCAGCTACCTCTCCACGTTAAAGTATCGAGGCACTGAGGATGCCCTCCTACCCCAAAGTATTGAGGCACTGAGGATGCCCTCCTAACTCTCCACTCCAAGGTATTAAGGAACTAAAGATGCCCTCCTACCTCTCCACGCTAATGTATCGAGGCACTGAGGATGCCCTCCTACCCCTCTACCCCAAAGTATTGAGAAACTGAGGGTGCCCTCCTACCCCAAAGTATTGAGGCACTGAGGATGCCCTTCTAACTCTCTACTCCAAGGTATTAAGGAACTGAGGATGCCCTCCTACCTCTCCACGTTAAAGTATCGAGGCACTGAGAATGCCCTCCTAACTCTCCACTCCAAGGTATTAAGGAACTGAGGATGTCCTCCTACCTCTCCACGCTAAGGTATCAAGGCACTGAGGATGCCCTCCTACCCCTCTATCCCAAAGAATTTAGAAACTGAGGGTGCCCTCCTACCCCAAAGTATTGAGGCACTGAGGATGCCCTCCTAACTCTCCACTCCAAGGTATTAAGGAACTGAGAATGCCCTCCTACCTCTCCACGTTAAAGTATCGAGGCACTGAGGATGCCCTCCTACCCCAAAGTATTGAGGCACTGAGGATGCCCTCCTAACTCTCCACTCCAAGGTATTAAGGAACTGAGAATGCCCTCCTACCTCTCCACGTTAAAGTATCGAGGCACGGGCGCATGCGCGACTCTGAGCGTGATGGACGTCTGAGACTTTAGCTCCGTTCAGTCCGGGAAGATAACGGCTTCAGCAGGGCCAATACCAGCTTTATTTTCAGCGATCTTATCACCCCTCGAGCCCCCTATGCTTGGTGCATGCCTGGGAGAAAGAAAAAACCCAGAGGATCGGCGCAACACACCCTAACCCACTATCTCCTCCGCGCCCGTGATCTTGGCGGCATGTCTCAAAATGGCGCTGCCGGGAGAAGCAAACCTCCATCTCCGACCACATCACCAGGATATCCCACAGTCCAGACGCCTCCCCTGGAACCTAGCCGTGAGTACACAGCCTCTCTTACCAAGTTAGATCTAGAAAGCAGTCTGGAGGCCATGTACGCTAGGCTAGCCACAAAGTTCCAGACTGAGCTGCATAAAACTTCTCACACACTCTCCCAGGAGATCGCAGCCTTGGGCTCCAGGACAGAGAGACTGGAAACTAAACACGATGAGCTGGCACTTGCATACAGTGACTTATCCAGAGAACATGACTCCCTAGCCACGGCCTTTTCCCAAATGCAATCCCAAATCGAGGACCTCGATAACCGCAACAGACGTAACAATCTGCGGATAAGAGGTATACCGGAATCTGTTACGGATCTCATCCCCACAATAATTCGCCTATTCAAATCTCTGCTCCCTGACACCGATGCCGGAGCGTTTACCTGCGATCGTATCCACAGAGCCCTCAGACCTAAACCTCCAGACGACAAGCCCCCCAGGGATATAGTTCTTTGTATGAAGGACTTTTTAATTAAAGAGGAGATCCTCAGAGCTGCTCGCAACCAACAACGCATCACTCTGGACGATCGTACCATCCAAATTTACCCTGATATTTCTCCCGCCACCTTGGACAGGAGACGTGGCCTCAAAGAAATCACATCTGCTCTTCAAGCTGCACGCATTCGCTACAGGTGGGGCTTCCCTTTCAAGCTAATAATTCCCCACAATGGCACCACTTACTTAGCCACATCACTCCTGGAAGGCCAAGAGATCCTGGTCAAATTGGGCCTTTTGGAACCAGAAGTCATCCGTCGGCCCCCCTCTACGCCTAGACCTTCACCCATCTGGCAGACCCCCCCAACTAGGAGAGACAGACGGAGGATCAGATACGACATCGGAGATAGGTTGGAAGATCCCTTTCCTTGATCATCTCAGCGCGTCAGACAACTACAAGATACCCCAGCAACTTGCACCACATACCGGATTACAGTGACCCGGACGTCGGTCCCTTGGAGCTGCAACATGCACACCCCACCCAGCAGAAGCTTGCAGTCTCTGACCCTTTTTTATTTTTTGGTCTGAGTCATTACTGCAGGCCTGTTCTCTTTTTGTTTTTTTTTCTTATATTTGTTTTTGGGTTTATACCCAAATGATCCACAAAGTTCATGACATTTTTCATGCTGGGTTCGAGACCTCGTAGTCTCGGGAGTAGGTATTTTTCTTATCAGGTTTTCTACAATTACCTGATCCAGTTTCTAGTTATGATGTTTTTTGTGTTACTATCAGTCCTATGTTTTTTTTTCTTATCTTTCTCTCCTTTTAGTTTTTTGGCTCTCTTTTTTACCCATAGGTTTTGGACTTCCGGTAGTCTATGTGTACATCGACTCTTTATTGCATTATTGTCTTGCAGGGTACATGCTTCATTAAGCCTTTATGGCTTGCATATTTGTATGTCATACTTCACTGCCCTCCTGTGCATGAGTGTGTCGGCTCTCAGCTTGACCCTTGAAATGATAGATACTGGTCATAAAACACATTTGGCTCCTATCTATCTTCAGATTATAGCGAATAAAAAACATCTACCATGGTAATTACATGTGTATCACACAATGTTAAGGGGTTTAACTCCCCACCTAAAAGGAAGAAGGCTTTTGCCTTCTATAAACAACTGGGTGCACAAATTCTCCTATTACAGGAGACACATTTTGCACACTCCTCACACCCCAAATTCCTCCACAGAAGCTTTCCTCAGACTTTCTGCTCTTTACATCAGACTAAAAGTAGGGGAGCCGCCATACTCTTGCACAGATCTTTCCCAATGGAAGTCAAACAGGTCTTTAAAGACAAAGACAGCAGATATGTCATAATCAAAGGCCAGATCCACAACAGAGAACTCACTATTGCCAGTATTTATGCTCCAAATGACTCCCCCGCCTCTTTTTTTCACTCATTCTTTGACCGCCTCTTGCACTTCCATTCGCCACACATGATTATTGGAGGGGACTTCAATATGGTTGCCAACCCCAACTTGGATAGATCTAACATGACCCCATCAACCAAATCATTTCCCCGCTCTCTCTCCAGTGGCTTACTAGAACATCAGCTGGTAGACTCCTGGAGAGCCCTCAATATTGGTTCTAGAGAATACACATTCTACTCCTATCCTCATAAAAGTTATGCAAGATTAGATTATATTTACACTACCCCAATAATTCTCGCCAACACCACAGATGCCAGCATCCACCCCTGTTCCTGGTCTGACCACCATGCCACTGCCTTCACCACTACTTATATTAGGCTTGCACCTACCTCTTACTCTTGGCGTCTAAATGAAGCCCTCCTCTCAGACGCAGTGGTGGAGGCAGAAATCGCACGAGCCATTGAAGAATATTTTAATTTCAATGCCATCCCAGAAACCCCCCCTGCTGTGGTCTGGTCAGCGCATAAAGCAGTCCTTAGGGGCAAATTAATTAGTCTTGCCTCAGCCCAGAACAAAATAGACAAACAAAACATCTTAACCCTCACTAAAGACCTAGATGATCTATATAAAAATACCAATCTCTTACACCTAGACTCCACCAGACAGTTGATTGATCAAAAGAGATTAGAGTTGGATGACATCCTGTCGAAGAGGGTAGAAAAATCTCTACGATGGTCTAAAGCCAAATTCCTCCTTCATGAGAGCTCTGCCTCAACCCTCTTCGCCAGAAAGTTAAATCACTCATCTCGCCCACCCCACATTTATAGATTAGCGACCCCCTCAGGACATCTCACTTCCCATCCCCTAGAGGTTCTTCAAATCTTTGAACAATTTTACTCCTCTCTGCTTGCCCCCTCTCAATTAAAACCCTCACCAGATGATGAGGCTTGGTTTCAGAACATTCCTCTACCACATCTTACCCCTACACAACTTGATAAACTGAACGCCCCCATCACCTCTGCAGAGGTTTTGAATGTAATCAAATCCTTAAAATCAACCTCAGCCCCAGGCCCAGATGGATTTTCCTCCATATACTATAAAAAATTTTCTTCCCTCCTCACCACCAGATTGACCCATTTATTTAATTGTATCCTACAAGGGGGTAGTTTCCCTGAAGAGATGTTACTAGCCAATATGTCCCTAATACCGAAACCCCACAAAAACCACACCCTACCACAAAACTACCGACCTATCTCGGTCATTAACAATGATTTAAAAATATTTAGCAGAATCATGGCAGACAGACTAGCAGGTATTATCCCCTATTTGATTTCCCCTTTTCAATCGGGTTTTATACCCCACAGGCTTATCACCGATAATATCCGACTAGCGACTAATATTATACAAGATGCCAACCTTTTTTCACGTAAACTCCTCATGCTTAGCCTGGACATACAGAAAGCTTTTGATAGCGTCTCATGGACATACATCACCACACTCTTGCAGAGGATGGGTTTCCAGGGAGCATTCCTTCAAGCTTTCTTGGCCCTTTACCATAGCCCGAAAACCCGAATCAGGCTCCCTGGCTGTAACTCTGGGTTTTTTAACCTAGGCAAGGGTACGAGACAAGGTTGCCCGTTGTCACCTTTAATTTTTGCGTTAGCCCTTGAGCCATTAGCCATAGCTATACTCCAAGACCCTGATATTTCGGGTTATGTTAAAGGCCATTCCACATACAAATTTGGAATGTATGCCGATGACGTTCTAATGTTTCTCACTAACCCCCTGATCTCTCTACCAAACTTATTTCAAACTCTGGCTAGGTTTGCAGAGATCTCAGGTCTATCTATCAACATGGCTAAATCAAGCGCCCTCCCTATCGGCTACTCTCCTGGAGAACTGCGACATCTTCAGTCAGTCTATCCTTTCATTTGGGCAGATTCCCACCTTCAATATCTGGGAATCAACCTGACTAAGGATTACCGCAGACTCTTTGAAGTAAATTTCCCACCTATGGTTTCCAAAATAAAAGGTATCCTTAAACTATGGTCACATCTCCACATTTCATTTCTGGGCAGAATCACTGCTCTTAAGATGACTATTCTTCCCAAACTCCTTTACCTTTTTAGGTCCCTGCCTCTTAAAATTTCTAAAACATACCTCCACACTATTCAGGTGTTATTTAATAGATTTATATGGAAAAATAAACCCCCACGCTTTGCCAAAGAAGTTCTTTACCGTTCCTCCAAAAATGGTGGTCTAGGGGTTCCTCAAATATGGCTTTACTACCTAGCCAGTAGATATACCCAACAAGCGCAATGGAATATTCAGAACTCCAGAGTCCCTTGGGTACAATTTGAGAGCGAATCCATTGCTCCTCTATATCTCCCGGGCCTTATGTGGTCCAACAACCAAAACAGACCAGAAGTAGGCACTAAAAATCTGATCACACAAGACAGTCTCCAACTTTGGGACACATATAAAAGAACATACAACCTCATTTCAGCTGTCCCTCCAGGTGCCTCATTCCTAGGCGATTCTAGATTCCCACTGGCCTATGACAGACCCTCCTCCTTTCAACTCTGGATTGACCTAAAACTAATTACGTTAGATAAATTTTTTATAAACACAAACTTTATCTCTTTTTCTCAGCTACAATCCACATACCAGATTCCAAACACTGAATTCTATCAATTCTTACAAATACGTCATTTCTTCCAAAAACACTACACTGGACCTATGGCGACTTCCACCACTCTATATGAAGACATATGTCACAACTCACCCCGCCAAAAAGGTCTGATCTCACTAGTCTATATCACTCTGGAAGCTAACTCAGAAGGAACAACCCTTAAATATAGAGCTCAATGGGAATCAGAACTGGATTCCGAGGTAGATGACATTGATTGGGTGAAGGGTTGGCAGAACCTACGTAAATGCACTAAATCCATCATGGTTCGCGAAACTGCTATTAAATTAATAACACGCTGGTACTACACCCCAATGCGAATCCATAAGATCTACCCACAATCATCCCCCCTCTGTTTTAGGGATGTATGCAACAAGGCTCATTTCTTCATATATTTTGGGATTGCGAGAAACTACGTCCAACCTGGAATGAGATCCTTAAAGTCATTAATAAATTAGCAGGCAAACCTCTTAATATATCATACCAACACTGCTTATTATTTCAATCCCCTTCAGACACCCCAAAACCTTTAGTTAAACTGATCCACTCTATCTGTATAGCTTTTCACTGGATGGTTGCTTTACATTGGAAATCGGCTTCATACTCTCAAGTTATCGCAAGAATAGACAAACCTATGGTTTTCTTTTCTTTTCATTTCGATTTTGTAAGTTTTAATTTTCTGTTCCTTTGATTTAATTCTTAGATATATCTCTTCTATTTAGCTAAATCTCAGACTTTCAGAATAGCTCAATAGCTTTAACGGTTGTGTATAACTCAACAGTTTATATATGTACTATGTCTTTACATATATTTTGTATCCTTACACCCCTGTATTCATTCTACTGATGGTCTTGGATTTGTAACCCTCTCTCTGTTACTCTTTAAAATAAAATAAAAAACTTTTGAAAACAAAAAAAAAGTATCGAGGCACTGAGGATGCCCTCCTACCCCAAAGTATTGAGGCACTGAGGATGCCCTCCTAACTCTCCACTCCAAGGTATTAAGGAACTAAAGATGCCCTCCTACCTCTCCACGCTAATGTATCGAGGCACTGAGGATGCCCTCCTACCCCTCTACCCCAAAGTATTGAGAAACTGAGGGTGCCCTCCTACCCCAAAGTATTGAGGCACTGAGGATGCCCTTCTAACTCTCTACTCCAAGGTATTAAGTAACTGAGGATGCCCTCCTACCTCTCCACGTTAAAGTATCGAGGCACTGAGAATGCCCTCCTAACTCTCCACTCCAAGGTATTAAGGAACTGAGGATGTCCTCCTACCTCTCCACGCTAAGGTATCAAGGCACTGAGGATGCCCTCCTACCCCTCTACCCCAAAGAATTTAGAAACTGAGGGTGCCCTCCTACCCCAAAGTACTGAGGCACTGAGGATGCCCTCCTAACTCTCCACTCCAAGGTATTAAGGAACTGAGAATGCCCTCCTACCTCTCCACGTTAAAGTATCGAGGCACTGAGGATGCCCTCCTACCCCAAAGTATTGAGGCACTGAGGATGCCCTCCTAACTCTCCACTCCAAGGTATTAAGGAACTAAAGATGCCCTCCTACCTCTCCACGCTAATGTATCGAGGCACTGAGGATGCCCTCCTAACTCTCCACTCCAAGGTATTAAGGAACTGAGAATGCCCTCCTACCTCTCCACGTTAAAGTATCAAGGCACTGAGGATGCCCTCCTACCCCAAAGTATTGAGGCACTGAGGATGCCCTCCTAACTCTCCACTCCAAGGTATTAAGGAACTGAGAATGCCCTCCTACCTCTCCACGTTAAAGTATCGAGGCACTGAGGATGCCCTCCTACCCCAAAGTATTTAGGCACTGAAGATGCCCTCCTAACTCTCCACTCCAAGGTATTAAGGAACTGAGAATGCCCTCCTACCTCTCCACGTTAAAGTATCGAGGCACTGAGGATGCCCTCCTACCCCAAAGTATTGAGGCACTGAGGATGCCCTCCTAACTTTCCACTCCAAGGTATTAAGGAACTAAAGATGCCCTCCTACCTCTCCACGCTAATGTATCGAGGCACTGAGGATGCCCTCCTACCCCTCTACCCCAAAGTATTGAGAAACTGAGGGTGCCCTCCTACCCCAAAGTATTGAGGCACTGAGGATGCCCTTCTAACTCTCTACTCCAAGGTATTAAGGAACTGAGGATGCCCTCCTACCTCTCCATGTTAAAGTATCGAGGCACTGAGAATGCCCTCCTAACTCTCCACTCCAAGGTATTAAGGAACTGAGGATGTCCTCCTACCTCTCCACGCTAAGGTATCAAGGCACTGAGGATGCCCTCCTACCCCTCTACCCCAAAGTATTGAGAAACTTAGGGTGCCCTCCTACCCCAAAGTATTGAGGCACTGAGGATGCCCTCCTAACTCTCCACTCCAAGGTATTAAGGAACTGAGAATGTCCTCCTACCTCTCCACGCTAAGGTATCAAGGCACTGAGGATGCCCTCCTACCCCTCTACCCCAAAGAATTTAGAAACTGAGGGTGCCCTCCTACCCCAAAGTATTGAGGCACTGAGGATGCCCTCCTAACTCTCCACTCCAAGGTATTAAGGAACTGAGAATGCCCTCCTACCTCTCCACGTTAAATTATCAAGGCACTGAGGATGCCCTCCTACCCTAAAGTATTGAGGCACTGAGGATGCCCTCCTAACTCTCCACTCCAAGGTATTAAGGAACTAAAGATGCCCTCCTACCTCTCCACGCTAATGTATCGAGGCACTGAGGATGCCCTCCTACCCCTCTACCCCAAAGTATTGAGAAACTGAGGGTGCCCTCCTACCCCAAAGTATTGAGGCACTGAGGATGCCCTTCTAACTCTCTACTCCAAGGTATTAAGGAACTGAGGATGCCCTCCTACCTCTCCACGTTAAAGTATCGAGGCACTGAGAATGCCCTCCTAACTCTCCACTCCAAGGTATTAAGGAACTGAGGATGTCCTCCTACCTCTCCACGCTAAGGTATCAAGGCACTGAGGATGCCCTCCTACCCCTCTACCCCAAAGAATTTAGAAACTGAGGGTGCCCTCCTACCACAAAGTATTGAGGCACTGAGGATGCCCTCCTAACTCTCCACTCCAAGGTATTAAGGAACTGAGAATGCCCTCCTACCTCTCCACGTTAAAGTATCGAGGCACTGAGGATGCCCTGCTACCCCAAAGTATTGAGGCACTGAGGATGCCCTCCTAACTCTCCACTCCAAGGTATTAAGGAACTGAGAATGCCCTCCTACCTCTCCACGTTAAAGTATCGAGGCACTGAGGATGCCCTCCTACCCCAAAGTATTGAGGCACTGAGGATGCCCTTCTAACTCTCCACTCCAAGGTATTAAGGAACTGAGGATGTCCTCCTACCTCTCCACGCTAAGGTATCAAGGCACTGAGGATGCCCTCCTACCCCTCTACCCCAAAGAATTTAGAAACTGAGGGTGCCCTCCTACCCCAAAGTATTGAGGCACTGAGGATGCCCTCCTAACTCTCCACTCCAAGGTATTAAGGAACTGAGAATGCCCTCCTACCTCTCCACGTTAAAGTATCGAGGCACTGAGGATGCCCTCCTACCCCAAAGTATTGAGGCACTGAGGATGCCCTCCTACCCCAAAGTATTGAGGCACTGAGGATGCCCTCCTAACTCTCCACTCCAAGGTATTAAGGAACTAAAGATGCTCTCCTACCTCTCCACGCTAATGTATCGGGGCACTGAGGATGCCCTCCTACCCCTCTACCCCAAAGTATTGAGAAACTGAGGGTGCCCTCCTACCCCAAAGTATTGAGGCACTGAGGATGCCCTTCTAACTCTCTACTCCAAGGTATTAAGGAACTGAGGATGCCCTCCTACCTCTCCACGTTAAAGTATCGAGGCACTGAGAATGCCCTCCTAACTCTCCACTCCAAGGTATTAAGGAACTGAGGATGTCCTCCTACCTCTCCACGCTAAGGTATCAAGGCACTGAGGATGCCCTCCTACCCCTCTACCCCAAAGAATTTAGAAACTGAGGGTGCCCTCCTACCCCAAAGTATTGAGGCACTGAGAATGCCCTCCTAACTCTCCACTCCAAGGTATTAAGGAACTGAGAATGCCCTCCTACCTCTCCACGTTAAAGTATCGAGGCACTGAGGATGCCCTCCTACCCCAAAGTATTGAGGCACTGAGGATGCCCTCCTAACTCTCCACTCCAAGGTATTAAGGAACTAAAGATGCCCTCCTACCTCTCCACGCTAATGTATCGAGGCACTGAGGATGCCCTCCTACCCCTCTACCCCAAAGTATTGAGAAACTGAGGGTGCCCTCCTACCCCAAAGTATTGAGGCACTGAGGATGCCCTTCTAACTCTCTACTCCAAGGTATTAAGGAACTGAGGATGCCCTCCTACCTCTCCATGTTAAAGTATCGAGGCACTGAGAATGCCCTCCTAACTCTCCACTCCAAGGTATTAAGGAACTGAGGATGTCCTCCTACCTCTCCACGCTAAGGTATCAAGGCACTGAGGATGCCCTCCTACCCCTCTACCCCAAAGTATTGAGAAACTGAGGGTGCCCTCCTACCCCAAAGTATTGAGGCACTGAGGATGCCCTCCTAACTCTCCACTCCAAGGTATTAAGGAACTGAGAATGTCCTCCTACCTCTCCACGCTAAGGTATCAAGGCACTGAGGATGCCCTCCTACCCCTCTACCCCAAAGAATTTAGAAACTGAGGGTGCCCTCCTACCCCAAAGTATTGAGGCACTGAGGATGCCCTCCTAACTCTCCACTCCAAGGTATTAAGGAACTGAGAATGCCCTCCTACCTCTCCACGTTAAAGTATCGAGGCACTGAGGATGCCCTCCTACCCCAAAGTATTGAGGCACTGAGGATGCCCTCCTAACTCTCCACTCCAAGGTATTAAGGAACTGAGAATGCCCTCCTACCTCTCCACGTTAAAGTATCGAGGCACTGAGGGTGCCCTCCTACCCCAAAGTATTGAGGCACTGAGGATGCCCTTCTAACTCTCTACTCCAAGGTATTAAGGAACTGAGGATGCCCTCCTACCTCTCCACGTTAAAGTATCGAGGCACTGAGAATGCCCTCCTAACTCTCCACTCCAAGGTAATAAGGAACTGAGGATGTCCTCCTACCTCTCCACGCTAAGGTATCAAGGCACTGAGGATGCCCTCCTACCCCTCTACCCCAAAGAATTTAGAAACTGAGGGTGCCCTCCTACCCCAAAGTATTGAGGCACTGAGGATGCCCTCCTAACTCTCCACTCCAAGGTATTAAGGAACTGAGAATGCCCTCCTACCTCTCCACGTTAAAGTATCGAGGCACTGAGGATGCCCTCCTACCCCAAAGTATTGAGGCACTGAGGATGCCCTCCTAACTCTCCACTCCAAGGTATTAAGGAACTGAGAATGCCCTCCTACCTCTCCACGTTAAAGTATCGAGGCACTGAGGATGCCCTCCTACCCCAAAGTATTGAGGCACTGAGGATGCCCTCCTAACTCTCCACTCCAAGGTATTAAGGAACTAAAGATGCCCTCCTACCTCTCCACGCTAATGTATCGAGGCACTGAGGATGCCCTCCTACCCCTCTACCCCAAAGTATTGAGAAACTGAGGGTTCCCTCCTACCCCAAAGTATTGAGGCACTGAGGATGCCCTTCTAACTCTCTACTCCAAGGTATTAAGGAACTGAGGATGCCCTCCTACCTCTCCTCGTTAAAGTATCGAGGCACTGAGAATGCCCTCCTAACTCTCCACTCCAAGGTATTAAGGAACTGAGGATGTCCTCCTACCTCTCCACGCTAAGGTATCAAGGCACTGAGGATGCCCTCCTACCCCTCTACCCCAAAGAATTTAGAAACTGAGGATGCCCTCCTACCCCAAAGTATTGAGGCACTGAGGATGCCCTCCTAACTCTCCACTCCAAGGTATTAAGGAACTGAGAATGCCCTCCTACCTCTCCACGCTAATGTATCGAGGCACTGAGGATGCCCTCCTACCCCTCTACCCCAAAGTATTGAGAAACTGAGGGTGCCCTCCTACCCCAAAGTATTGAGGCACTGAGGATGCCCTTCTAACTCTCCACTCCAAGGTATTAAGGAACTGAGGATGTCCTCCTACCTCTCCACGCTAAGGTATCAAGGCACTGAGGATGCCCTCCTACCCCTCTACCCCAAAGAACTTAGAAACTGAGGGTGCCCTCCTACCCTAAAGTATTGAGGCACTGAGGATGCCCTCCTAACTCTCCATTCCAAGGTATTAAGGAACTGAGAATGTCCTCCTACCTCTCCACGTTAAAGTATTAAGGCACTGAGGATGCCCTCCTACCCCAAAGTATTGAGGCACTGAGGATGCCCTCCTAACTCTCCACTCCAAGGTATTAAGGAACTGAGAATGCCCTCCTACCTCTCCACGTTAAAGTATCGAGGCACTGAGGATGCCCTCCTTCCCCAAAGTATTGAGGCACTGAGGATGCCCTCCTAACTCTCCACTCCAAGGTATTAGGGAACTAAAGATGCCCTCCTACCTCTCCACGCTAATGTATCGAGGCACTGAGGATGCCCTCCTACCACTCTACCCCAAAGTATTGAGAAACTGAGGGTGCCCTCCTACCCCAAAGTATTGAGGCACTGAGGATGCCCTTCTAACTCTCTACTCCAAGGTATTAAGGAACTGAGAATGCCCTCCTACCTCTCCACGTTAAAGTATCGAGGCACTGAGGATGCCCTCCTACCCCAAAGTATTGAGGCACTGAGGATGCCCTCCTAACTCTCCACTCCAAGGTATTAAGGAACTGAGAATGCCCTCCTACCTCTCCACGTTAAAGTATCGAGGCACTGAGGATGCCCTCCTACCCCAAAGTATTGAGGCACTGAGGATGCCCTCCTAACTCTCCACTCCAAGGTATTAAGGAACTAAAGATGCCCTCCTACCTCTCCACGCTAATGTATCGAGGCACTGAGGATGCCCTCCTACCCCTCTACCCCAAAGTATTGAGAAACTGAGGGTTCCCTCCTACCCCAAAGTATTGAGGCACTGAGGATGCCCTTCTAACTCTCTACTCCAAGGTATTAAGGAACTGAGGATGCCCTCCTACCTCTCCTCGTTAAAGTATCGAGGCACTGAGAATGCCCTCCTAACTCTCCACTCCAAGGTATTAAGGAACTGAGGATGTCCTCCTACCTCTCCACGCTAAGGTATCAAGGCACTGAGGATGCCCTCCTACCCCTCTACCCCAAAGAATTTAGAAACTGAGGATGCCCTCCTACCCCAAAGTATTGAGGCACTGAGGATGCCCTCCTAACTCTCCACTCCAAGGTATTAAGGAACTGAGAATGCCCTCCTACCTCTCCACGCTAATGTATCGAGGCACTGAGGATGCCCTCCTACCCCTCTACCCCAAAGTATTGAGAAACTGAGGGTGCCCTCCTACCCCAAAGTATTGAGGCACTGAGGATGCCCTTCTAACTCTCCACTCCAAGGTATTAAGGAACTGAGGATGTCCTCCTACCTCTCCACGCTAAGGTATCAAGGCACTGAGGATGCCCTCCTACCCCTCTACCCCAAAGAACTTAGAAACTGAGGGTGCCCTCCTACCCCAAAGTATTGAGGCACTGAGGATGCCCTCCTAACTCTCCATTCCAAGGTATTAAGGAACTGAGAATGTCCTCCTACCTCTCCACGTTAAAGTATTAAGGCACTGAGGATGCCCTCCTACCCCAAAGTATTGAGGCACTGAGGATGCCCTCCTAACTCTCCACTCCAAGGTATTAAGGAACTGAGAATGCCCTCCTACCTCTCCACGTTAAAGTATCGAGGCACTGAGGATGCCCTCCTTCCCCAAAGTATTGAGGCACTGAGGATGCCCTCCTAACTCTCCACTCCAAGGTATTAGGGAACTAAAGATGCCCTCCTACCTCTCCACGCTAATGTATCGAGGCACTGAGGATGCCCTCCTACCACTCTACCCCAAAGTATTGAGAAACTGAGGGTGCCCTCCTACCCCAAAGTATTGAGGCACTGAGGATGCCCTTCTAACTCTCTACTCCAAGGTATTAAGGAACTGAGGATGCCCTCCTACCTCTCCACGTTAAAGTATCGAGGCACTGAGAATGCCCTCCTAACTCTCCACTCCAAGGTATTAAGGAACTGAGGATGTCCTCCTACCTCTCCACGCTAAGGTATCAAGGCACTGAGGATGCCCTCCTACCCCTCTATCCCAAAGAATTTAGAAACTGAGGGTGTCCTCCTACCCTAAAGTATTGAGGCACTGAGGATGCCCTCCTAACTCTCTACTCCAAGGTATTAAGGAACTGAGAATGCCCAGCTACCTCTCCACGTTAAAGTATCGAGGCACTGAGGATGCCCTCCTACCCCAAAGTATTGAGGCACTGAGGATGCCCTCCTAACTATCCACTCCAAGGTATTAAGGAACTAAAGATGCCCTCCTACCTCTCCACGCTAATGTATCGAGGCACTGAGGATGCCCTCCTACCCCTCTACCCCAAAGTATTGAGAAACTGAGGGTGCCCTCCTACCCCAAAGTATTGAGGCACTGAGGATGCCCTTCTAACTCTCTACTCCAAGGTATTAAGGAACTGAGGATGCCCTCCTACCTCTCCACGTTAAAGTATCGAGGCACTGAGAATGCCCTCCTAACTCTCCACTCCAAGGTATTAAGGAACTGAGGATGTCCTCCTACCTCTCCACGCTAAGGTATCAAGGCACTGAGGATGCCCTCCTACCCCTCTATCCCAAAGAATTTAGAAACTGAGGGTGCCCTCCTACCCCAAAGTATTGAGGCACTGAGGATGCCCTCCTAACTCTCCACTCCAAGGTATTAAGGAACTGAGAATGCCCTCCTACCTCTCCACGTTAAAGTATCGAGGCACTGAGGATGCCCTCCTACCCCAAAGTATTGAGGCACTGAGGATGCCCTCCTAACTCTCCACTCCAAGGTATTAAGGAACTGAGAATGCCCTCCTACCTCTCCACGTTAAAGTATCGAGGCACTGAGGATGCCCTCCTACCCCAAAGTATTGAGGCACTGAGGATGCCCTCCTAACTCTCCACTCCAAGGTATTAAGGAACTAAAGATGCCCTCCTACCTCTCCACGCTAATGTATCGAGGCACTGAGGATGCCCTCCTACCCCTCTACCCCAAAGTATTGAGAAACTGAGGGTGCCCTCCTACCCCAAAGTATTGAGGCACTGAGGATGCCCTTCTAACTCTCTACTCCAAGGTATTAAGGAACTGAGGATGCCCTCCTACCTCTCCACGTTAAAGTATCGAGGCACTGAGAATGCCCTCCTAACTCTCCACTCCAAGGTATTAAGGAACTGAGGATGTCCTCCTACCTCTCCACGCTAAGGTATCAAGGCACTGAGGATGCCCTCCTACCCCTCTACCCCAAAGAATTTAGAAACTGAGGGTGCCCTCCTACCCCAAAGTACTGAGGCACTGAGGATGCCCTCCTAACTCTACACTCCAAGGTATTAAGGAACTGAGAATGCCCTCCTACCTCTCCACGTTAAAGTATCGAGGCACTGAGGATGCCCTCCTACCCCAAAGTATTGAGGCACTGAGGATGCCCTCCTAACTCTCCACTCCAAGGTATTAAGGAACTAAAGATGCCCTCCTACCTCTCCACGCTAATGTATCGAGGCACTGAGGATGCCCTCCTAACTCTCCACTCCAAGGTATTAAGGAACTGAGAATGCCCTCCTACCTCTCCACGTTAAAGTATCAAGGCACTGAGGATGCCCTCCTACCCCAAAGTATTGAGGCACTGAGGATGCCCTCCTAACTCTCCACTCCAAGGTATTAAGGAACTGAGAATGCCCTCCTACCTCTCCACGTTAAAGTATCGAGGCACTGAGGATGCCCTCCTACCCCAAAGTATTTAGGCACTGAAGATGCCCTCCTAACTCTCCACTCCAAGGTATTAAGGAACTGAGAATGCCCTCCTACCTCTCCACGTTAAAGTATCGAGGCACTGAGGATGCCCTCCTACCCCAAAGTATTGAGGCACTGAGGATGCCCTCCTAACTCTCCACTCCAAGGTATTAAGGAACTAAAGATGCCCTCCTACCTCTCCACGCTAATGTATCGAGGCACTGAGGATGCCCTCCTACCCCTCTACCCCAAAGTATTGAGAAACTGAGGGTGCCCTCCTACCCCAAAGTATTGAGGCACTGAGGATGCCCTTCTAACTCTCTACTCCAAGGTATTAAGGAACTGAGGATGCCCTCCTACCTCTCCATGTTAAAGTATCGAGGCACTGAGAATGCCCTCCTAACTCTCCACTCCAAGGTATTAAGGAACTGAGGATGTCCTCCTACCTCTCCACGCTAAGGTATCAAGGCACTGAGGATGCCCTCCTACCCCTCTACCCCAAAGTATTGAGAAACTTAGGGTGCCCTCCTACCCCAAAGTATTGAGGCACTGAGGATGCCCTCCTAACTCTCCACTCCAAGGTATTAAGGAACTGAGAATGTCCTCCTACCTCTCCACGCTAAGGTATCAAGGCACTGAGGATGCCCTCCTACCCCTCTACCCCAAAGAATTTAGAAACTGAGGGTGCCCTCCTACCCCAAAGTATTGAGGCACTGAGGATGCCCTCCTAACTCTCCACTCCAAGGTATTAAGGAACTGAGAATGCCCTCCTACCTCTCCACGTTAAAGTATCGAGGCACTGAGGATGCCCTCCTACCCCAAAGTATTGAGGCACTGAGGATGCCCTCCTAACTCTCCACTCCAAGGTATTAAGGAACTGAGAATGCCCTCCTACCTCTCCACGTTAAAGTATCGAGGCACTGAGGATGCCCTCCTACCCCTCTACCCCAAAGTATTGAGAAACTGAGGGTGCCCTCCTACCCCAAAGTATTGAGGCACTGAGGATGCCCTTCTAACTCTCTACTCCAAGGTATTAAGGAACTGAGGATGTCCTCCTACCTCTCCACGCTAAGGTATCAAGGCACTGAGGATGCCCTCCTACCCCTCTACCCCAAAGAATTTAGAAACTGAGGGTGCCCTCCTACCCCAAAGTATTGAGGCACTGAGGTTGCCCTCCTAACTCTCCACTCCAAGGTATTAAGGAACTGAGAATGCCCTCCTACCTCTCCACGTTAAAGTATCGAGGCACTGAGGATGCCCTCCTACCCCAAAGTATTGAGGCACCGAGGATGCCCTCCTAACTCTCCACTCCAAGGTATTAAGGAACTAAAGATGCCCTCCTACCTCTCCACGCTAATGTATCGAGGCACTGAGGATGCCCTCCTACCCCTCTACCCCAAAGTATTGAGAAACTGAGGGTGCCCTCCTACCCCAAAGTATTGAGGCACTGAGGATGCCCTTCTAACTCTCTACTCCAAGGTATTAAGGAACTGAGGATGCCCTCCTACCTCTCCACGTTAAAGAATCGAGGCACTGAGAATGCCCTCCTAACTCTCCACTCCAAGGTATTAAGGAACTGAGGATGTCCTCCTACCTCTCCACGCTAAGGTATCAAGGCACTGAGGATGCCCTCCTACCCCTCTACCCCAAAGAATTTAGAAACTGAGGGTGCCCTCCTACCCTAAAGTATTGAGGCACTGAGGATGCCCTCCTAACTCTCTACTCCAAGGTATTAAGGAACTGAGAATGCCCTCCTACCTCTCCACGTTAAAGTATCGAGGCACTGAGGATGCCCTCCTACCCCAAAGTATTGAGGCACTGAGGATGCCCTCCTAACTCTCCACTCCAAGGCATTAAGGAACTAAAGATGCCCTCCTACCTCTCCATGCTAATGTATCGAGGCACTGAGGATGCCCTCCTACCCCTCTACCCCAAAGTATTGAGAAACTGAGGGTGCCCTCCTACCCCAAAGTATTGAGGCACTGAGGATGCCCTTCTAACTCTCCACTCCAAGGTATTAAGGAACTGAGGATGTCCTCCTACCTCTCCACGCTAAGGTATCAAGGCACTGAGGATGCCCTCCTACCCCTCTACCCCAAATAATTTAGAAACTGAGGGTGCCCTCCTACCCCAAAATATTGAGGCACTGAGGATGCCCTCCTAACTCTCCACTCCAAGGTATTAAGGAACTGAGAATGCCCTCCTACCTCTCCACGTTAAATTATCAAGGCACTGAGGATGCCCTCCTACCCTAAAGTATTGAGGCACTGAGGATGCCCTCCTAACTCTCCACTCCAAGGTATTAAGGAACTAAAGATGCCCTCCTACCTCTCCACGCTAATGTATCGAGGCACTGAGGATGCCCTCCTACCCCTCTACCCCAAAGTATTGAGAAACTGAGGGTGCCCTCCTACCCCAAAGTATTGAGGCACTGAGGATGCCCTTCTAACTCTCTACTCCAAGGTATTAAGGAACTGAGGATGCCCTCCTACCTCTCCACGTTAAAGTATCGAGGCACTGAGAATGCCCTCCTAACTCTCCACTCCAAGGTATTAAGGAACTGAGGATGTCCTCCTACCTCTCCACGCTAAGGTATCAAGGCACTGAGGATGCCCTCCTACCCCTCTACCCCAAAGAATTTAGAAACTGAGGGTGCCCTCCTACCACAAAGTATTGAGGCACTGAGGATGCCCTCCTAACTCTCCACTCCAAGGTATTAAGGAACTGAGAATGCCCTCCTACCTCTCCACGTTAAAGTATCGAGGCACTGAGGATGCCCTGCTACCCCAAAGTATTGAGGCACTGAGGATGCCCTCCTAACTCTCCACTCCAAGGTATTAAGGAACTGAGAATGCCCTCCTACCTCTCCACGTTAAAGTATCGAGGCACTGAGGATGCCCTCCTACCCCAAAGTATTGAGGCACTGAGGATGCCCTTCTAACTCTCCACTCCAAGGTATTAAGGAACTGAGGATGTCCTCCTACCTCTCCACGCTAAGGTATCAAGGCACTGAGGATGCCCTCCTACCCCTCTACCCCAAAGAATTTAGAAACTGAGGGTGCCCTCCTACCCCAAAGTATTGAGGCACTGAGGATGCCCTCCTAACTCTCCACTCCAAGGTATTAAGGAACTGAGAATGCCCTCCTACCTCTCCACGTTAAAGTATCGAGGCACTGAGGATGCCCTCCTACCCCAAAGTATTGAGGCACTGAGGATGCCCTCCTACCCCAAAGTATTGAGGCACTGAGGATGCCCTCCTAAATCTCCACTCCAAGGTATTAAGGAACTAAAGATGCTCTCCTACCTCTCCACGCTAATGTATCGAGGCACTGAGGATGCCCTCCTACCCCTCTACCCCAAAGTATTGAGAAACTGAGGGTGCCCTCCTACCCCAAAGTATTGAGGCACTGAGGATGCCCTTCTAACTCTCTACTCCAAGGTATTAAGGAACTGAGGATGCCCTCCTACCTCTCCACGTTAAAGTATCGAGGCACTGAGAATGCCCTCCTAACTCTCCACTCCAAGGTATTAAGGAACTGAGGATGTCCTCCTACCTCTCCACGCTAAGGTATCAAGGCACTGAGGATGCCCTCCTAATCCTCTACCCCAAAGAATTTAGAAACTGAGGGTGCCCTCCTACCCCAAAGTATTGAGGCACTGAGAATGCCCTCCTAACTCTCCACTCCAAGGTATTAAGGAACTGAGAATGCCCTCCTACCTCTCCACGTTAAAGTATCGAGGCACTGAGGATGCCCTCCTACTCCAAAGTATTGAGGCACTGAGGATGCCCTCCTAACTCTCCACTCCAAGGTATTAAGGACCTAAAGATGCCCTCCTACCTCTCCATGCTAATGTATCGAGGCACTGAGGATGCCCTCCTACCCCTCTACCCCAAAGTATTGAGAAACTGAGGGTGCCCTCCTACCCCAAAGTATTGAGGCACTGAGGATGCCCTTCTAACTCTCCACTCCAAGGTATTAAGGAACTGAGGATGTCCTCCTACCTCTCCACGCTAAGGTATCAAGGCACTGAGGATGCCCTCCTACCCCTCTTCCCCAAAGAATTTAGAAACTGAGGGTGCCCTCCTACCCCAAAGTATTGAGGCACTGAGGATGCCCTCCTAACTCTCCACTCCAAGGTATTAAGGAACTGAGAATGCCCTCCTACCTCTCCACGTTAAAGTATCGAGGCACTGAGGATGCCCTCCTACCCCAAAGTATTGAGGCACTGAGGATGCCCTCCTAACTTTCCACTCCAAGGTATTAAGGAACTAAAGATGCCCTCATACCTCTCCACGCTAATGTATCGAGGCACTGAGGATGCCCTCCTACCCCTCTACCCCAAAGTATTGAGAAACTGAGGGTGCCCTCCTACCCCAAAGTATTGAGGCACTGAGGATGCCCTTTTAACTCTCTACTCCAAGGTATTAAGGAACTGAGGATGCCCTCCTACCTCTCCACGTTAAAGTATCGAGGCACTGAGAATGCCCTCCTAACTCTCCACTCCAAGGTATTAAGGAACTGAGGATGTCCTCCTACCTCTCCACGCTAAGGTATCAAGGCACTGAGGATGCCCTCCTACCCCTCTACCCCAAAGAATTTAGAAACTGAGGGTGCCCTCCTACCCCAAAGTATTGAGGCACTGAGGATGCCCTCCTAACTCTCCACTCCAAGGTATTAAGGAACTGAGAATGCCCTCCTACCTCTCCACGTTAAAGTATCGAGGCACTGAGGATGCCCTCCTACCCCAAAGTATTGAGGCACTGAGGATGCCCTCCTAACTCTCCACTCCAAGGCATTAAGGAACTAAAGATGCCCTCCTACCTCTCCACGCTAATGTATCGAGGCACTGAGGATGCCCTCCTACCTCTCTAGCCCAAAGTATTGAGAAACTGAGGGTGCCCTCCTACCCCAAAGTATTGAGGCACTGAGGATGCCCTTCTAACTCTCCACTCCAAGGTATTAAGGAACTGAGGATGTCCTCCTACCTCTCCACGCTAAGGTATCAAGGCACTGAGGATGCCCTCCTACCCCTCTACCCCAAAGAATTTAGAAACTGAGGGTGCCCTCCTACCCCAAAATATTGAGGCACTGAGGATGCCCTCCTAACTCTCCACTCCAAGGTATTAAGGAACTGAGAATGCCCTCCTACCTCTCCACGTTAAAGTATCAAGGCACTGAGGATGCCCTCCTACCCCAAAGTATTGAGGCACTGAGGATGCCCTCCTAACTCTCCACTCCAAGGTATTAAGGAACTGAGAATGCCCTCCTACCTCTCCACGTTAAAGTATCGAGGCACTGAGGATGCCCTCCTACCCCAAAGTATTGAGGCACTGAGGATGCCCTCCTAACTCTCCACTCCAAGGTATTAAGGAACTAAAGATGCCCTCCTACCTCTCCACGCTAATGTATCGAGGCACTGAGGATGCCCTCCTACCCCTCTACCCCAAAGTATTGAGAAACTGAGGGTGCCCTCCTACCCCAAAGTATTGAGACACTGAGGATGCCCTTCTAACTCTCTACTCCAAGGTATTAAAGAACTGAGGATGCCCTCCTACCTCTCCACGTTAAAGTATCGAGGCACTGAGAATGCCCTCCTAACTCTCCACTCCAAGGTATTAAGGAACTGAGGATGTCCTCCTACCTCTCCACGCTAAGGTATCAAGGCACTGAGGATGCCCTCCTACCCCTCTACCCCAAAGAATTTAGAAACTGAGGGTGCCCTCCTACCCCAAAGTATTGAGGAATTGAGGATGCCCTCCTAACTCTCCACTCCAAGGTATTAAGGAACTGAGAATGCCCTCCTACCTCTCCACGTTAAAGTATCGAGGCACTGAGGATGCCCTCCTACCCCAAAGTATTGAGGCACTGAGGATGCCCTCCTAACTCTCCACTCCAAGGTATTAAGGAACTAAAGATGCCCTCCTACCTCTCCACGCTAATGTATCGAGGCACTGAGGATGCCCTCCTACCCCTCTACCCCAAAGTATTGAGAAACTGAGGGTGCCCTCCTACCCCAAAGTATTGAGACACTGAGGATGCCCTTCTAACTCTCTACTCCAAGGTATTAAAGAACTGAGGATGCCCTCCTACCTCTCCACGTTAAAGTATCGAGGCACTGAGAATGCCCTCCTAACTCTCCACTCCAAGGTATTAAGGAACTGAGGATGTCCTCCTACCTCTCCACGCTAAGGTATCAAGGCACTGAGGATGCCCTCCTACCCCTCTACTCCAAAGAATTTAGAAACTGAGGGTGCCCTCCTACCCCAAAGTATTGAGGAATTGAGGATGCCCTCCTAACTCTCCACTCCAAGGTATTAAGGAACTGAGAATGCCCTCCTACCTCTCCACGTTAAAGTATCGAGGCACTGAGGATGCCCTCCTACCCCAAAGTATTGAGGCACTGAGGATGCCCTCCTAACTCTCCACTCCAAGGTATTAAGGAACTAAAGATGCCCTCCTACCTCTCCACGCTAATGTATCGAGGCACTGAGGATGCCCTCCTACCCCTCTACCCCAAAGTATTGAGAAACTGAGGGTGCCCTCCTACCCCAAAGTATTGAGGCACTGAGGATGCCCTTCTAACTCTCCACTCCAAGGTATTAAGGAACTGAGGATGTCCTCCTACCTCTCCACGCTAAGGTATCAAGGCACTGAGGATGCCCTCCTACCCCTCTACCCCAAATAATTTAGAAACTGAGGGTGCCCTCCTACCCCAAAATATTGAGGCACTGAGGATGCCCTCCTAACTCTCCACTCCAAGGTATTAAGGAACTGAGAATGCCCTCCTACCTCTCCACGTTAAAGTATCAAGGCACTGAGGATGCCCTCCTACCCCAAAGTATTGAGGCACTGAGGATGCCCTCCTAACTCTCCACTCCAAGGTATTAAGGAACTGAGAATGCCCTCCTACCTCTCCACGTTAAAGTATCGAGGCACTGAGGATGCCCTCCTACCCCAAAGTATTGAGGCACTGAGGATGCCCTCCTAACTCTCCACTCCAAGGTATTAAGGAACTAAAGATGCCCTCCTACCTCTCCACGCTAATGTATCGAGGCACTGAGGATGCCCTCCTACCCCTCTACCCCAAAGTATTGAGAAACTGAGGGTGCCCTCCTACCCCAAAGTATTGAGACACTGAGGATGCCCTTCTAACTCTCTACTCCAAGGTATTAAAGAACTGAGGTTGCCCTCCTACCTCTCCACGTTAAAGTATCGAGGCACTGAGAATGCCCTCCTAACTCTCCACTCCAAGGTATTAAGGAACTGAGGATGTCCTCCTACCTCTCCACGCTAAGGTATCAAGGCACTGAGGATGCCCTCCTACCCCTCTACCCCAAAGAATTTAGAAACTGAGGGTGCCCTCCTACCCCAAAGTATTGAGGAATTGAGGATGCCCTCCTAACTCTCCACTCCAAGGTATTAAGGAACTGAGAATGCCCTCCTACCTCTCCACGTTAAAGTATCGAGGCACTGAGGATGCCCTCCTACCCCAAAGTATTGAGGCACTGAGGATGCCCTCCTAACTCTCCACTCCAAGGTATTAAGGAACTAAAGATGCCCTCCTACCTCTCCACGCTAATGTATCGAGGCACTGAGGATGCCCTCCTACCCCTCTACCCCAAAGTATTGAGAAACTGAGGGTGCCCTCCTACCCCAAAGTATTGAGACACTGAGGATGCCCTTCTAACTCTCTACTCCAAGGTATTAAAGAACTGAGGATGCCCTCCTACCTCTCCACGTTAAAGTATCGAGGCACTGAGAATGCCCTCCTAACTCTCCACTCCAAGGTATTAAGGAACTGAGGATGTCCTCCTACCTCTCCACGCTAAGGTATCAAGGCACTGAGGATGCCCTCCTACCCCTCTACCCCAAAGAATTTAGAAACTGAGGGTGCCCTCCTACCCCAAAGTATTGAGGAATTGAGGATGCCCTCCTAACTCTCCACTCCAAGGTATTAAGGAACTGAGAATGCCCTCCTACCTCTCCACGTTAAAGTATCGAGGCACTGAGGATGCCCTCCTACCCCAAAGTATTGAGGCACTGAGGATGCCCTCCTAACTCTCCACTCCAAGGTATTAAGGAACTAAAGATGCCCTCCTACCTCTCCACGCTAATGTATCGAGGCACTGAGGATGCCCTCCTACCCCTCTACCCCAAAGTATTGAGAAACTGAGGGTGCCCTCCTACCCCAAAGTATTGAGGCACTGAGGATGCCCTTCTAACTCTCCACTCCAAGGTATTAAGGAACTGAGGATGTCCTCCTACCTCTCCACGCTAAGGTATCAAGGCACTGAGGATGCCCTCCTACCCCTCTACCCCAAATAATTTAGAAACTGAGGGTGCCCTCCTACCCCAAAATATTGAGGCACTGAGGATGCCCTCCTAACTCTCCACTCCAAGGTATTAAGGAACTGAGAATGCCCTCCTACCTCTCCACGTTAAAGTATCAAGGCACTGAGGATGCCCTCCTACCCCAAAGTATTGAGGCACTGAGGATGCCCTCCTAACTCTCCACTCCAAGGTATTAAGGAACTGAGAATGCCCTCCTACCTCTCCACGTTAAAGTATCGAGGCACTGAGGATGCCCTCCTACCCCAAAGTATTGAGGCACTGAGGATGCCCTCCTAACTCTCCACTCCAAGGTATTAAGGAACTAAAGATGCCCTCCTACCTCTCCACGCTAATGTATCAAGGCACTGAGGATGCCCTCCTACCCCTCTACCCCAAAGTATTGAGAAACTGAGGGTGCCCTCCTACCCCAAAGTATTGAGGCACTGAGGATGCCCTTCTAACTCTCCACTCCAAGGTATTAAGGAACTGAGGATGCCCTACTACCTCTCCACGTTAAAGTATCGAGGCACTGAGAATGCCCTCCTAACTCTCCACTCCAAGGTATTAAGGAACTGAGGATGTCCTCCTACCTCTCCACGCTAAGGTATCAAGGCACTGAGGATGCCCTCCTACCCCTCTACCCCAAACAATTTAGAAACTGAGGGTGCCCTCCTACCCCAAAGTATTGAGGCACTGAGGATGCCCTCCTAACTCTCCACTCCAAGGTATTAAGGAACTGAGGATGCCCTCCTACCTCTCCACGTTAAAGTATTGAGGCACTGAGGATGCCCTCCTAACTCTCCACTCCAAGGTATTAAGGAACTGAGGATGCCCTCCTACCTCTCCACGTTAAAGTATCGAGGCACTGAGGATGCCCTCCTACCCCAAAGTATTGAGGCACTGAGGATGCCCTCCTAACTCTCCACTCCAAGGTATTAAGGAACTAAAGATGCCCTCCTACCTCTCCACGCTAATGTATCGAGGCACTGAGGATGCCCTCCTACCCCTCTACCCCAAAGTATTGAGAAACTGAGGGTGCCCTCCTACCCCAAAGTATTGAGGCACTGAGGATGCCCTTCTAACTCTCTACTCCAAGGTATTAAGGAACTGAGGATGCCCTCCTACCTCTCCACGTTAAAGTATCGAGGCACTAAGAATGCCCTCCTAACTCTCCACTCCAAGGTATTAAGGAACTGAGGATGTCCTCCTACCTCTCCACGCTAAGGTATCAAGGCACTGAGGATGCCCTCCTACCCCTCTACCCCAAAGAATTTAGAAACTGAGGGTGCCCTCCTACCCCAAATTATTGAGGCACTGAGGATGCCCTCCTAACTCTCCACCCCAAGGTATTAAGGAACTGAGAATGCCCTCCTACCTCTCCACGTTAAAGTATCGAGGCACTGAGGATGCCCTCCTACCCCAAAGTATTGAGGCACTGAGGATGCCCTCCTAACTCTCCACTCCAAGGTATTAAGGAACTAAAGATGCCCTCCTACCTCTCCACGCTAATGTATCGAGGCACTGAAGATGCCCTCCTACCTCTCTACCCCAAAGTATTGAGAAACTGAGGGTGCCCTCCTACCCCAAAGTATTGAGGCACTGAGGATGCCCTTCTAACTCTCCACTCCAAGGTATTAAGGAACTGAGGATGTCCTCCTACCTCTCCACGCTAAGGTATCAAGGCACTGAGGATGCCCTCCTACCCCTCTACCCCAAAGAATTTAGAAACTGAGGGTGCCCTCCTACCCCAAATTATTGAGGCACTGAGGATGCCCTCCTAACTCTCCACTCCAAGGTATTAAGGAACTGAGAATGCCCTCCTACCTCTCCACGTTAAAGTATCGAGGCACTGAGGATGCCCTGCTACCCCAAAGTATTGAGGCACTGAGGATGCCCTCCTAACTCTCCACTCCAAGGTATTAAGGAACTAAAGATGCCCTCCTACCTCTCCACGCTAATGTATCGAGGCACTGAGGATGCCCTCCTACCCCTCTACCCCAAAGTATTGAGAAACTGAGGGTTCCCTCCTACCCCAAAGTATTGAGGCACTGAGGATGCCCTTCTAACTCTCTACTCCAAGGTATTAAGGAACTGAGGATGCCCTCCTACCTCTCCTCGTTAAAGTATCGAGGCACTGAGAATGCCCTCCTAACTCTCCACTCCAAGGTATTAAGGAACTGAGGATGTCCTCCTACCTCTCCACGCTAAGGTATCAAGGCACTGAGGATGCCCTCCTACCCCTCTACCCCAAAGAATTTAGAAACTGAGGATGCCCTCCTACCCCAAAGTATTGAGGCACTGAGGATGCCCTCCTAACTCTCCACTCCAAGGTATTAAGGAACTGAGAATGCCCTCCTACCTCTCCACGCTAATGTATCGAGGCACTGAGGATGCCCTCCTACCCCTCTACCCCAAAGTATTGAGAAACTGAGGGTGCCCTCCTACCCCAAAGTATTGAGGCACTGAGGATGCCCTTCTAACTCTCCACTCCAAGGTATTAAGGAACTGAGGATGTCCTCCTACGTCTCCACGCTAAGGTATCAAGGCACTGAGGATGCCCTCCTACCCCTCTACCCCAAAGAATTTAGAAACTGAGGGTGTCCTCCTACCCCAAAGTATTGAGGCACTGAGGATGCCCTCCTAACTCTCTACTCCAAGGTATTAAGGAACTGAGAATGCCCAGCTACCTCTCCACGTTAAAGTATCGAGGCACTGAGAATGCCCTCCTAACTCTCCACTCCAAGGTATTAAGGAACTGAGGATGTCCTCCTACCTCTCCACGCTAAGGTATCAAGGCACTGAGGATGCCCTCCTACCCCTCTACCCCAAAGAATTTAGAAACTGAGGGTGCCCTCCTACCCCAAAGTATTGAGGCACTGAGGATGCCCTCCTAACTCTCCACTCCAAGGTATTAAGGAACTGAGAATTCCCTCCTACCTCTCCACGTTAAAGTATCGAGGCACTGAGGATGCCCTCCTACCCCAAAGTATTGAGACACTGAGGATGCCCTCCTAACTCTCCACTCCAAGGTATTAAGGAACTGAGAATGCCCTCCTACCTCTCCACGTTAAAGTATCGAGGCACTGAGGATGCCCTCCTACCCCAAAGTATTGAGGCACTGAGGATGCCCTCCTAACTCTCCACTCCAAGGTATTAAGGAACTAAAGATGCCCTCCTACCTCTCCACGCTAATGTATCGAGGCACTGAGGATGCCCTCCTACCCCTCTACCCCAAAGTATTGAGAAACTGAGGGTGCCCTCCTACCCCAAAGTATTGAGGCACTGAGGATGCCCTTCTAACTCTCTACTCCAAGGTATTAAGGAACTAAAGATGCCCTCCTACCTCTCCACGCTAATGTATCGAGGCACTGAGGATGCCCTCCTAACTCTCCACTCCAAGGTATTAAGGAACTGAGAATGCCCTCCTACCTCTCCACGTTAAAGTATCAAGGCACTGAGGATGCCCTCCTACCCCAAAGTATTGAGGCACTGAGGATGCCCTCCTAACTCTCCACTCCAAGGTATTAAGGAACTGAGAATGCCCTCCTACCTCTCCACGTTAAAGTATCGAGGCACTGAGGATGCCCGCCTACCCCAAAGTATTGAGGCACTGAGGATGCCCTCCTAACTCTCCACTCCAAGGTATTAAGGAACTGAGAATGCCCTCCTACCTCTCCACGTTAAAGTATCGAGGCACTGAGGATGCCCTCCTACCCCAAAGTATTTAGGCACTGAAGATGCCCTCCTAACTCTCCACTCCAAGGTACTAAGGAACTGAGAATGCCCTCCTACCTCTCCACGTTAAAGTATCGAGGCACTGAGGATGCCCGCCTACCCCAAAGTATTGAGGCACTGAGGATGCCCTCCTAACTCTCCACTCCAAGGTATTAAGGAACTGAGAATGCCCTCCTACCTCTCCACGTTAAAGTATCGAGGCACTGAGGATGCCCTCCTACCCCAAAGTATTGAGGCACTGAGGATGCCCTCCTAACTCTCCACTCCAAGGTATTAAGGAACTAAAGATGCCCTCCTACCTCTCCACGCTAATGTATTGAGGCACTGAGGATGCCCTCCTACCCCTCTACCCCAAAGTATTGAGAAACTGAGGGTGCCCTCCTACCCCAAAGTATTGAGGCACTGAGGATGCCCTTCTAACTCTCTACTCCAAGGTATTAAGGAACTGAGGATGCCCTCCTACCTCTCCATGTTAAAGTATCGAGGCACTGAGAATGTCCTCCTAACTCTCCACTCCAAGGTATTAAGGAACTGAGGATGTCCTCCTACCTCTCCACGCTAAGGTATCAAGGCACTGAGGATGCCCTCCTACCCCTCTACCCCAAAGTATTGAGAAACTGAGGGTGCCCTCCTACCCCAAAGTATTGAGGCACTGAGGATGCCCTCCTAACTCTCCACTCCAAGGTATTAAGGAACTGAGAATGTCCTCCTACCTCTCCACGCTAAGGTATCAAGGCACTGAGGATGCCCTCCTACCCCTCTACCCCAAAGAATTTAGAAACTGAGGGTGCCCTCCTACCCCAAAGTATTGAGGCACTGAGGATGCCCTCCTAACTCTCCACTCCAAGGTATTAAGGAACTGAGAATGCCCTCCTACCTCTCCACGTTAAAGTATCGAGGCACTGAGGATGCCCTCCTACCCCAAAGTATTGAGGCACTGAGGATGCCCTCCTAACTCTCCACTCCAAGGTATTAAGGAACTGAGAATGCCCTCCTACCTCTCCACGTTAAAGTATCGAGGCACTGAGGGTGCCCTCCTACCCCAAAGTATTGAGGCACTGAGGATGCCCTTCTAACTCTCTACTCCAAGGTATTACGGAACTGAGGATGCCCTCCTACCTCTCCACATTAAAGTATCGAGGCACTGAGAATGCCCTCCTAACTCTCCACTCCAAGGTAATAAGGAACTGAGGATGTCCTCCTACCTCTCCACGCTAAGGTATCAAGGCACTGAGGATGCCCTCCTACCCCTCTACCCCAAAGAATTTAGAAACTGAGGGTGCCCTCCTACCCCAAAGTATTGAGGCACTGAGGATGCCCTCCTAACTCTCCACTCCAAGGTATTAAGGAACTGAGAATGCCCTCCTACCTCTCCACGTTAAAGTATCGAGGCACTGAGGATGCCCTCCTACCCCAAAGTATTGAGGCACTGAGGATGCCCTCCTAACTCTCCACTCCAAGGTATTAAGGAACTAAAGATGCCCTCCTACCTCTCCACGCTAATGTATCGAGGCACTGAGGATGCCCTCCTACCCCTCTACCCCAAAGTATTGAGAAACTGAGGGTTCCCTCCTACCCCAAAGTATTGAGGCACTGAGGATGCCCTTCTAACTCTCTACTCCAAGGTATTAAGGAACTGAGGATGCCCTCCTACCTCTCCTCGTTAAAGTATCGAGGCACTGAGAATGCCCTCCTAACTCTCCACTCCAAGGTATTAAGGAACTGAGGATGTCCTCCTACCTCTCCACGCTAAGGTATCAAGGCACTGAGGATGCCCTCCTACCCCTCTACCCCAAAGAATTTAGAAACTGAGGATGCCCTCCTACCCCAAAGTATTGAGGCACTGAGGATGCCCTCCTAACTCTCCACTCCAAGGTATTAAGGAACTGAGAATGCCCTCCTACCTCTCCACGCTAATGTATCGAGGCACTGAGGATGCCCTCCTACCCCTCTACCCCAAAGTATTGAGAAACTGAGGGTGCCCTCCTACCCCAAAGTATTGAGGCACTGAGGATGCCCTTCTAACTCTCCACTCCAAGGTATTAAGGAACTGAGGATGTCCTCCTACCTCTCCACGCTAAGGTATCAAGGCACTGAGGATGCCCTCCTACCCCTCTACCCCAAAGAACTTAGAAACTGAGGGTGCCCTCCTACCCTAAAGTATTGAGGCACTGAGGATGCCCTCCTAACTCTCCATTCCAAGGTATTAAGGAACTGAGAATGTCCTCCTACCTCTCCACGTTAAAGTATTAAGGCACTGAGGATGCCCTCCTACCCCAAAGTATTGAGGCACTGAGGATGCCCTCCTAACTCTCCACTCCAAGGTATTAAGGAACTGAGAATGCCCTCCTACCTCTCCACGTTAAAGTATCGAGGCACTGAGGATGCCCTCCTTCCCCAAAGTATTGAGGCACTGAGGATGCCCTCCTAACTCTCCACTCAAAGGTATTAGGGAACTAAAGATGCCCTCCTACCTCTCCACGCTAATGTATCGAGGCACTGAGGATGCCCTCCTACCACTCTACCCCAAAGTATTGAGAAACTGAGGGTGCCCTCCTACCCCAAAGTATTGAGGCACTGAGGATGCCCTTCTAACTCTCTACTCCAAGGTATTAAGGAACTGAGAATGCCCTCCTACCTCTCCACGTTAAAGTATCGAGGCACTGAGGATGCCCTCCTACCCCAAAGTATTGAGGCACTGAGGATGCCCTCCTAACTCTCCACTCCAAGGTATTAAGGAACTGAGAATGCCCTCCTACCTCTCCACGTTAAAGTATCGAGGCACTGAGGATGCCCTCCTACCCCAAAGTATTGAGGCACTGAGGATGCCCTCCTAACTCTCCACTCCAAGGTATTAAGGAACTAAAGATGCCCTCCTACCTCTCCACGCTAATGTATCGAGGCACTGAGGATGCCCTCCTACCCCTCTACCCCAAAGTATTGAGAAACTGAGGGTTCCCTCCTACCCCAAAGTATTGAGGCACTGAGGATGCCCTTCTAACTCTCTACTCCAAGGTATTAAGGAACTGAGGATGCCCTCCTACCTCTCCTCGTTAAAGTATCGAGGCACTGAGAATGCCCTCCTAACTCTCCACTCCAAGGTATTAAGGAACTGAGGATGTCCTCCTACCTCTCCACGCTAAGGTATCAAGGCACTGAGGATGCCCTCCTACCCCTCTACCCCAAAGAATTTAGAAACTGAGGATGCCCTCCTACCCCAAAGTATTGAGGCACTGAGGATGCCCTCCTAACTCTCCACTCCAAGGTATTAAGGAACTGAGAATGCCCTCCTACCTCTCCACGCTAATGTATCGAGGCACTGAGGATGCCCTCCTACCCCTCTACCCCAAAGTATTGAGAAACTGAGGGTGCCCTCCAACCCCAAAGTATTGAGGCACTGAGGATGCCCTTCTAACTCTCCACTCCAAGGTATTAAGGAACTGAGGATGTCCTCCTACCTCTCCACGCTAAGGTATCAAGGCACTGAGGATGCCCTCCTACCCCTCTACCCCAAAGAACTTAGAAACTGAGGGTGCCCTCCTACCCCAAAGTATTGAGGCACTGAGGATGCCCTCCTAACTCTCCATTCCAAGGTATTAAGGAACTGAGAATGTCCTCCTACCTCTCCACGTTAAAGTATTAAGGCACTGAGGATGCCCTCCTACCCCAAAGTATTGAGGCACTGAGGATGCCCTCCTAACTCTCCACTCCAAGGTATTAAGGAACTGAGAATGCCCTCCTACCTCTCCACGTTAAAGTATCGAGGCACTGAGGATGCCCTCCTTCCCCAAAGTATCGAGGCACTGAGAATGCCCTCCTAACTCTCCACTCCAAGGTATTAAGGAACTGAGGATGTCCTCCTACCTCTCCACGCTAAGGTATCAAGGCACTGAGGATGCCCTCCTACCCCTCTATCCCAAAGAATTTAGAAACTGAGGGTGTCCTCCTACCCTAAAGTATTGAGGCACTGAGGATGCCCTCCTAACTCTCTACTCCAAGGTATTAAGGAACTGAGAATGCCCAGCTACCTCTCCACGTTAAAGTATCGAGGCACTGAGGATGCCCTCCTACCCCAAAGTATTGAGGCACTGAGGATGCCCTCCTAACTATCCACTCCAAGGTATTAAGGAACTAAAGATGCCCTCCTACCTCTCCACGCTAATGTATCGAGGCACTGAGGATGCCCTCCTACCCCTCTACCCCAAAGTATTGAGAAACTGAGGGTGCCCTCCTACCCCAAAGTATTGAGGCACTGAGGATGCCCTTCTAACTCTCTACTCCAAGGTATTAAGGAACTGAGGATGCCCTCCTACCTCTCCACGTTAAAGTATCGAGGCACTGAGAATGCCCTCCTAACTCTCCACTCCAAGGTATTAAGGAACTGAGGATGTCCTCCTACCTCTCCACGCTAAGGTATCAAGGCACTGAGGATGCCCTCCTACCCCTCTATCCCAAAGAATTTAGAAACTGAGGGTGCCCTCCTACCCCAAAGTATTGAGGCACTGAGGATGCCCTCCTAACTCTCCACTCCAAGGTATTAAGGAACTGAGAATGCCCTCCTACCTCTCCACGTTAAAGTATCGAGGCACTGAGGATGCCCTCCTACCCCAAAGTATTGAGGCACTGAGGATGCCCTCCTAACTCTCCACTCCAAGGTATTAAGGAACTGAGAATGCCCTCCTACCTCTCCACGTTAAAGTATCGAGGCACTGAGGATGCCCTCCTACCCCAAAGTATTGAGGCACTGAGGATGCCCTCCTAACTCTCCATTCCAAGGTATTAAGGAACTGAGAATGTCCTCCTACCTCTCCACGTTAAAGTATTAAGGCACTGAGGATGCCCTCCTACCCCAAAGTATTGAGGCACTGAGGATGCCCTCCTAACTCTCCACTCCAAGGTATTAAGGAACTGAGAATGCCCTCCTACCTCTCCACGTTAAAGTATCGAGGCACTGAGGATGCCCTCCTTCCCCAAAGTATCGAGGCACTGAGAATGCCCTCCTAACTCTCCACTCCAAGGTATTAAGGAACTGAGGATGTCCTCCTACCTCTCCACGCTAAGGTATCAAGGCACTGAGGATGCCCTCCTACCCCTCTATCCCAAAGAATTTAGAAACTGAGGGTGTCCTCCTACCCTAAAGTATTGAGGCACTGAGGATGCCCTCCTAACTCTCTACTCCAAGGTATTAAGGAACTGAGAATGCCCAGCTACCTCTCCACGTTAAAGTATCGAGGCACTGAGGATGCCCTCCTACCCCAAAGTATTGAGGCACTGAGGATGCCCTCCTAACTATCCACTCCAAGGTATTAAGGAACTAAAGATGCCCTCCTACCTCTCCACGCTAATGTATCGAGGCACTGAGGATGCCCTCCTACCCCTCTACCCCAAAGTATTGAGAAACTGAGGGTGCCCTCCTACCCCAAAGTATTGAGGCACTGAGGATGCCCTTCTAACTCTCTACTCCAAGGTATTAAGGAACTGAGGATGCCCTCCTACCTCTCCACGTTAAAGTATCGAGGCACTGAGAATGCCCTCCTAACTCTCCACTCCAAGGTATTAAGGAACTGAGGATGTCCTCCTACCTCTCCACGCTAAGGTATCAAGGCACTGAGGATGCCCTCCTACCCCTCTACCCCAAAGAATTTAGAAACTGAGGGTGCCCTCCTACCCCAAAGTACTGAGGCACTGAGGATGCCCTCCTAACTCTACACTCCAAGGTATTAAGGAACTGAGAATGCCCTCCTACCTCTCCACGTTAAAGTATCGAGGCACTGAGGATGCCCTCCTACCCCAAAGTATTGAGGCACTGAGGATGCCCTCCTAACTCTCCACTCCAAGGTATTAAGGAACTAAAGATGCCCTCCTACCTCTCCACGCTAATGTATCGAGGCACTGAGGATGCCCTCCTAACTCTCCACTCCAAGGTATTAAGGAACTGAGAATGCCCTCCTACCTCTCCACGTTAAAGTATCAAGGCACTGAGGATGCCCTCCTACCCCAAAGTATTGAGGCACTGAGGATGCCCTCCTAACTCTCCACTCCAAGGTATTAAGGAACTGAGAATGCCCTCCTACCTCTCCACGTTAAAGTATCGAGGCACTGAGGATGCCCTCCTACCCCAAAGTATTTAGGCACTGAAGATGCCCTCCTAACTCTCCACTCCAAGGTATTAAGGAACTGAGAATGCCCTCCTACCTCTCCACGTTAAAGTATCGAGGCACTGAGGATGCCCTCCTACCCCAAAGTATTGAGGCACTGAGGATGCCCTCCTAACTCTCCACTCCAAGGTATTAAGGAACTAAAGATGCCCTCCTACCTCTCCACGCTAATGTATCGAGGCACTGAGGATGCCCTCCTACCCCTCTACCCCAAAGTATTGAGAAACTGAGGGTGCCCTCCTACCCCAAAGTATTGAGGCACTGAGGATGCCCTTCTAACTCTCTACTCCAAGTTATTAAGGAACTGAGGATGCCCTCCTACCTCTACATGTTAAAGTATCGAGGCACTGAGAATGCCCTCCTAACTCTCCACTCCAAGGCATTAAGGAACTAAAGATGCCCTCCTACCTCTCCACGCTAAGGTATCAAGGCACTGAGGATGCCCTCCTACCCCTCTACCCCAAATAATTTAGAAACTGAGGGTGCCCTCCTACCCCAAAATATTGAGGCACTGAGGATGCCCTCCTAACTCTCCACTCCAAGGTATTAAGGAACTGAGAATGCCCTCCTACCTCTCCACGTTAAATTATCAAGGCACTGAGGATGCCCTCCTACCCTAAAGTATTGAGGTACTGAGGATGCCCTCCTAACTCTCCACTCCAAGGTATTAAGGAACTAAAGATGCCCTCCTACCTCTCCACGCTAATGTATCGAGGCACTGAGGATGCCCTCCTACCCCTCTACCCCAAAGTATTGAGAAACTGAGGGTGCCCTCCTACCCCAAAGTATTGAGGCACTGAGGATGCCCTTCTAACTCTCTAGTCCAAGGTATTAAGGAACTGAGGATGCCCTCCTACCTCTCCACGTTAAAGTATCGAGGCACTGAGAATGCCCTCCTAACTCTCCACTCCAAGGTATTAAGGAACTGAGGATGTCCTCCTACCTCTCCACGCTAAGGTATCAAGGCACTGAGGATGCCCTCCTACCCCTCTACCCCAAAGAATTTAGAAACTGAGGGTGCCCTCCTACCACAAAGTATTGAGGCACCGAGGATGCCTTCCTAACTCTCCACTCCAAGGTATTAAGGAACTGAGAATGCCCTCCTACCTCTCCACGTTAAAGTATCGAGGCACTGAGGATGCCCTGCTACCCCAAAGTATTGAGGCACTGAGGATGCCCTCCTAACTCTCCACTCCAAGGTATTAAGGAACTGAGAATGCCCTCCTACCTCTCCACGTTAAAGTATCGAGGCACTGAGGATGCCCTCCTACCCCAAAGTATTGAGGCACTGAGGATGCCCTTCTAACTCTCCACTCCAAGGTATTAAGGAGCTGAGGATGTCCTCCTACCTCTCCACGCTAAGGTATCAAGGCACTGAGGATGCCCTCCTACCCCTCTACCCCAAAGAATTTAGAAACTGAGGGTGCCCTCCTACCCCAAAGTATTGAGGCACTGAGGATGCCCTCCTAACTCTCCACTCCAAGGTATTAAGGAACTGAGAATGCCCTCCTACCTCTCCATGTTAAAGTATCGAGGCACTGAGGATGCCCTCCTACCCCAAAGTATTGAGGCACTGAGGATGCCCTCCTACCCCAAAGTATTGAGGCACTGAGGATGCCCTCCTAAATCTCCACTCCAAGGTATTAAGGAACTAAAGATGCTCTCCTACCTCTCCACGCTAATGTATCGAGGCACTGAGGATGCCCTCCTACCCCTCTACCCCAAAGTATTGAGAAACTGAGGGTGCCCTCCTACCCCAAAGTATTGAGGCACTGAGGATGCCCTTCTAACTCTCTACTCCAAGGTATTAAGGAACTGAGGATGCCCTCCTACCTCTCCACGTTAAAGTATCGAGGCACTGAGAATGCCCTCCTAACTCTCCACTCCAAGGTATTAAGGAACTGAGGATGTCCTCCTACCTCTCCACGCTAAGGTATCAAGGCACTGAGGATGCCCTCCTAATCCTCTACCCCAAAGAATTTAGAAACTGAGGGTGCCCTCCTACCCCAAAGTATTGAGGCACTGAGAATGCCCTCCTAACTCTCCACTCCAAGGTATTAAGGAACTGAGAATGCCCTCCTACCTCTCCACGTTAAAGTATCGAGGCACTGAGGATGCCCTCCTACTCCAAAGTATTGAGGCACTGAGGATGCCCTCCTAACTCTCCACTCCAAGGTATTAAGGACCTAAAGATGCCCTCCTACCTCTCCATGCTAATGTATCGAGGCACTGAGGATGCCCTCCTACCCCTCTACCCCAAAGTATTGAGAAACTGAGGGTGCCCTCCTACCCCAAAGTATTGAGGCACTGAGGATGCCCTTCTAACTCTCCACTCCAAGGTATTAAGGAACTGAGGATGTCCTCCTACCTCTCCACGCTAAGGTATCAAGGCACTGAGGATGCCCTCCTACCCCTCTTCCCCAAAGAATTTAGAAACTGAGGGTGCCCTCCTACCCCAAAGTATTGAGGCACTGAGGATGCCCTCCTAACTCTCCACTCCAAGGTATTAAGGAACTGAGAATGCCCTCCTACCTCTCCACGTTAAAGTATCGAGGCACTGAGGATGCCCTCCTACCCCAAAGTATTGAGGCACTGAGGATGCCCTCCTAACTTTCCACTCCAAGGTATTAAGGAACTAAAGATGCCCTCCTACCTCTCCACGCTAATGTATCGAGGCACTGAGGATGCCCTCCTACCCCTCTACCCCAAAGTATTGAGAAACTGAGGGTGCCCTCCTACCCCAAAGTATTGAGGCACTGAGGATGCCCTTTTAACTCTCTACTCCAAGGTATTAAGGAACTGAGGATGCCCTCCTACCTCTCCACGTTAAAGTATCGAGGCACTGAGAATGCCCTCCTAACTCTCCACTCCAAGGTATTAAGGAACTGAGGATGTCCTCCTACCTCTCCACGCTAAGGTATCAAGGCACTGAGGATGCCCTCCTACCCCTCTACCCCAAAGAATTTAGAAACTGAGGGTGCCCTCCTACCCCAAAGTATTGAGGCACTGAGGATGCCCTCCTAACTCTCCACTCCAAGGTATTAAGGAACTGAGAATGCCCTCCTACCTCTCCACGTTAAAGTATCGAGGCACTGAGGATGCCCTCCTACCCCAAAGTATTGAGGCACTGAGGATGCCCTCCTAACTCTCCACTCCAAGGCATTAAGGAACTAAAGATGCCCTCCTACCTCTCCACGCTAATGTATCGAGGCACTGAGGATGCCCTCCTACCTCTCTAGCCCAAAGTATTGAGAAACTGAGGGTGCCCTCCTACCCCAAAGTATTGAGGCACTGAGGATGCCCTTCTAACTCTCCACTCCAAGGTATTAAGGAACTGAGGATGTCCTCCTACCTCTCCACGCTAAGGTATCAAGGCACTGAGGATGCCCTCCTACCCCTCTACCCCAAAGAATTTAGAAACTGAGGGTGCCCTCCTACCCCAAAATATTGAGGCACTGAGGATGCCCTCCTAACTCTCCACTCCAAGGTATTAAGGAACTGAGAATGCCCTCCTACCTCTCCACGTTAAAGTATCAAGGCACTGAGGATGCCCTCCTACCCCAAAGTATTGAGGCACTGAGGATGCCCTCCTAACTCTCCACTCCAAGGTATTAAGGAACTGAGAATGCCCTCCTACCTCTCCACGTTAAAGTATCGAGGCACTGAGGATGCCCTCCTACCCCAAAGTATTGAGGCACTGAGGATGCCCTCCTAACTCTCCACTCCAAGGTATTAAGGAACTAAAGATGCCCTCCTACCTCTCCACGCTAATGTATCGAGGCACTGAGGATGCCCTCCTACCCCTCTACCCCAAAGTATTGAGAAACTGAGGGTGCCCTCCTACCCCAAAGTATTGAGACACTGAGGATGCCCTTCTAACTCTCTACTCCAAGGTATTAAAGAACTGAGGATGCCCTCCTACCTCTCCACGTTAAAGTATCGAGGCACTGAGAATGCCCTCCTAACTCTCCACTCCAAGGTATTAAGGAACTGAGGATGTCCTCCTACCTCTCCACGCTAAGGTATCAAGGCACTGAGGATGCCCTCCTACCCCTCTACCCCAAAGAATTTAGAAACTGAGGGTGCCCTCCTACCCCAAAGTATTGAGGAATTGAGGATGCCCTCCTAACTCTCCACTCCAAGGTATTAAGGAACTGAGAATGCCCTCCTACCTCTCCACGTTAAAGTATCGAGGCACTGAGGATGCCCTCCTACCCCAAAGTATTGAGGCACTGAGGATGCCCTCCTAACTCTCCACTCCAAGGTATTAAGGAACTAAAGATGCCCTCCTACCTCTCCACGCTAATGTATCGAGGCACTGAGGATGCCCTCCTACCCCTCTACCCCAAAGTATTGAGAAACTGAGGGTGCCCTCCTACCCCAAAGTATTGAGGCACTGAGGATGCCCTTCTAACTCTCCACTCCAAGGTATTAAGGAACTGAGGATGTCCTCCTACCTCTCCACGCTAAGGTATCAAGGCACTGAGGATGCCCTCCTACCCCTCTACCCCAAATAATTTAGAAACTGAGGGTGCCCTCCTACCCCAAAATATTGAGGCACTGAGGATGCCCTCCTAACTCTCCACTCCAAGGTATTAAGGAACTGAGAATGCCCTCCTACCTCTCCACGTTAAAGTATCAAGGCACTGAGGATGCCCTCCTACCCCAAAGTATTGAGGCACTGAGGATGCCCTCCTAACTCTCCACTCCAAGGTATTAAGGAACTGAGAATGCCCTCCTACCTCTCCACGTTAAAGTATCGAGGCACTGAGGATGCCCTCCTACCCCAAAGTATTGAGGCACTGAGGATGCCCTCCTAACTCTCCACTCCAAGGTATTAAGGAACTAAAGATGCCCTCCTACCTCTCCACGCTAATGTATCAAGGCACTGAGGATGCCCTCCTACCCCTCTACCCCAAAGTATTGAGAAACTGAGGGTGCCCTCCTACCCCAAAGTATTGAGGCACTGAGGATGCCCTTCTAACTCTCCACTCCAAGGTATTAAGGAACTGAGGATGCCCTACTACCTCTCCACGTTAAAGTATCGAGGCACTGAGAATGCCCTCCTAACTCTCCACTCCAAGGTATTAAGGAACTGAGGATGTCCTCCTACCTCTCCACGCTAAGGTATCAAGGCACTGAGGATGCCCTCCTACCCCTCTACCCCAAACAATTTAGAAACTGAGGGTGCCCTCCTACCCCAAAGTATTGAGGCACTGAGGATGCCCTCCTAACTCTCCACTCCAAGGTATTAAGGAACTGAGGATGCCCTCCTACCTCTCCACGTTAAAGTATTGAGGCACTGAGGATGCCCTCCTAACTCTCCACTCCAAGGTATTAAGGAACTGAGGATGCCCTCCTACCTCTCCACGTTAAAGTATCGAGGCACTGAGGATGCCCTCCTACCCCAAAGTATTGAGGCACTGAGGATGCCCTCCTAACTCTCCACTCCAAGGTATTAAGGAACTAAAGATGCCCTCCTACCTCTCCACGCTAATGTATCGAGGCACTGAGGATGCCCTCCTACCCCTCTACCCCAAAGTATTGAGAAACTGAGGGTGCCCTCCTACCCCAAAGTATTGAGGCACTGAGGATGCCCTTCTAACTCTCTACTCCAAGGTATTAAGGAACTGAGGATGCCCTCCTACCTCTCCACGTTAAAGTATCGAGGCACTAAGAATGCCCTCCTAACTCTCCACTCCAAGGTATTAAGGAACTGAGGATGTCCTCCTACCTCTCCACGCTAAGGTATCAAGGCACTGAGGATGCCCTCCTACCCCTCTACCCCAAAGAATTTAGAAACTGAGGGTGCCCTCCTACCCCAAATTATTGAGGCACTGAGGATGCCCTCCTAACTCTCCACCCCAAGGTATTAAGGAACTGAGAATGCCCTCCTACCTCTCCACGTTAAAGTATCGAGGCACTGAGGATGCCCTCCCATCCCAAAGTATTGAGGCACTGAGGATGCCCTCCTAACTCTCCACTCCAAGGTATTAAGGAACTAAAGATGCCCTCCTACCTCTCCACGCTAATGTATCGAGGCACTGAAGATGCCCTCCTACCTCTCTACCCCAAAGTATTGAGAAACTGAGGGTGCCCTCCTACCCCAAAGTATTGAGGCACTGAGGATGCCCTTCTAACTCTCCACTCCAAGGTATTAAGGAACTGAGGATGTCCTCCTACCTCTCCACGCTAAGGTATCAAGGCACTGAGGATACCCTCCTACCCCTCTACCCCAAAGAATTTAGAAACTGAGGGTGCCCTCCTACCCCAAATTATTGAGGCACTGAGGATGCCCTCCTAACTCTCCACTCCAAGGTATTAAGGAACTGAGAATGCCCTCCTACCTCTCCACGTTAAAGTATCGAGGCACTGAGGATGCCCTCCTACCCCAAAGTATTGAGGCACTGAGGATGCCCTCCTAACTCTCCACTCCAAGGTATTAAGGAACTAAAGATGCCCTCCTACCTCTCCACGCTAATGTATCGAGGCACTGAGGATGCCCTCCTACCCCTCTACCCCAAAGTATTGAGAAACTGAGGGTTCCCTCCTACCCCAAAGTATTGAGGCACTGAGGATGCCCTTCTAACTCTCTACTCCAAGGTATTAAGGAACTGAGGATGCCCTCCTACCTCTCCTCGTTAAAGTATCGAGGCACTGAGAATGCCCTCCTAACTCTCCACTCCAAGGTATTAAGGAACTGAGGATGTCCTCCTACCTCTCCACGCTAAGGTATCAAGGCACTGAGGATGCCCTCCTACCCCTCTACCCCAAAGAATTTAGAAACTGAGGATGCCCTCCTACCCCAAAGTATTGAGGCACTGAGGATGCCCTCCTAACTCTCCACTCCAAGGTATTAAGGAACTGAGAATGCCCTCCTACCTCTCCACGCTAATGTATCGAGGCACTGAGGATGCCCTCCTACCCCTCTACCCCAAAGTATTGAGAAACTGAGGGTGCCCTCCTACCCCAAAGTATTGAGGCACTGAGGATGCCCTTCTAACTCTCCACTCCAAGGTATTAAGGAACTGAGGATGTCCTCCTACGTCTCCACGCTAAGGTATCAAGGCACTGAGGATGCCCTCCTACCCCTCTACCCCAAAGAATTTAGAAACTGAGGGTGCCCTCCTACCCCAAAGTATTGAGGCACTGAGGATGCCCTCCTAACTCTCCACGTTAAAGTATCGAGGCACTGAGAATGCCCTCCTAACTCTCCACTCCAAGGTATTAAGGAACTGAGGATGTCCTCCTACCTCTCCACGCTAAGGTATCAAGGCACTGAGGATGCCCTCCTACCCCTCTACCCCAAAGAATTTAGAAACTGAGGGTGTCCTCCTACCCCAAAGTATTGAGGCACTGAGGATGCCCTCCTAACTCTCTACTCCAAGGTATTAAGGAACTGAGAATGCCCAGCTACCTCTCCACGTTAAAGTATCGAGGCACTGAGAATGCCCTCCTAACTCTCCACTCCAAGGTATTAAGGAACTGAGGATGTCCTCCTACCTCTCCACGCTAAGGTATCAAGGCACTGAGGATGCCCTCCTACCCCTCTACCCCAAAGAATTTAGAAACTGAGGGTGCCCTCCTACCCCAAAGTATTGAGGCACTGAGGATGCCCTCCTAACTCTCCACTCCAAGGTATTAAGGAACTGAGAATGCCCTCCTACCTCTCCACGTTAAAGTATCGAGGCACTGAGGATGCCCTCCTACCCCAAAGTATTGAGACACTGAGGATGCCCTCCTAACTCTCCACTCCAAGGTATTAAGGAACTGAGAATGCCCTCCTACCTCTCCACGTTAAAGTATCGAGGCACTGAGGATGCCCTCCTACCCCAAAGTATTGAGGCACTGAGGATGCCCTCCTAACTCTCCACTCCAAGGTATTAAGGAACTAAAGATGCCCTCCTACCTCTCCACGCTAATGTATCGAGGCACTGAGGATGCCCTCCTACCCCTCTACCCCAAAGTATTGAGAAACTGAGGGTGCCCTCCTACCCCAAAGTATTGAGGCACTGAGGATGCCCTTCTAACTCTCTACTCCAAGGTATTAAGGAACTAAAGATGCCCTCCTACCTCTCCACGCTAATGTATCGAGGCACTGAGGATGCCCTCCTAACTCTCCACTCCAAGGTATTAAGGAACTGAGAATGCCCTCCTACCTCTCCACGTTAAAGTATCAAGGCACTGAGGATGCCCTCCTACCCCAAAGTATTGAGGCACTGAGGATGCCCTCCTAACTCTCCACTCCAAGGTATTAAGGAACTGAGAATGCCCTCCTACCTCTCCACGTTAAAGTATCGAGGCACTGAGGATGCCCGCCTACCCCAAAGTATTGAGGCACTGAGGATGCCCTCCTAACTCTCCACTCCAAGGTATTAAGGAACTGAGAATGCCCTCCTACCTCTCCACGTTAAAGTATCGAGGCACTGAGGATGCCCTCCTACCCCAAAGTATTTAGGCACTGAAGATGCCCTCCTAACTCTCCACTCCAAGGTATTAAGGAACTGAGAATGCCCTCCTACCTCTCCACGTTAAAGTATCGAGGCACTGAGGATGCCCGCCTACCCCAAAGTATTGAGGCACTGAGGATGCCCTCCTAACTCTCCACTCCAAGGTATTAAGGAACTGAGAATGCCCTCCTACCTCTCCACGTTAAAGTATCGAGGCACTGAGGATGCCCTCCTACCCCAAAGTATTGAGGCACTGAGGATGCCCTCCTAACTCTCCACTCCAAGGTATTAAGGAACTAAAGATGCCCTCCTACCTCTCCACGCTAATGTATCGAGGCACTGAGGATGCCCTCCTACCCCTCTACCCCAAAGTATTGAGAAACTGAGGGTGCCCTCCTACCCCAAAGTATTGAGGCACTGAGGATGCCCTTCTAACTCTCTACTCCAAGGTATTAAGGAACTGAGGATGCCCTCCTACCTCTCCATGTTAAAGTATCGAGGCACTGAGAATGTCCTCCTAACTCTCCACTCCAAGGTATTAAGGAACTGAGGATGTCCTCCTACCTCTCCACGCTAAGGTATCAAGGCACTGAGGATGCCCTCCTACCCCTCTACCCCAAAGTATTGAGAAACTGAGGGTGCCCTCCTACCCCAAAGTATTGAGGCACTGAGGATGCCCTCCTAACTCTCCACTCCAAGGTATTAAGGAACTGAGAATGTCCTCCTACCTCTCCACGCTAAGGTATCAAGGCACTGAGGATGCCCTCCTACCCCTCTACCCCAAAGAATTTAGAAACTGAGGGTGCCCTCCTACCCCAAAGTATTGAGGCACTGAGGATGCCCTCCTAACTCTCCACTCCAAGGTATTAAGGAACTGAGAATGCCCTCCTACCTCTCCACGTTAAAGTATCGAGGCACTGAGGATGCCCTCCTACCCCAAAGTATTGAGGCACTGAGGATGCCCTCCTAACTCTCCACTCCAAGGTATTAAGGAACTGAGAATGCCCTCCTACCTCTCCACGTTAAAGTATCGAGGCACTGAGGGTGCCCTCCTACCCCAAAGTATTGAGGCACTGAGGATGCCCTTCTAACTCTCTACTCCAAGGTATTAAGGAACTGAGGATGCCCTCCTACCTCTCCACGTTAAAGTATCGAGGCACTGAGAATGCCCTCCTAACTCTCCACTCCAAGGTAATAAGGAACTGAGGATGTCCTCCTACCTCTGCACGCTAAGGTATCAAGGCACTGAGGATGCCCTCCTACCCCTCTACCCCAAAGAATTTAGAAACTGAGGGTGCCCTCCTACCCCAAAGTATTGAGGCACTGAGGATGCCCTCCTAACTCTCCACTCCAAGGTATTAAGGAACTGAGAATGCCCTCCTACCTCTCCACGTTAAAGTATCGAGGCACTGAGGATGCCCTCCTACCCCAAAGTATTGAGGCACTGAGGATGCCCTCCTAACTCTCCACTCCAAGGTATTAAGGAACTGAGAATGCCCTCCTACCTCTCCACGTTAAAGTATCGAGGCACTGAGGATGCCCTCCTACGCCATAGTATTGAGGCACTGAGGATGCCCTCCTAACTCTCCACTCCAAGGTATTAAGGAACTAAAGATGCCCTCCTACCTCTCCACGCTAATGTATCGAGGCACTGAGGATGCCCTCCTACCCCTCTACCCCAAAGTATTGAGAAACTGAGGGTTCCCTCCTACCCCAAAGTATTGAGGCACTGAGGATGCCCTTCTAACTCTCTACTCCAAGGTATTAAGGAACTGAGGATGCCCTCCTACCTCTCCTCGTTAAAGTATCGAGGCACTGAGAATGCCCTCCTAACTCTCCACTCCAAGGTATTAAGGAACTGAGGATGTCCTCCTACCTCTCCACGCTAAGGTATCAAGGCACTGAGGATGCCCTCCTACCCCTCTACCCCAAAGAATTTAGAAACTGAGGATGCCCTCCTACCCCAAAGTATTGAGGCACTGAGGATGCCCTCCTAACTCTCCACTCCAAGGTATTAAGGAACTGAGAATGCCCTCCTACCTCTCCACGCTAATGTATCGAGGCACTGAGGATGCCCTCCTACCCCTCTACCCCAAAGTATTGAGAAACTGAGGGTGCCCTCCTACCCCAAAGTATTGAGGCACTGAGGATGCCCTTCTAACTCTCCACTCCAAGGTATCAAGGCACTGAGGATGCCCTCCTACCCCTCTACCCCAAAGAACTTAGAAACTGAGGATGCCCTCCTACCCCAAAGTATTGAGGCACTGAGGATGCTCTCCTAACTCTCCACTCCAAGGTATTAAGGAACTGAGAATGCCCTCCTAACTCTCCACGTTAAAGTATTAAGGCACTGAGGATGCCCTTCTACCCCAAAGTATTGAGGCACTGAGGATGCCCTCCTAACTCTCCACTCCAAGGTATTAAGGAACTGAGAATGCCCTCCTACCTCTCCACGTTAAAGTATCGAGGCACTGAGGATGCCCTCCTTCCCCAAAGTATTGAGGCACTGAGGATGCCCTCCTAACTCTCCACTCCAAGGTATTAGGGAACTAAAGATGCCCTCCTACCTCTCCACGCTAATGTATTGAGGCACTGAGGATGCCCTCCTACCACTCTACCCCAAAGTATTGAGAAACTGAGGGTGCCCTCCTACCCCAAAGTATTGAGGCACTGAGGATGCCCTTCTAACTCTCTACTCCAAGGTATTAAGGAACTGAGGATGCCCTCCTACCTCTCCACGTTAAAGTATCGAGGCACTGAGAATGCCCTCCTAACTCTCCACTCCAAGGTATTAAGGAACTGAGGATGTCCTCCTACCTCTCCACGCTAAGGTATCAAGGCACTGAGGATGCCCTCCTACCCCTCTACCCCAAAGAATTTAGAAACTGAGGGTGCCCTCCTACCCCAAAGTATTGAGGCACTGAGGATGCCCTCCTAACTCTCCACTCCAAGGTATTAAGGAACTGAGAATGCCCTCCTACCTCTCCACGTTAAAGTATCGAGGCACTGAGGATGCCCTCCTACCCCAAAGTATTGAGGCACTGAGGATGCCCTCCTAACTCTCCACTCCAAGGTATTAAGGAACTGAGAATGCCCTCCTACCTCTCCATGTTAAAGTATTGAGGCACTGAGGATGCCCTCCTACCCCAAAGTATTGAGGCACTGAGGATGCCCTCCTAACTCTCCACTCCAAGGTATTAAGGAACTGAGAATGCCCTCCTACCTCTCCACGTTAAAGTATCGAGGCACTAAGGATGCCCTCCTACCCCAAAGTATTGAGGCACTGAGGATGCCCTCCTAACTCTCCACTCCAAGGTATTAAGGAACTAAAGATGCCCTCCTACCTCTCCACGCTAATGTATCGAGGCACTGAGGATGCCCTCCTACCCCTCTACCCCAAAGTATTGAGAAACTGAGGGTGCCCTCCTACTCCAAAGTATTGAGGCACTGAGGATGCCCTTCTAACTCTCTACTCCAAGGTATTAAGGAACTGAGGATGCCCTCCTACCTCTCCACGTTAAAGTATCGAGGCACTGAGAATGCCCTCCTAACTCTCCACTCCAAGGTATTAAGGAACTGAGGATGTCCTCCTACCTCTCCACGCTAAGGTATCAAGGCACTGAGGATGCCCTCCTACCCCTCTACCCCAAAGAATTTAGAAACTGAGGGTGCCCTCCTACCCCAAAGTACTGAGGCACTGAGGATGCCCTCCTAACTCTCCACTCCAAGGTATTAAGGAACTGAGAATGCCCTCCTACCTCTCCACGTTAAAGTATCGAGGCGCTGAGGATGCCCTCCTACCCCAAAGTATTGAGGCACTGAGGATGCCCTCCTAACTCTCCACTCCAAGGTATTAAGGAACTAAAGATGCCCTCCTACCTCTCCACGCTAATGTATCGAGGCACTGAGGATGCCCTCCTAACTCTCCACTCCAAGGTATTAAGGAACTGAGAATGCCCTCCTACCTCTCCACGTTAAAGTATCGAGGCACTGAGGATGCCCTCCTACCCCAAAGTATTGAGGCACTGAGGATGCCCTCCTAACTCTCCACTCCAAGGTATTAAGGAACTGAGAATGCCCTCCTACCTCTCCACGTTAAAGTATCGAGGCACTGAGGGTGCCCTCCTACCCCAAAGTATTGAGGCACTGAGGATGCCCTTCTAACTCTCTACTCCAAGGTATTAAGGAACTGAGGATGCCCTCCTACCTCTCCACGTTAAAGTATCGAGGCACTGAGAATGCCCTCCTAACTCTCCACTCCAAGGTAATAAGGAACTGAGGATGTCCCTCCTACCTCTGCACGCTAAGGTATCAAGGCACTGAGGATGCCCTCCTACCCCTCTACCCCAAAGAATTTAGAAACTGAGGGTGCCCTCCTACCCCAAAGTATTGAGGCACTGAGGATGCCCTCCTAACTCTCCACTCCAAGGTATTAAGGAACTGAGAATGCCCTCCTACCTCTCCACGTTAAAGTATCGAGGCACTGAGGATGCCCTCCTACCCCAAAGTATTGAGGCACTGAGGATGCCCTCCTAACTCTCCACTCCAAGGTATTAAGGAACTGAGAATGCCCTCCTACCTCTCCACGTTAAAGTATCGAGGCACTGAGGATGCCCTCCTACGCCATAGTATTGAGGCACTGAGGATGCCCTCCTAACTCTCCACTCCAAGGTATTAAGGAACTAAAGATGCCCTCCTACCTCTCCACGCTAATGTATCGAGGCACTGAGGATGCCCTCCTACCCCTCTACCCCAAAGTATTGAGAAACTGAGGGTTCCCTCCTACCCCAAAGTATTGAGGCACTGAGGATGCCCTTCTAACTCTCTACTCCAAGGTATTAAGGAACTGAGGATGCCCTCCTACCTCTCCTCGTTAAAGTATCGAGGCACTGAGAATGCCCTCCTAACTCTCCACTCCAAGGTATTAAGGAACTGAGGATGTCCTCCTACCTCTCCACGCTAAGGTATCAAGGCACTGAGGATGCCCTCCTACCCCTCTACCCCAAAGAATTTAGAAACTGAGGATGCCCTCCTACCCCAAAGTATTGAGGCACTGAGGATGCCCTCCTAACTCTCCACTCCAAGGTATTAAGGAACTGAGAATGCCCTCCTACCTCTCCACGCTAATGTATCGAGGCACTGAGGATGCCCTCCTACCCCTCTACCCCAAAGTATTGAGAAACTGAGGGTGCCCTCCTACCCCAAAGTATTGAGGCACTGAGGATGCCCTTCTAACTCTCCACTCCAAGGTATCAAGGCACTGAGGATGCCCTCCTACCCCTCTACCCCAAAGAACTTAGAAACTGAGGATGCCCTCCTACCCCAAAGTATTGAGGCACTGAGGATGCTCTCCTAACTCTCCACTCCAAGGTATTAAGGAACTGAGAATGCCCTCCTAACTCTCCACGTTAAAGTATTAAGGCACTGAGGATGCCCTTCTACCCCAAAGTATTGAGGCACTGAGGATGCCCTCCTAACTCTCCACTCCAAGGTATTAAGGAACTGAGAATGCCCTCCTACCTCTCCACGTTAAAGTATCGAGGCACTGAGGATGCCCTCCTTCCCCAAAGTATTGAGGCACTGAGGATGCCCTCCTAACTCTCCACTCCAAGGTATTAGGGAACTAAAGATGCCCTCCTACCTCTCCACGCTAATGTATCGAGGCACTGAGGATGCCCTCCTACCACTCTACCCCAAAGTATTGAGAAACTGAGGGTGCCCTCCTACCCCAAAGTATTGAGGCACTGAGGATGCCCTTCTAACTCTCTACTCCAAGGTATTAAGGAACTGAGGATGCCCTCCTACCTCTCCACGTTAAAGTATCGAGGCACTGAGAATGCCCTCCTAACTCTCCACTCCAAGGTATTAAGGAACTGAGGATGTCCTCCTACCTCTCCACGCTAAGGTATCAAGGCACTGAGGATGCCCTCCTACCCCTCTACCCCAAAGAATTTAGAAACTGAGGGTGCCCTCCTACCCCAAAGTATTGAGGCACTGAGGATGCTCTCCTAACTCTCCACTCCAAGGTATTAAGGAACTGAGAATGCCCTCCTACCTCTCCACGTTAAAGTATCGAGGCACTGAGGATGCCCTCCTACCCCAAAGTATTGAGGCACTGAGGATGCCCTCCTAACTCTCCACTCCAAGGTATTAAGGAACTGAGAATGCCCTCCTACCTCTCCATGTTAAAGTATTGAGGCACTGAGGATGCCCTCCTACCCCAAAGTATTGAGGCACTGAGGATGCCCTCCTAACTCTCCACTCCAAGGTATTAAGGAACTGAGAATGCCCTCCTACCTCTCCACGTTAAAGTATCGAGGCACTAAGGATGCCCTCCTACCCCAAAGTATTGAGGCACTGAGGATGCCCTCCTAACTCTCCACTCCAAGGTATTAAGGAACTAAAGATGCCCTCCTACCTCTCCACGCTAATGTATCGAGGCACTGAGGATGCCCTCCTACCCCTCTACCCCAAAGTATTGAGAAACTGAGGGTGCCCTCCTACTCCAAAGTATTGAGGCACTGAGGATGCCCTTCTAACTCTCTACTCCAAGGTATTAAGGAACTGAGGATGCCCTCCTACCTCTCCACGTTAAAGTATCGAGGCACTGAGAATGCCCTCCTAACTCTCCACTCCAAGGTATTAAGGAACTGAGGATGTCCTCCTACCTCTCCACGCTAAGGTATCAAGGCACTGAGGATGCCCTCCTACCCCTCTACCCCAAAGAATTTAGAAACTGAGGGTGCCCTCCTACCCCAAAGTACTGAGGCACTGAGGATGCCCTCCTAACTCTCCACTCCAAGGTATTAAGGAACTGAGAATGCCCTCCTACCTCTCCACGTTAAAGTATCGAGGCGCTGAGGATGCCCTCCTACCCCAAAGTATTGAGGCACTGAGGATGCCCTCCTAACTCTCCACTCCAAGGTATTAAGGAACTGAGAATGCCCTCCTACCTCTCCACGCTAAGGTATCAAGGCACTGAGGATGCCCTCCTACCCCTCTACCCCAAACAATTTAGAAACTGAGGGTGCCCTCCTACCCCAAAGTATTGAGGCACTGAGGATGCCCTCCTAACTCTCCACTCCAAGGTATTAAGGAACTGAGGATGCCCTCCTACCTCTCCACGTTAAAGTATTGAGGCACTGAGGATGCCCTCCTAACTCTCCACTCCAAGGTATTAAGGAACTGAGGATGCCCTCCTACCTCTCCACGTTAAAGTATCGAGGCACTGAGGATGCCCTCCTACCCCAAAGTATTGAGGCACTGAGGATGCCCTCCTAACTCTCCACTCCAAGGTATTAAGGAACTAAAGATGCCCTCCTACCTCTCCACGCTAATGTATCGAGGCACTGAGGATGCCCTCCTACCCCTCTACCCCAAAGTATTGAGAAACTGAGGGTGCCCTCCTACCCCAAAGTATTGAGGCACTGAGGATGCCCTTCTAACTCTCTACTCCAAGGTATTAAGGAACTGAGGATGCCCTCCTACCTCTCCACGTTAAAGTATCGAGGCACTAAGAATGCCCTCCTAACTCTCCACTCCAAGGTATTAAGGAACTGAGGATGTCCTCCTACCTCTCCACGCTAAGGTATCAAGGCACTGAGGATGCCCTCCTACCCCTCTACCCCAAAGAATTTAGAAACTGAGGGTGCCCTCCTACCCCAAATTATTGAGGCACTGAGGATGCCCTCCTAACTCTCCACCCCAAGGTATTAAGGAACTGAGAATGCCCTCCTACCTCTCCACGTTAAAGTATCGAGGCACTGAGGATGCCCTCCTACCCCAAAGTATTGAGGCACTGAGGATGCCCTCCTAACTCTCCACTCCAAGGTATTAAGGAACTAAAGATGCCCTCCTACCTCTCCACGCTAATGTATCGAGGCACTGAAGATGCCCTCCTACCTCTCTACCCCAAAGTATTGAGAAACTGAGGGTGCCCTCCTACCCCAAAGTATTGAGGCACTGAGGATGCCCTTCTAACTCTCCACTCCAAGGTATTAAGGAACTGAGGATGTCCTCCTACCTCTCCACGCTAAGGTATCAAGGCACTGAGGATGCCCTCCTACCCCTCTACCCCAAAGAATTTAGAAACTGAGGGTGCCCTCCTACCCCAAATTATTGAGGCACTGAGGATGCCCTCCTAACTCTCCACTCCAAGGTATTAAGGAACTGAGAATGCCCTCCTACCTCTCCACGTTAAAGTATCGAGGCACTGAGGATGCCCTGCTACCCCAAAGTATTGAGGCACTGAGGATGCCCTCCTAACTCTCCACTCCAAGGTATTAAGGAACTAAAGATGCCCTCCTACCTCTCCACGCTAATGTATCGAGGCACTGAGGATGCCCTCCTACCCCTCTACCCCAAAGTATTGAGAAACTGAGGGTTCCCTCCTACCCCAAAGTATTGAGGCACTGAGGATGCCCTTCTAACTCTCTACTCCAAGGTATTAAGGAACTGAGGATGCCCTCCTACCTCTCCTCGTTAAAGTATCGAGGCACTGAGAATGCCCTCCTAACTCTCCACTCCAAGGTATTAAGGAACTGAGGATGTCCTCCTACCTCTCCACGCTAAGGTATCAAGGCACTGAGGATGCCCTCCTACCCCTCTACCCCAAAGAATTTAGAAACTGAGGATGCCCTCCTACCCCAAAGTATTGAGGCACTGAGGATGCCCTCCTAACTCTCCACTCCAAGGTATTAAGGAACTGAGAATGCCCTCCTACCTCTCCACGCTAATGTATCGAGGCACTGAGGATGCCCTCCTACCCCTCTACCCCAAAGTATTGAGAAACTGAGGGTGCCCTCCTACCCCAAAGTATTGAGGCACTGAGGATGCCCTTCTAACTCTCCACTCCAAGGTATTAAGGAACTGAGGATGTCCTCCTACGTCTCCACGCTAAGGTATCAAGGCACTGAGGATGCCCTCCTACCCCTCTACCCCAAAGAATTTAGAAACTGAGGGTGTCCTCCTACCCCAAAGTATTGAGGCACTGAGGATGCCCTCCTAACTCTCTACTCCAAGGTATTAAGGAACTGAGAATGCCCAGCTACCTCTCCACGTTAAAGTATCGAGGCACTGAGAATGCCCTCCTAACTCTCCACTCCAAGGTATTAAGGAACTGAGGATGTCCTCCTACCTCTCCACGCTAAGGTATCAAGGCACTGAGGATGCCCTCCTACCCCTCTACCCCAAAGAATTTAGAAACTGAGGGTGCCCTCCTACCCCAAAGTATTGAGGCACTGAGGATGCCCTCCTAACTCTCCACTCCAAGGTATTAAGGAACTGAGAATTCCCTCCTACCTCTCCACGTTAAAGTATCGAGGCACTGAGGATGCCCTCCTACCCCAAAGTATTGAGACACTGAGGATGCCCTCCTAACTCTCCACTCCAAGGTATTAAGGAACTGAGAATGCCCTCCTACCTCTCCACGTTAAAGTATCGAGGCACTGAGGATGCCCTCCTACCCCAAAGTATTGAGGCACTGAGGATGCCCTCCTAACTCTCCACTCCAAGGTATTAAGGAACTAAAGATGCCCTCCTACCTCTCCACGCTAATGTATCGAGGCACTGAGGATGCCCTCCTACCCCTCTACCCCAAAGTATTGAGAAACTGAGGGTGCCCTCCTACCCCAAAGTATTGAGGCACTGAGGATGCCCTTCTAACTCTCTACTCCAAGGTATTAAGGAACTAAAGATGCCCTCCTACCTCTCCACGCTAATGTATCGAGGCACTGAGGATGCCCTCCTAACTCTCCACTCCAAGGTATTAAGGAACTGAGAATGCCCTCCTACCTCTCCACGTTAAAGTATCAAGGCACTGAGGATGCCCTCCTACCCCAAAGTATTGAGGCACTGAGGATGCCCTCCTAACTCTCCACTCCAAGGTATTAAGGAACTGAGAATGCCCTCCTACCTCTCCACGTTAAAGTATCGAGGCACTGAGGATGCCCGCCTACCCCAAAGTATTGAGGCACTGAGGATGCCCTCCTAACTCTCCACTCCAAGGTATTAAGGAACTGAGAATGCCCTCCTACCTCTCCACGTTAAAGTATCGAGGCACTGAGGATGCCCTCCTACCCCAAAGTATTTAGGCACTGAAGATGCCCTCCTAACTCTCCACTCCAAGGTACTAAGGAACTGAGAATGCCCTCCTACCTCTCCACGTTAAAGTATCGAGGCACTGAGGATGCCCGCCTACCCCAAAGTATTGAGGCACTGAGGATGCCCTCCTAACTCTCCACTCCAAGGTATTAAGGAACTGAGAATGCCCTCCTACCTCTCCACGTTAAAGTATCGAGGCACTGAGGATGCCCTCCTACCCCAAAGTATTGAGGCACTGAGGATGCCCTCCTAACTCTCCACTCCAAGGTATTAAGGAACTAAAGATGCCCTCCTACCTCTCCACGCTAATGTATTGAGGCACTGAGGATGCCCTCCTACCCCTCTACCCCAAAGTATTGAGAAACTGAGGGTGCCCTCCTACCCCAAAGTATTGAGGCACTGAGGATGCCCTTCTAACTCTCTACTCCAAGGTATTAAGGAACTGAGGATGCCCTCCTACCTCTCCATGTTAAAGTATCGAGGCACTGAGAATGTCCTCCTAACTCTCCACTCCAAGGTATTAAGGAACTGAGGATGTCCTCCTACCTCTCCACGCTAAGGTATCAAGGCACTGAGGATGCCCTCCTACCCCTCTACCCCAAAGTATTGAGAAACTGAGGGTGCCCTCCTACCCCAAAGTATTGAGGCACTGAGGATGCCCTCCTAACTCTCCACTCCAAGGTATTAAGGAACTGAGAATGTCCTCCTACCTCTCCACGCTAAGGTATCAAGGCACTGAGGATGCCCTCCTACCCCTCTACCCCAAAGAATTTAGAAACTGAGGGTGCCCTCCTACCCCAAAGTATTGAGGCACTGAGGATGCCCTCCTAACTCTCCACTCCAAGGTATTAAGGAACTGAGAATGCCCTCCTACCTCTCCACGTTAAAGTATCGAGGCACTGAGGATGCCCTCCTACCCCAAAGTATTGAGGCACTGAGGATGCCCTCCTAACTCTCCACTCCAAGGTATTAAGGAACTGAGAATGCCCTCCTACCTCTCCACGTTAAAGTATCGAGGCACTGAGGGTGCCCTCCTACCCCAAAGTATTGAGGCACTGAGGATGCCCTTCTAACTCTCTACTCCAAGGTATTACGGAACTGAGGATGCCCTCCTACCTCTCCACATTAAAGTATCGAGGCACTGAGAATGCCCTCCTAACTCTCCACTCCAAGGTAATAAGGAACTGAGGATGTCCTCCTACCTCTCCACGCTAAGGTATCAAGGCACTGAGGATGCCCTCCTACCCCTCTACCCCAAAGAATTTAGAAACTGAGGGTGCCCTCCTACCCCAAAGTATTGAGGCACTGAGGATGCCCTCCTAACTCTCCACTCCAAGGTATTAAGGAACTGAGAATGCCCTCCTACCTCTCCACGTTAAAGTATCGAGGCACTGAGGATGCCCTCCTACCCCAAAGTATTGAGGCACTGAGGATGCCCTCCTAACTCTCCACTCCAAGGTATTAAGGAACTAAAGATGCCCTCCTACCTCTCCACGCTAATGTATCGAGGCACTGAGGATGCCCTCCTACCCCTCTACCCCAAAGTATTGAGAAACTGAGGGTTCCCTCCTACCCCAAAGTATTGAGGCACTGAGGATGCCCTTCTAACTCTCTACTCCAAGGTATTAAGGAACTGAGGATGCCCTCCTACCTCTCCTCGTTAAAGTATCGAGGCACTGAGAATGCCCTCCTAACTCTCCACTCCAAGGTATTAAGGAACTGAGGATGTCCTCCTACCTCTCCACGCTAAGGTATCAAGGCACTGAGGATGCCCTCCTACCCCTCTACCCCAAAGAATTTAGAAACTGAGGATGCCCTCCTACCCCAAAGTATTGAGGCACTGAGGATGCCCTCCTAACTCTCCACTCCAAGGTATTAAGGAACTGAGAATGCCCTCCTACCTCTCCACGCTAATGTATCGAGGCACTGAGGATGCCCTCCTACCCCTCTACCCCAAAGTATTGAGAAACTGAGGGTGCCCTCCTACCCCAAAGTATTGAGGCACTGAGGATGCCCTTCTAACTCTCCACTCCAAGGTATTAAGGAACTGAGGATGTCCTCCTACCTCTCCACGCTAAGGTATCAAGGCACTGAGGATGCCCTCCTACCCCTCTACCCCAAAGAACTTAGAAACTGAGGGTGCCCTCCTACCCTAAAGTATTGAGGCACTGAGGATGCCCTCCTAACTCTCCATTCCAAGGTATTAAGGAACTGAGAATGTCCTCCTACCTCTCCACGTTAAAGTATTAAGGCACTGAGGATGCCCTCCTACCCCAAAGTATTGAGGCACTGAGGATGCCCTCCTAACTCTCCACTCCAAGGTATTAAGGAACTGAGAATGCCCTCCTACCTCTCCACGTTAAAGTATCGAGGCACTGAGGATGCCCTCCTTCCCCAAAGTATTGAGGCACTGAGGATGCCCTCCTAACTCTCCACTCAAAGGTATTAGGGAACTAAAGATGCCCTCCTACCTCTCCACGCTAATGTATCGAGGCACTGAGGATGCCCTCCTACCACTCTACCCCAAAGTATTGAGAAACTGAGGGTGCCCTCCTACCCCAAAGTATTGAGGCACTGAGGATGCCCTTCTAACTCTCTACTCCAAGGTATTAAGGAACTGAGAATGCCCTCCTACCTCTCCACGTTAAAGTATCGAGGCACTGAGGATGCCCTCCTACCCCAAAGTATTGAGGCACTGAGGATGCCCTCCTAACTCTCCACTCCAAGGTATTAAGGAACTGAGAATGCCCTCCTACCTCTCCACGTTAAAGTATCGAGGCACTGAGGATGCCCTCCTACCCCAAAGTATTGAGGCACTGAGGATGCCCTCCTAACTCTCCACTCCAAGGTATTAAGGAACTAAAGATGCCCTCCTACCTCTCCACGCTAATGTATCGAGGCACTGAGGATGCCCTCCTACCCCTCTACCCCAAAGTATTGAGAAACTGAGGGTTCCCTCCTACCCCAAAGTATTGAGGCACTGAGGATGCCCTTCTAACTCTCTACTCCAAGGTATTAAGGAACTGAGGATGCCCTCCTACCTCTCCTCGTTAAAGTATCGAGGCACTGAGAATGCCCTCCTAACTCTCCACTCCAAGGTATTAAGGAACTGAGGATGTCCTCCTACCTCTCCACGCTAAGGTATCAAGGCACTGAGGATGCCCTCCTACCCCTCTACCCCAAAGAATTTAGAAACTGAGGATGCCCTCCTACCCCAAAGTATTGAGGCACTGAGGATGCCCTCCTAACTCTCCACTCCAAGGTATTAAGGAACTGAGAATGCCCTCCTACCTCTCCACGCTAATGTATCGAGGCACTGAGGATGCCCTCCTACCCCTCTACCCCAAAGTATTGAGAAACTGAGGGTGCCCTCCAACCCCAAAGTATTGAGGCACTGAGGATGCCCTTCTAACTCTCCACTCCAAGGTATTAAGGAACTGAGGATGTCCTCCTACCTCTCCACGCTAAGGTATCAAGGCACTGAGGATGCCCTCCTACCCCTCTACCCCAAAGAACTTAGAAACTGAGGGTGCCCTCCTACCCCAAAGTATTGAGGCACTGAGGATGCCCTCCTAACTCTCCATTCCAAGGTATTAAGGAACTGAGAATGTCCTCCTACCTCTCCACGTTAAAGTATTAAGGCACTGAGGATGCCCTCCTACCCCAAAGTATTGAGGCACTGAGGATGCCCTCCTAACTCTCCACTCCAAGGTATTAAGGAACTGAGAATGCCCTCCTACCTCTCCACGTTAAAGTATCGAGGCACTGAGGATGCCCTCCTTCCCCAAAGTATCGAGGCACTGAGAATGCCCTCCTAACTCTCCACTCCAAGGTATTAAGGAACTGAGGATGTCCTCCTACCTCTCCACGCTAAGGTATCAAGGCACTGAGGATGCCCTCCTACCCCTCTATCCCAAAGAATTTAGAAACTGAGGGTGTCCTCCTACCCTAAAGTATTGAGGCACTGAGGATGCCCTCCTAACTCTCTACTCCAAGGTATTAAGGAACTGAGAATGCCCAGCTACCTCTCCACGTTAAAGTATCGAGGCACTGAGGATGCCCTCCTACCCCAAAGTATTGAGGCACTGAGGATGCCCTCCTAACTATCCACTCCAAGGTATTAAGGAACTAAAGATGCCCTCCTACCTCTCCACGCTAATGTATCGAGGCACTGAGGATGCCCTCCTACCCCTCTACCCCAAAGTATTGAGAAACTGAGGGTGCCCTCCTACCCCAAAGTATTGAGGCACTGAGGATGCCCTTCTAACTCTCTACTCCAAGGTATTAAGGAACTGAGGATGCCCTCCTACCTCTCCACGTTAAAGTATCGAGGCACTGAGAATGCCCTCCTAACTCTCCACTCCAAGGTATTAAGGAACTGAGGATGTCCTCCTACCTCTCCACGCTAAGGTATCAAGGCACTGAGGATGCCCTCCTACCCCTCTATCCCAAAGAATTTAGAAACTGAGGGTGCCCTCCTACCCCAAAGTATTGAGGCACTGAGGATGCCCTCCTAACTCTCCACTCCAAGGTATTAAGGAACTGAGAATGCCCTCCTACCTCTCCACGTTAAAGTATCGAGGCACTGAGGATGCCCTCCTACCCCAAAGTATTGAGGCACTGAGGATGCCCTCCTAACTCTCCACTCCAAGGTATTAAGGAACTGAGAATGCCCTCCTACCTCTCCACGTTAAAGTATCGAGGCACTGAGGATGCCCTCCTACCCCAAAGTATTGAGGCACTGAGGATGCCCTCCTAACTCTCCATTCCAAGGTATTAAGGAACTGAGAATGTCCTCCTACCTCTCCACGTTAAAGTATTAAGGCACTGAGGATGCCCTCCTACCCCAAAGTATTGAGGCACTGAGGATGCCCTCCTAACTCTCCACTCCAAGGTATTAAGGAACTGAGAATGCCCTCCTACCTCTCCACGTTAAAGTATCGAGGCACTGAGGATGCCCTCCTTCCCCAAAGTATCGAGGCACTGAGAATGCCCTCCTAACTCTCCACTCCAAGGTATTAAGGAACTGAGGATGTCCTCCTACCTCTCCACGCTAAGGTATCAAGGCACTGAGGATGCCCTCCTACCCCTCTATCCCAAAGAATTTAGAAACTGAGGGTGTCCTCCTACCCTAAAGTATTGAGGCACTGAGGATGCCCTCCTAACTCTCTACTCCAAGGTATTAAGGAACTGAGAATGCCCAGCTACCTCTCCACGTTAAAGTATCGAGGCACTGAGGATGCCCTCCTACCCCAAAGTATTGAGGCACTGAGGATGCCCTCCTAACTATCCACTCCAAGGTATTAAGGAACTAAAGATGCCCTCCTACCTCTCCACGCTAATGTATCGAGGCACTGAGGATGCCCTCCTACCCCTCTACCCCAAAGTATTGAGAAACTGAGGGTGCCCTCCTACCCCAAAGTATTGAGGCACTGAGGATGCCCTTCTAACTCTCTACTCCAAGGTATTAAGGAACTGAGGATGCCCTCCTACCTCTCCACGTTAAAGTATCGAGGCACTGAGAATGCCCTCCTAACTCTCCACTCCAAGGTATTAAGGAACTGAGGATGTCCTCCTACCTCTCCACGCTAAGGTATCAAGGCACTGAGGATGCCCTCCTACCCCTCTACCCCAAAGAATTTAGAAACTGAGGGTGCCCTCCTACCCCAAAGTACTGAGGCACTGAGGATGCCCTCCTAACTCTACACTCCAAGGTATTAAGGAACTGAGAATGCCCTCCTACCTCTCCACGTTAAAGTATCGAGGCACTGAGGATGCCCTCCTACCCCAAAGTATTGAGGCACTGAGGATGCCCTCCTAACTCTCCACTCCAAGGTATTAAGGAACTAAAGATGCCCTCCTACCTCTCCACGCTAATGTATCGAGGCACTGAGGATGCCCTCCTAACTCTCCACTCCAAGGTATTAAGGAACTGAGAATGCCCTCCTACCTCTCCACGTTAAAGTATCAAGGCACTGAGGATGCCCTCCTACCCCAAAGTATTGAGGCACTGAGGATGCCCTCCTAACTCTCCACTCCAAGGTATTAAGGAACTGAGAATGCCCTCCTACCTCTCCACGTTAAAGTATCGAGGCACTGAGGATGCCCTCCTACCCCAAAGTATTTAGGCACTGAAGATGCCCTCCTAACTCTCCACTCCAAGGTATTAAGGAACTGAGAATGCCCTCCTACCTCTCCACGTTAAAGTATCGAGGCACTGAGGATGCCCTCCTACCCCAAAGTATTGAGGCACTGAGGATGCCCTCCTAACTCTCCACTCCAAGGTATTAAGGAACTAAAGATGCCCTCCTACCTCTCCACGCTAATGTATCGAGGCACTGAGGATGCCCTCCTACCCCTCTACCCCAAAGTATTGAGAAACTGAGGGTGCCCTCCTACCCCAAAGTATTGAGGCACTGAGGATGCCCTTCTAACTCTCTACTCCAAGTTATTAAGGAACTGAGGATGCCCTCCTACCTCTACATGTTAAAGTATCGAGGCACTGAGAATGCCCTCCTAACTCTCCACTCCAAGGCATTAAGGAACTAAAGATGCCCTCCTACCTCTCCACGCTAAGGTATCAAGGCACTGAGGATGCCCTCCTACCCCTCTACCCCAAATAATTTAGAAACTGAGGGTGCCCTCCTACCCCAAAATATTGAGGCACTGAGGATGCCCTCCTAACTCTCCACTCCAAGGTATTAAGGAACTGAGAATGCCCTCCTACCTCTCCACGTTAAATTATCAAGGCACTGAGGATGCCCTCCTACCCTAAAGTATTGAGGTACTGAGGATGCCCTCCTAACTCTCCACTCCAAGGTATTAAGGAACTAAAGATGCCCTCCTACCTCTCCACGCTAATGTATCGAGGCACTGAGGATGCCCTCCTACCCCTCTACCCCAAAGTATTGAGAAACTGAGGGTGCCCTCCTACCCCAAAGTATTGAGGCACTGAGGATGCCCTTCTAACTCTCTAGTCCAAGGTATTAAGGAACTGAGGATGCCCTCCTACCTCTCCACGTTAAAGTATCGAGGCACTGAGAATGCCCTCCTAACTCTCCACTCCAAGGTATTAAGGAACTGAGGATGTCCTCCTACCTCTCCACGCTAAGGTATCAAGGCACTGAGGATGCCCTCCTACCCCTCTACCCCAAAGAATTTAGAAACTGAGGGTGCCCTCCTACCACAAAGTATTGAGGCACCGAGGATGCCTTCCTAACTCTCCACTCCAAGGTATTAAGGAACTGAGAATGCCCTCCTACCTCTCCACGTTAAAGTATCGAGGCACTGAGGATGCCCTGCTACCCCAAAGTATTGAGGCACTGAGGATGCCCTCCTAACTCTCCACTCCAAGGTATTAAGGAACTGAGAATGCCCTCCTACCTCTCCACGTTAAAGTATCGAGGCACTGAGGATGCCCTCCTACCCCAAAGTATTGAGGCACTGAGGATGCCCTTCTAACTCTCCACTCCAAGGTATTAAGGAGCTGAGGATGTCCTCCTACCTCTCCACGCTAAGGTATCAAGGCACTGAGGATGCCCTCCTACCCCTCTACCCCAAAGAATTTAGAAACTGAGGGTGCCCTCCTACCCCAAAGTATTGAGGCACTGAGGATGCCCTCCTAACTCTCCACTCCAAGGTATTAAGGAACTGAGAATGCCCTCCTACCTCTCCATGTTAAAGTATCGAGGCACTGAGGATGCCCTCCTACCCCAAAGTATTGAGGCACTGAGGATGCCCTCCTACCCCAAAGTATTGAGGCACTGAGGATGCCCTCCTAAATCTCCACTCCAAGGTATTAAGGAACTAAAGATGCTCTCCTACCTCTCCACGCTAATGTATCGAGGCACTGAGGATGCCCTCCTACCCCTCTACCCCAAAGTATTGAGAAACTGAGGGTGCCCTCCTACCCCAAAGTATTGAGGCACTGAGGATGCCCTTCTAACTCTCTACTCCAAGGTATTAAGGAACTGAGGATGCCCTCCTACCTCTCCACGTTAAAGTATCGAGGCACTGAGAATGCCCTCCTAACTCTCCACTCCAAGGTATTAAGGAACTGAGGATGTCCTCCTACCTCTCCACGCTAAGGTATCAAGGCACTGAGGATGCCCTCCTAATCCTCTACCCCAAAGAATTTAGAAACTGAGGGTGCCCTCCTACCCCAAAGTATTGAGGCACTGAGAATGCCCTCCTAACTCTCCACTCCAAGGTATTAAGGAACTGAGAATGCCCTCCTACCTCTCCACGTTAAAGTATCGAGGCACTGAGGATGCCCTCCTACTCCAAAGTATTGAGGCACTGAGGATGCCCTCCTAACTCTCCACTCCAAGGTATTAAGGACCTAAAGATGCCCTCCTACCTCTCCATGCTAATGTATCGAGGCACTGAGGATGCCCTCCTACCCCTCTACCCCAAAGTATTGAGAAACTGAGGGTGCC